>CAWUFW010002541.1:1800000-2170846 GCA_963921515.1 Calotriton arnoldi | reverse complement strand
TTTGCAATAATACAAAAGCCAAGACAACCTTAACAACCCAAAGAGTGTCAGGTTACGAAGTCATACTGTCATTGCCTTCTCTGAAAATTGTCAAATGCCACACAGTAAACCCTGCCACGTTTTTTGCCCATCCCATTGCCACTTCAGATGATGACCCCCATGATTGTGCCACATATTCACCAGATGAGTCAGGAGCAGCAAAAGAGGACCCCTTGCCAAACAGTACTGTATATTTTGTTGATGGCTCCTCCACCATTGATCAAGAAACAGGAGTCAGGTACACAGGAGCTGCAGTAGTTAGAGCACAGCAGAATGATTCCTCTGATTCCCTAGACATTGCACAGCAGCTTACATTACCATCACATTACTCAGCCCAGGCAGCCGAACTAGTAGCACTGATAGCTGCCTTAAACATTGGAGCTGATGACCGCATTACCATTTACTCTGACTCTGCATACGTCACCACAACAACACACTCCAGCATCCTTCGCTGGAAAAGGCGTGGCTTCCTCAAATCAGATGGTACACCTGTCATTCACAAGCAATTACTGGAGGAACTTATTGAGGCCCTTACACTACCAGCTGAAGTAGCCGTAGTCAAATGCGCAGCGCACACCAATGGCCAAGATTTTGTCTCCAGAGGTAACGCCCTGGCAGATTGGGCAGCTAAGGCTGCAGCCAGAGGCCCCCCAGCAACAGGCCCCCCACCTCAAACGACACCAGAAGTTCCACTTGCCCCTATCTTACTTGCCCAAACACTACCTTCAACAGAGCAAGACAACATAAATAAAGGTACTTTAAATACATCATCTCAATTACCGTCCCCATTTGACATTGACACGACACAGCAATATGATCACATTGCACAATTGCACCTCAGAGAAATACAAGAAAGTGCATCAGATCAAGTGAAAGAGTTGTGGAAGAAGAGGGGCGTACAACAGGACTCCGCCGACTTCATTTACAGACAGACAATAACAGGGAAACCTGTGATGCCCCAGGCTTTATTGCAAGTGGCATTGGATCAACTCCACCTTCCTACACATGTCACCCGAGATAACATGTCCACAACATTACAAACAGATTGGTTCATTCCCAATGCACACGAACTGATACAACTCTTTGTTAATAAATGCCTCGTTTGTCAACAATACTCACCAAACCCGACTCTCAAGACAGTTGCTTCCACAATTCCCAAACCATCAGGCCCCTTCAAAGCACTACATATTGACTATGTTGACATGATCGATCGCTGCCAAAATTACCGCTATCTCATTGTAGTAGTATGCCCATTTTCACGCTGGATCGAAGCTGGACCCTGCGTCCACTGCGATGCCAAAGCAGCAGCCACATTCCTACTCCGTGACGTCATTTCTCGCTGGGGCGTCCCGGACGCCATCCGGTCCGACAACGGAAGTCATTTTTCAAATGCCATCTTTTCCTCCCTGACCACAATGATAGGCATTAAACACAAACTGACATCAGCCTATCACCCACAAAGCAACGGCATTTGTGAGCGCCTCAACGGCTTGCTCAAAAATAAAATAAGCAAAATAAGTGCCACAATAGGAAAGAAATGGCTTTACTGCCTGCCCATAGCACTCTTTGCACTATGAAACTCCCCAAGTTCGGATCACCACCTCACGCCCCATCAGCTTGTCACTGGACGATTCATAAATGTAACTGTCCCATCCACACACCCCAAAACTGATAATGAATCATCCTCTGAGGTAGTTAAGGCTGAGCTTTACGACTATTTGTGTGCACTAACCAGCGCAGCGCAGTTCCTTTCTACCCAGGTATCCAAGAGGAAAGAAAAGGGCCCCACCGATCCTGAGCTCCCACCAATCCATCCCGGAACGCTGATCTTTGTCCGGAAAAACGTCAGATGTTGGAAGGACCCCAAGTTCGAAGGCCCCTTCCAGGTGATAAACTCATCACCAACTGCAGTACGAGTAGCTGAGAGAAAGGCATGGATCCATCGCAGCCACATCCGCTTGGACCCCGCACCACCACCTCAGCCAATGGACTAGAGGAGGGAAAAGACATACCACTGATACCACTCCACGAAGACAGCTGATTTCCATCCTCCTTTGATGAAGAAGACGACGACCCTCACGTGTTCATTGATGAAGACCATAATGGAGATGCCAAGTTATGTATTTCATTTGTCCTAACATTCTGTATTATTGCTACAGTGGCACTCCCAACATTCAATTGGTATATGTTTTACCTTACAACCATTAGGCTGTATTATCCTGCAAATACTACCACGCCTTTTACAGAACAACCATTTGTACCAGCAGTTACATATGCCCGAATACACTTCCAACACCACACCGAAGATCCACAACTCCCCGATTGTACCACTGACAGCACACCCACTAGCACACCTCCCACATCCCCAACCGCTAGCCCGGATGATGGTGTCCTGGATATAACAATAGGTCCTCTAGTGCCCCGCCGTCCCAACTCCCGCAACACCCGCAGATTTAGAAGGGGTAGGCCAACGGTTTGGAGGACCCGCAGACCAAGCAAAAAGCCCGAGGCCAAACCAGAGTGGGCCACAGCTCTTCAAAACACACTGGTTCACATTGCCTACCACCATCCCATGCCCGACTTCCATTCCACACGTCCTGACAAATTAGCTGAGGATCATGGAGCCCATAACGCCCTGTTAGATAACATGTGGTACCGGCACATGACCGAAATAGGAAAAAAGGTAACAAAAGAGTCATGCTACGTGTGCTCACACATTCCTCATGCAGTAGGCACAGACAAAATGATTTTTCCCCGAGAAATACCACCACCAACTGCCCAATGTCTCCTCCACTTGTTTCTCTGCCGTATACACGGACCGATCCAATTTCTGTCGGCAGAATTAGATGCTGTATTTGTAAACACCACAGCATGGGATTATAAGTATCTCACACACAAGGTTGTGACTGACGCACAAGAGTTTCAGAGGGAGTTAGAATACGATTACACGGTTGAAACACCTATGGTACTGATACAGGGTTATGAGGATTCCTTCAAGGAAGCTGGGTATTTCCTCTTTACCACACCCTCACCAATATGCCAAGCAAAAGAAAGCAGGGTAATTCTAAACGACACGTCACGCAGGACCCAATACCCCTGTGACCTCAGGACTCCACTACATGTTCAGGCCAATATTTATTTCAAAAATAGATGGCATGGTCCACACAATCTCACCTGTAAGGCAGCCTCTCTAGGAAAACCATTCGTAAATACATCACATGAACACGATATTGATTGGGATGTTGAGACTCAGTGCAGGGGGGTGTGGGCACAGGAAACTAGAAGATACACCTTTGGTAAAGACACATCATACAAATGGAAGAGAGCATACAAGCTAAAACATCCTCTCCTTTGCTTCCTAGGTAATGGCATGCGCCCTGTGGGTCGCAACACAGTTGCAACAGCACTATCTTTAATTTGGACCTCCAAGACGGCACCTCCGGCCTCATGGACATCTATTGGGCATGCGGAGAACGCCTTTATCTCCAGCTACCTCCTCAATGGAACGGCCTATGCACCATGGTCACTGTGCACGAGCTGCATCTTGTTGTCCCGGCATCCAACATTTCCCAGGTGCATGATCACCCCATGACAGGTGATGTCACCCTGCTCCACAGGCACCGAAGGAGTGCTCAATATTTTGCTAACGATGCCTTTAGCGAAGTTCCTGAGGAATTTCGCCTTTTTAATGGTGCCCAGGAATTCTTTGGGGGCCTGTGGCCCATCTGGCAAACATCAGCTAATGCCCGGTGGCTGCAGGTCACACGCTACGAACTAATGACTCTGATAAATAACACCTGAGATGGGTTCAACGCAATACAGGAAGAGTTACTGGCCTTTAAGGCTTATGGTTCTAGAGCATAGATATGTTCTGGATCAGCTCACAGCTATGCAGGGTGGAGTATGCGCCAAAATAGGGAAGTCTTCCTGCTGCACGTTCATACCATCTAATGATGCCAATAACGGATCGCTTGCTAAGGCCATAGAGGACTTGGACAATTTGGGAAAGAAGATGCATGAGGAGGGAGGTGCCGCAGCAGATCCCATTCCGGACTGGTTCAACTTGGACTGGATGCCTTCATGGCTGTCTGCTATCTTGAAAATTGTGCTACCTATTTGCTGTGTGTTGATGTTAGTGTGTTGCGGTGCGCAGGTCATAATCAGGTGTATCAGCAGATTTAGCACCAAGGTGGTAGGAATGAATTACGCTAACACAGGGATGCATCACAATGCGCATTACCAGGTCATGGACCGTGTTCCTGGGGATGGGGATGGCCCAACGCAAATAGAATTCCTAGAAATAGCAGCCCCTGCCACTTCTCACAACACACCAACAGTTCCCCCACTCCCAACACCTAGATACAGTATCGTGCTCCTCAAGAATATGAACAGTTACCCAGCACTGATGATGGACAGTATGTTACCTTAACACCTTGTCCGCTCAGACTAAGTGCGTCTACGTAAATGATCCTCTCTGTATGTACCAAACCGAAGAAGGGCCAGCAAAATTCTATGTGAGAGTTTTGTTCAAAAATGAACAAGAGGAGGGAAATGAAGTAGGGTCCCGTTCTACCATATAGCAGAAATCCCACGTACCATCCTGCTCTACTCAGGCAGCATGACACTCCCATATAGGCCCCACCAGTCAGGCCCTGATAGATGTCCTAAGTTGTCCATTTTCCTTCCGCCTCTTAGCACTTGCCACAGTAGCCCACCTCCTTAGATGCACAAACATGTAGGCCCAAGCCCACCTCCTTAGATGCACACACACATGTAGGCCCAAGCCCACCTCCTTAGATGCACACACACATGTAGGCCCAAGAGGCCACTGCCTCTTGCTATCATTTTTAATAAAACAAATCTTGTAGGCCTCTCTGACCTAACAGCAGGGACCTGTGCCATCCAACGCGGCACCAGCCCCCCCTTGTAAATTTCCACAGTTACAAGAATAAGGTTAGTCCACATGTACGTGACACTCTGCTGGTACATCTTGATCTTTCACAAGCAATGTTTGCAATATTTTTACTTATGAAACTTTCCACGCTTGCTCAACTGAAACTGAAAAAGCGGCTGCATGGCATAGAAATAATGTCTAAAAAAATTAATTTCCGAGCATCTTACGTTAAAAGTTATCTTTTTTATATGTTTGCGGTCAAGAGCACTGACCACCTGCTAAGACCAAGTTTCACCATGGTACCACTTCTGTGTTCTCACAAAACTTTCCAAAGTTACTGTAAGCGTGCGGTCAAGGGCCCACGTCAAGAACCCACGTCAGACGTGGGTAGGAGTTCTGCATTAAGCCATATAAAAGGTTTGCACCCATGTTCACGCCCCGAACTCTTCATCCAGTGCCTTGCACGGTGAGGGTTCCCGGTCGACCGCTCTCCTGATTTTGGGCCTAGAACTTCCATTCTCAAGGTGGTAATGCTCTTTTCTGATTGCTAGCCTTTTGACTTTGTCAGCCTCTCTAATTTAGCTCATCCACACCCAATTCATTGCATTTATCCTAGCTTAAATTGTGTAGCCCTGGATGGTTTTTGCTCTCTCATTTAAGATTTGCCCTCTAGGCGCTTGCCTATTCTTGATCCCTCATTTAAGACTTGCCCCTTTAGGCTGCTGCATATTAATTGATATATACCTGAATATTTTTGCTTCATTTAAAATATGTTTTATAAAATTGTCAATGCTTTTATTTCATCCTGCTCATGTGTTGATGAGTAGCATTTGAAGATGAACAGTTCTTTGTTTTACTGAATTGCTTAAATAAAGTGCCACTGTATTTCACACCGTTGTTCCTTATTTCTCAGAGAACGAGCAGAGCGCAGGTCTTGCTCTCGTGAGCTGGTAAGCCAAAGTGTGTGACCACCACGGTGTCACTCTCTGATCCCCTCAAACAGCTGGCGTACCACAAAGGTCTCGTCCCAGTCGGCTTTTCTACAGTGCGGACCTAGGACACACCTGTGGCTGCCCCGCCCTTTCCTCTCCTCACGACCACCCGGGTAAGTCAGGGACTGTTTTTCTTTTTCCTTGAATTTACTAACGGTGTGGCCTGTGTGGAGGGGTAGGTCTGGCTGCTTCAGCCTCCTGGGGGACCGCTTGTGGTTACTCCTTCGTCCCCCTGTGGTCTGCTGTCTTGGCACGACAATCTGTGTGGCTGGTCACACCTCGAAGGGGTTTTTCAGCTCTTTCCGCTCTGCTGTACTTGGCCCCATAGGGCGCATGTTCCTATGTATTTTCGGGAGGGTGTAGAAGTATGGGGTCCTGGGAGAGTTTTTTACCAGGAACTCAGCTTCATTTTTGGAGATCCAGCCGTTGACTTCCGCCTCGTTGACCATGATCTTTATCCATGTTGTAAAGGCATCTGTAGAGTCTGTCTCAAGTTTCTTGAAGTATCGGATGTTGGCCAATTGTCGTTGGCATTCAGTGTTGTAGTAGTTGGAGTTAGCCAACACCGTTGTGGATGCAACCAATGGTAAGTAATTCTCATACCCGTTTCCATTGATGATACATTGAGAACAATACTGAACAGGGGCACACAAAATATGTTTGGCCCAGGGACCCCAAACCCCTTGCAAGGTTCATGCCCTGGCATCTATTTGCTAAGGAGTCGATGGAAACGGGTATGAGTACAGCTTACCATTGGTTGCGTCCACGACGGTGTTGGCTTTGGACATCATCAAGCAGGAACAGCAGCGGCAGGACATGTATGATCAACTCCATGGTGGAACAGGATGTGTTAAGGTGAGTATAGGTGAGCTTCAGCCTTATATCCCTCCCTTTCCGCCAGCTCAGATGTGGTGAATGGACTGCCACTGTTGCGTCAATGGGAAGGCATATCATAATTGGGCTGACGGTAACACTGGCGGCCTGGCCTCCAACTGATGCATTGAACTATCTTGCCATAGTCGAGATCGCTTGGCAGCTGGACTGTAGCAGTCTTTCGTCTATGTAACCGCATGCATCGTAATAAGGTGGTTGGACTGCCATTGGTGTGGTGGTGATTCCAACACCGTTTTGATGGCGGTACCATGACTGCCAAACTCGTACTCAGGCCCTAAGAGAGACGGGGAAAACTTTGATCGGGAAGACCGGCTTGAAGTATCTGGCCTCTGTTCTATTGCAGTGGGCCTGAAATTTTACAGAGGTCCCATACAATGGCAAACCGTGTTTTCTGATTGCCACTTGTTGCTTTTTGCCTTAAAACATTAAATATTTTTATCTCAGACCCTTAAGGGATTTTAGTTGCTTTGGTGTCATTTTTCTAATCAAGTTTTTCTTAATTTGTTTATAGAAATTGTTTGTGGAATTTTAAGATATTGATTTTGACTTTTTGACTGTTTTATTTTTGGTAAATACTTGATAAATTTTCCTAAATTAAGGCTGTCTGCTCTATGCTATAGTTACCAGGGGTTGAGCCCAGGTTTAAATTATTGAAACTAAAGGCTAATTATGATGGCGTTCGGACGAGCGTCTGACCGCCACTGTTTCAGGCAGGAACCGTCTGACAATGAGGCATGGGTACCACGCGTCCTATTAGGATAAGCATTTTTCTAGTGCAGCTTGTGCTGCGGCCCAGGAAAGGGGGTGCAGCACAAGCCACACTAGAAAATTGCATTCTGTGCACATCCATGAACCGTGTGCCAGGCACGATCTGGTGCCTGGCACAAAGTGCATGGATGTGGTGAGGGGCACTACATGTGCCCCCCCGAGCCACCAAGCAGTGGCCCAAGGGGAACGGTCTGTGCTTAGGCCCTCCAAAGTCCCTTTCCATCTGCCTGTTCATTGCAGTGGGACTGCCATGAACAGGCAGTCTGAATGAGATAGCCTAATACCTACGGTGGTCCTTGCGCAGGCACCACCTCCATTGTAGGGATTGGGAATCCGAACGCCGTCCCAACTGGATCTTTGATCCTGTCAGTGGCTGCGGTCCTACCCCTGACCTATGCAGTAATGCATTGTAATGCAGCTGTCGAACTGATGACCTAGATGGCGGGTGGACCGCCACTTATGGCCTTTTGATAGCGGTCTGCCCACCATTGAAATGAGGGTCTATGTGTTTGACTTAACAAGATATTAGGGCTTATTACTTGGGTTGGACTTACATCCTCTATAACTAATAACCTATGATCCTACGTTATTTATTTATTTTATTTATTTTATTTTAATTTTATTTATGCAATGCACGCTCACCTATGGTTAGTTTGACACTAAGGAAACTCTAGAGAACTAAAAGGTCACAAACAGGCCAACCAATGAGAAAATTAGCAAATCAGAAATGTCTATATTGCACATGTGAAATAGGAAAAGTGAAACAGAACTCCAGTCTTTGGCATGAGAGTATTCCACAGGTGGGGTGTCAACACATGAAAAGGCCCCTCAACTCCCTGAGCATATTTGAATTCTTAGCATCCACAAGATCCAGAACTTGAAGATTTAGCAGGCACACACAGGGTCAGGTTGACGGTTCCGTGGGTCAACCAGAGGCCTTAAGCATTTGATGTGAGACTCACTAAACCTTGATACCATTAGGCAATACACTACCTTGCGTGAATCATTTTTATTAAGACTAGATTTCATTTTAAACAGTATACCAATGAAAAAGTCAATTGTCTAATTAGCATGGAGCTTGCGTATTTCTATTGCTCTTTCAGTCTTGAACCTAATATTATTGTATAATTCATTCAGGTACCTTTTTTTGGGTGTGTTGTTAGGTAACACCTTTTGATTTAGTTAAAATTGTATGTATATTATAATTAAAAATAGTGTGCTTTGAGCAAGCCCTCTTCATGCATTGGAGCGTTATTGTGTCATTCACTCTTTCTTCCACCTACTGCAGAATACATCACTGAGAAATAGGTCAACTCTCTTCAGCTGTTGGCTACCATTACTGTGAGTGATGACATTCTGCCCTTTCATGAGGAGCACATCTACACACTAAGGGCCTATTTACGACTTTGGTGGTGAAGTGCCGGGTCAGTCCTGCCGCCGCACCGCCAAAGCCGTGGTCAGACCATCCGCCTGATTATAGGTGTAATTCGCGTCAGGCGGGCTTTTGTTTTGCCCTGAAAATGGGCACAGCTATGGGAACACCAAAAACTGTGAGGGTGGGCCTACCTGTTTGTGCATCTAAGGAGGTGGGCTACTGTGGCAAGTGCTAAGAGGCGGAAGGAAAATGGACAACTTAGGACATCTATCAGGGCCTGACTGGTGGGGCCTATATGGGAGTGTCATGCTGCCTGAGCAGAGCAGGATGGTACGTAGGATTTCTGCTATATGGTAGAACGGGACCCTACTTCATCTCCCTCCTCTTGTTCATTTTTGAACAAAACTCTCACATAGTATTTTGCTGGCCCTTCTTCGGTTTGGTACATACAGAGAGGATCATTTACGTAGACGCACTTAGTCTGAGCGGACAAGCTTGGTGTTAAGGTAACATACTGTCCATCATCAGTGCTGGGTAACTGTTCATATTCGTGAGGAGCACGTTCCTCCCTGATACTGTATCTAGGTGGTGGGAGTGGGGGAACTGTTGGTGTGTTGGGAGAAGTGGCAGGGGCTGCTATTTCTAGGAATTCTATTTGCGTTGGGCCATCCCCATCCCCAGGAACACGGTCCATGACCTGGTAATGCGCATTGTGATGCATCCCTGTGTTAGCGTAATTCATTCCTACCACCTTGGTGCTAAATCTGTTGACACACCTGATTATGACCTGCGCACCGCAACACACTTACATCAACACACAGCAAATAGGTAGCACAATTTTCAAGATAGCAGACAGCCATGAAGGCATCCAGTCCAAGTTGAACCAGTCCGGAATGGGATCTGCTGCGGCACCTCCCTCCTCATGCATCTTCTTTCCCAAATTGTCCAAGTCCTCTATGGCCTTAGCAAGCGATCCGTTATTGGCATCATTAGATGGTATGAACGTGCAGCAGGAAGACTTCCCTATTTTGGCGCATACTCCACCCTGCATAGCTGTGAGCTGATCCAGAACATATCTATGCTCTAGAACCATAAGCCTTAAAGGCCGTAACTCTTCCTGTATTGCGTTGAACCCATCTCGGGTGTTATTTATCAGAGTCATTTGTTCGTAGCGTGTGACCTGCAGCCACCGGGCATTAGCTGATGTTTTCCAGATGGGCCACAGGCCCCCAAAGAATTCCTGGGCACCATTAAAAAGGCGAAATTCCTCAGGAACTTCGCTAAAGGCGTCGTTAGCAAAATATTGAGCACTCCTTCGGTGCCTGTGGAGCAGGGTGACATCACCTGTCATGGGGTGATCATGCACCTGGGAAATGTTGGATGCCGGGACAACGAGATGCAGCTCGTGCACAGTGACCATGGTGCATAGGCCGTTCCATTGAGGAGGTAGCTGGAGATAAAGGCGTTCTCCGCATGCCCAATAGATGTCCATGAGGCCGGAGGTGCCGTCTTGGAGGTCCAAATTAAAGATAGTGCTGTTGCAATTCGTGTTGCGACCCACAGGGCGCGTGCCATTACCTAGGAAGCAAAGGAGAGGATGTTTTAGCTTGTATGCTCTCTTCCATTTGTATGATGTGTCTTTACCAAAGGTGTATCTTCTAGTTTCCTGTGCCCACACCCCCCTGCACTGAGTCTCAACATCCCATTCAATATCGTGTTCATGTGATGTATTTACAAATGGTTTTCCTAGGGAGGGTGCCTTACAGGTGAGATTGTGTGGACCATGCCATCTATTTTTGAAATAAATATTGGCCTGAACATGTAGTGGAGTCCTGAGGTCACAGGGGTATTGGGTCCTGCGTGACGTGTCATTTAGAATTACCCTGCTTTCTTTTGCTTGGCATATTGGTGAGGGTGTGGTAAAGAGGAAATACCCAGCTTCCTTGAAGGAATCCTCATAACCCTGTATCAGTACCATAGGTGTTTCAACCGTGTAATCGTATTCTAACTCCCTCTGAAACTCTTGTGCGTCGGTCACAACCTTGTGTGTGAGATACTTATAATCCCACGCTGTGGTGTTTACAAATACAGCGTCTAATTCTGCTGACAGAAATTGGATCAGTCCGTGTATACGGCAGAGAAACAAGTGGAGGAGACATTGGGCAGTTGGTGGTGGTATTTCTCGGGGAAAAATCATTTTGTCTGCGCCTACTGCATGAGGAATGTGTGAGCACACGTAGCATGACTCTTTTGTTACCTTTTTTCCTATTTCGGTCATGTGCCGGTACCACATGTTATCTAACAGGGCATTATGGGCTCCATGATCCTCAGCTAATTTGTCAGGACATGTGGAATGGAAGTCGGGCATGGGATGGTGGTGTGCAATGTGAACCAGTGTGTTTTGAAGAGCTGTGGCCCACTCTGGTTTGGCCTCTGGCTTTTTTGCTTGGTCTGCGGGTCCTCCAAACCCTTGGCCTACCCTTTCTAAATCTGCGGGTGTTGCAGGAGTTGGGACGGCCGGGCACTAGAGGACCTATTGTTATATCCAGGACACCATCATCCGGGCTAGCGGTTGGGGATGTGGGAGGTGGGAGGTGTGCTAGTGGGTGTGCTGTCAGTGGTACAATCGGGGAGTTGTGGATCTTCGGTGTGGTGTTGGAAGTGTATTCGGGCATATGTAACTGCTGGTACAAATGGTTGTTCTGCAAAAGGCGTGGTAGTATTTGCAGGATAATACAGCCTAATGGTTGTAAGGTAAAACATATACCAATTGAATGTTGCGAGTGCCACTGTAGCAATAATACAGAATGTTAGGACAAATGAAATACATAACTTGGCATCTCCATTATGGTCTTCATCAATGAACACAAGAGGGTCGTCGTCTTCTTCATCAAAGGAGGATGTAAATCCGCTGTCTTCGTGGAGTGGTATCAGTGGTATGTCTTTTCCCTCCTCTAGTCCATTGGCTGAGGTGGTGGTGCGGGGTCCAAGCGGATGTGGCTGCGATGGATCCATGCCTTTCTCTCAGCTACTCGTACTGCAGTTGGTGATGAGTCTATCACCTGGAAGCGGCCTTCGAACTTCGGGTCCTTCCAACGTCTGATGTTTTTCCGGACAAAGATCAATCAATCAATCAATCAATCATGTCACTTATAAAGCGCACTACATACCCGCGAGGGTCTCAAGGCGCTGGGGGAAGAGGGGGGTGGTGCTGCTACTGATCGAAGAGCCAGGTCTTGAGGAGTCTTCTGAAGGCCAGTAGGTCTTGGGTCTGTCGGAGGTTGGTGGGGAGGGTGTTCCAGGTCTTGGCGGCGAGGTGGGAGAAGGATCTGCCGCCGGCGGTCGTTTTCCGGATGCGGGGACTGTGGCGAGGGCGAGGCTGGTCGAGCGGAGCTGGCGGGTGGGGGTGTAGAAGCTGAGTCGTCTGTTGAGGTAGGCTGGTCCGGAGTTGTGGAGTGCTTTGTGTGCGTGGGTGAGGAGCTTGAAGGTTATCCTCTTGTTGACAGGGAGCCAGTGCAGGTCTCTCAGGTGGGGTGTGATGTGGCTGCGTCGGGGGATGTTGAGGATAAGACGTGCAGAGGCGTTCTGGATGCGTTGCAGCCGTCTCAGGAGCTTAGCCGTCATTCCTGCGTAGAGGGCGTTTCCGTAGTCCAGCCTGCTGGTGACGAGGGCCTGGGTGACTGTTTTTCTTGTTTCGGTGGGGATCCACTTGAAGATCCTGCGGAGCATTCGGAGAATGTTGAAGCAGGATGAGGAAACGGCGTTGACCTGCTTAGTCATGGAGAGGGTGGGGTCGAGGATGACCCCTAGGTTGCGTACGTGGTCGGTGCGTGGCGGGGCTGTTCCCAGTGATGTTGGCCACCAGGAGTCGTCCCAGGCTGAAGGGTTGGAACCAAGGATGAGGACCTCCGTCTTGTCCGAGTTCAGCTTCAGGCGGCTGGTCCTCATCCATTCGGCGACGGCCTTCATTCCTTCGTGGAGGTGGGCTTTGGCGGTGTGAGGGTCTTTGGTGAGGGAGAGGATCAGCTGGGTGTCGTCGGCGTAGGAGATGATGTTGAGGTTGTGCTGTCGGGCAACGTGGGCGAGGGGTGCCATGTAGATGTTGAACAGCGTTGGGCTGAGGGAGGAGCCTTGGGGTACGCCGCAGATGATCTTGGTGGCCTTGGATCAGAAGGGGGCGAGGCGGACGCTTTGTGTTCTGCCGGAAAGGAAGGATGTGGTCCAGTCCAGGGCCTTCTCTTGGATCCCGGCGTCGTGAAGGCATGTTCGTAGTGTGTGGTGGCAGACCGTGTCGAAGGTGGCTGATAGGTCCAGGAGGATGAGGGCTGCTGTTTCTCCGTTGTCTAGCAGGGTCCTGATGTCATCGGTGGCGGCGATGAGGGCGGTTTCGGTGCTGTGGTTGCTGCGGAAGCCAGACTGGGAAGGGTCCAGGATGTTGTTCTCCTCGAGGTAGCGGGTCAGTTGTTTGTTGACGATTTTCTCGGTGACCTTCGCGGGGAACGGGAGCAGAGAGATGGGTCGGAAGTTCTTGAGGTCCTTGGGGTCTGCCTTGGGTTTCTTGAGTAAGGCGGTGATCTCGGCGTGCTTCCAGCTTTCCGGGAAGGTTGCTGTCTCGAAGGAGATGTTGATTATTTTCCGGAGATGGGGCGCGATGGCTGTACTGGCTTTGTTGAAGATGTGGTGAGGGCACGGGTCTAGCGGTGAACCGGAGTGGATGGTGTTCATGATCTCGCTGGTGTCCTCGTCGTTGATGTTGGTCCAGGAGAGCAGGCGGTTGGTGGTTGTGGGGGCAGTGGTCTCGGTGGTTGCCGGGGCGGTCGTGGTGTTGAAGCTGTCGTGGATGTCGGCGATTTTGCGGTGGAAGAAGGTGGCCAGTGAGTCGCACAGGTCTCGCGACGGCTGGATGTCGTTGGTGTTGGAGCTGGGGTTGGAGAGTTCCTTCACGATGTTGAAGAGCTCTTTGCTGTTGTGTGCGTTGTTGTCTAGGCGGTATTTGAGTGAGGCCCTTTTGGCGGATCTGATGAGGTGATGGTGACTGCGGGTGGCTCTCTTGTGGGCGGCGTAGCTGTCCGCTGTCCGTTCGTGGAGCCAGATCTTCTCCAGTTTTCGGCATGTTCGTTTGGAGGCCTGGAGGTCTTCGGTGAACCAGGTGGCTTTCTTGCTGGTGTGGCTGTTGGGCGGATTCTTGAGCGGGGCGAGGGTGTTGGCGCAGTCGTCGATCCACTGTCTGAGGTTGCGGGCGGCGGTGTGGGGGTCGGAGGGTTCGGCGGGTGGGCTCAGGGCGAGAGTTGTGGTTAGCTGGTCTTCCGTGACTGTGCTCCAGCAGCGGCGAGGCATTTGTTCGGTGCGGTGCGGCATATCAGCGTTCCGGGACAGATTGGTGGGAGCTCAGGATCGGTGGGGCCCTTTTCTTTCCTCTTGGATACCTGGGTAGAAAGGAACTGCGCTGCGCTGGTTAGTTCACACAAATAGTCGTAAAGCTCAGCCTTAACTACCTCAGAGGATGATTCATTATCAGTTTTGGGGCGTGTGGACGGGACAGTTACATTTATGAATCGTCCAGTGACAAGCTGATGGGGCGTGAGGTGGTGATCCGAACTTGGGGAGTTTCTTAGTGCAAAGAGTGCTATGGGCAGGCAGTAAACCCATTTCTTTCCTATTGTGGCACTTATTTTGCTTATTTTATTTTTGAGCAAGCCGTTGAGGCGCTCACAAATGCCGTTGCTTTGTGGGTGATAGGCTGATGTCAGTTTGTGTTTAATGCCTATCATTGTGGTCAGGGAGGAAAAGTTGGCGTTTGAAAAATGACTTCCATTGTCGGACCGGATGGCGTCCGGGACGCCCCAGCGAGAAATGACGTCACGGAGTAGGAATGTGGCTGCTGCTTTGGCATCGCAGTGGACGCAGGGTCCAGCTTCGATTCAGCGTGAAAATGGGCATACTACTACAATGAGATAGCGGTAATTTTGGCAGCGATCGATCATGTCAACATAGTCAATATGTAGTGCTTTGAAGGGGCCTGATGGTTTGGGAATTGTGGAAGCAACTGTCTTGAGAGTCGGGTTTGGTGAGTATTGTTGACAAACGAGGCATTTATTAACAAAGAGTTGTATCAGTTCGTGGGCATTGGGAATGAACCAATCTGTTTGTAATGTTGTGGACATGTTATCTCGGGCGACATGTGTAGGAAGGTGGAGTTGATCCAATGCCACTTGCAATAAAGCCTGGGGCATCACAGGTTTCCCTGTTATTGTCTGTCTGTAAATGAAGTCGGCGGAGTCCTGTTGTACTCCACTCTTCTTCCACAACTCTTTCTCTTGATCTGATGCACTTTCTTGTATTTCTCTGAGGTGCAATTGTGCAATGTGATCATATTGCTGTGTCGTGTCAATGTCAAATGGGGACGGTAATTGAGATGATGTATTTAAAGTACCTTTATTTATGTTGTCTTGCTCTGTTGAAGGTAGTGTTTGGGCAAGTAAGATAGGGGCAAATGGAACTTCTGGTGTCGTTTGAGGTGGGGGGCCTGCTGCTGGGGGGCCTCTGGCTGCAGCCTTAGCTGCCTAATCTGCCAGGGCGTTACCTCTGGAGACAAAATCTTGGCCATTGTTGTGCGCTGCGCATTTGACTACGGCTACTTCAGCTGGTAGTGTAAGGGCCTCAATAAGTTCCTCCAGTAATTGCTTGTGAATGACAAGTGTACCATCTGATTTGAGGAAGCCACGCCTTTTCCAGCGAAGGATGCTGGAGTGTGTTGTTGTGGGGACGTATGCAGAGTCAGAGTAAATGGTAATGCGGTCATCAGCTCCAATGTTTAAGGCAGCTATCAGTGCTACTAGTTCGGCTGCCTGGGCTGAGTAATGTGATGGTAATGTAAGCTGCTGTGCAATGTCTAGGGAATCAGACGAATCATTCTGCTGTGCTCTAACTACTGCAGCTCCTGTGTACCTGACTCCTGTTTCTTGATCAATGGTGGAGGAGCCATCAACAAAATATACAGTACTGTTTGGCAAGGGGTCCTCTTTTGCTGCTCCTGACTCATCTGGTGAATATGTGGCACAATCATGGGGGTCATCATCTGAAGTGGCAATGGGATGGGCAAAAACGTGGCAGGGTTTACTGTGTGGCATTTGACAATTTTCAGAGAAGGCAATGACAGTATGACTTCGTAACCTGACACTTTTTGGGTTGTTAAGGTTGTCTTGGCTTTTTGTATTATTGCAAAGACGGCATGTTCGGTGTACATAGTCAGTGGGGAACCCATTACAATGGGTGTGCTTTTCTCAACTGCAAATGCTGCAGCAGCGAGGGCTTGCTCGCAGGGGTAATGACCTTTCATGACAGAGTCCAGCATGCCGCTGAAGTAGGCAATGGGCTTATGGCCCATGGGGTATTTCTGGGTGAGTACTGCAGTCATAACTTGGCCATCACAGTGGGTGAATAGGTAGAATTCTTTTGTGTAGTCAGGTGATCCTAACACTTGTGCATTTGTTATCTCATCTTTGAGCTGGGTGTAGGCTGTTCTCATTTCAGGTGTCCACTCTATTTTGTTGTGTCTGTTTTTGGCCATTTTTACTGCTTTCAGCAAAGGGGCAGTTATTGTTGAGAAATCAAAGACCCACTGATGGACATAATTCACTAAGCCTAGGAATTTTTGCATGTCTTTGACAGTTTGGGGTTCAGAGGTGCCTTTTATTGCCTCAACTCGATCTGGAGTGACTCGTCTGCCTGATGCTGACAGCAGCTGACCTAGATAGTGTACCTCTTTTTGGCAATATTGTAACTTTTGTTTGTCAACTTTGTATCCTCTTTGTGCCAGAGTGGTGAGTAAGGAGATGGTGTCTTTCCTGCATTGTTGTTCTGTGGGGCTGCAGAGCAGTATGTCATCGACATATTGCAGTAGGGTGCTGTCACATTGTAAATTGGACAAGTCTGTTTTGACAACTCTGTTAAAGACGATAGGGGACGCACAGTACCCTTGAGCCAGTCGGTGTATGTCATTTGCACATTTCTGAATTGAAAAGCCAATAAGTATTGGCTGTCTGGGTGCAGGAGAACGCTGAAAAAAGCATTTTTCAGGTCGATGACAGAAAAGTACTGTGCATCGGGGGGGACGTTTGTGAGGATGACAGAGGGGTCTGGGACGATGGGGAACTCAGGTATGACTATGTTGTTGACGGGACGGAGGTCATGTACTAATCTCCATTGATTTGTCTTCCCCTTGCGCACAGGGAAAAGACACGTGTTACACGGAGAGATACAAGGGTATATTACTCCTTGATCCAGCAATGCTTGTATGGTAGGGGCAATACCTTCCTCTGCGGCCTTAGACAAGGGATACTGTTTTATTCTTGGCAGGATAGCACCTTGTTTGAGAGTTATCTTAAATGGCGCGGCAGAGCTAATAAGGCCTACATCACTTGGGCCTGTTGTCCAAAGATGTGCTGGTACTTGAGCCAAATCTGCCTCACGGATACAGTCATAGCTGGGGGTGACAGTTGGTGTTATAATTTCCACTGTCACTGAGATGGGCACATTGTTTTGATAGATAATCTCAGTTTTGGAGCAGTCTTCAGGGGAACCAAATAACTGGGCATCTGAAATGTCTCTGACTAACCCTTTAGGTTCAATGAAAATGACACAAGCCCAAGTGTGAGCATTGTCATCGCATGCCAGGAATGCGCCGTAGGTGGGTGTTATCTCAAGGGCGCATATGTCAAGGGTCACGTGCTTGTCTAATATCTGTGAGCCTAATGCTTGGGGTCTGAAAAGAAACTCTTTTGGCAACTGAACAGTGCGGCCTTGCAATTCGGGAGTGGTGGCGACAATAGTGTGGACAGCTGCAGAGAAGGCGTGCTCATCCACTGGACGTGCTCTGACCTGGCCGTTTAAGGAAGAATGTGCAGTGACTGCCATTATCCTAGTTAGTGGGGTACCTGGTATGGAGCAAATCATTGTTCCGTTCTCATCAAAGTGGATAGTCATGTTCAGTTTGGCCATGAGGTCACGTCCTAAGAGATTGACTGGGGACCTTGGTGAATAGAGCAGTGGCTGTTCCAGTACATGGCCTCCTATCTCAATTGATACTGGCTTGGTGAAGGGGACCCTTGCTATCGCCCCAGAAAATCCCTGTGTGTCCGCTATTTGATCAGAAATGGGCAGAGGGCCACCTGTAATGCAGGAGTATGTGGCACCTGTGTCAACAAGAAAGCTATATGTTTTGTTATTTATCGTGACACAAGCAATAGGGTCCTCCTCAGTATTGCTAGTGCATGATAAAATTGGGCACACAAGAGTTGTCTGTGGGCTGTCCTAGCCAGTGTATCCTCCAGTCTGATATTGCTGGATGGTGCCCTGGGTGAATGGGTTGCTCGAGGCAATGATCGTTCCTCCTAGGGGTATAGTGTTTTGCGTTTGGGGGACCACCTGATAAGCAGGTACTTGCTGTGGCTGTGCAGGTGGTGGCTGTGGCTGTTGCATCGGAACCTGCACCTGTTGGACCGATGGCTGAACTTGGGCCATTATGGGTGCTTGGAGCTGCACTTGTTGCATTGTTTGCTGCTGTACTGGTTGGGCATAAGAGTATAGTATTTGGGGCTGTTGAGGCTGTTGTAGCATGTGCTGCTGTTGTTGGAATTGTGATGGTGCTTAGTAACCGGGACCCATGGACTGCTGACCCATATCTCGTATTTTAGTGCGGCAATCTCTTTGCATGTGGCCTACTTTCTGACAATATTAGCAGATGAGCTGTCCTGGCTGTTGTGGAAACCTTTGCTGTCCCATCCCTCGCCCTCTTCCCTGTACACCTGTGTTCCTGTTCACATTTTGTCTGTTATTGTAGTAGGGCTGTATGTCGGTACTGTAAGCAGGTGGTGCTGGCACGTATTCTATAATTGGCTGTGGCTGTGGCTGGACATACTGTATGGTAGGCTGTGGTTGGGCTTGTATGTATTGTACGGCAGGTTGTGCTTGAACCTGTTGTGGGGCAGGTTGGGCGTTGCCTGTAAGAGCATTCATGGCAGCCTGGGGGAAGGATGTTACTGCCGTCATCTGAGTGACCGGTGCTGCAAACATGACTGTGTCTGGATTGCCTTTTTTCTTATTAAGTTTCTGCTGCACCAATTTGGCAGCGGCATTCTCTATGGCCAACTGTCTATTCTTTTCCTGTTCTTGCCTCTTCTTGCAGTAATGTATAATGTGGTCTTGTATCTCAGGCCACGGCTTACATTCCATTGCTACTATGCCATCTAATTTTTCCTGTACTTCAGTTGGCAGACCCTTTTTTATTGTGTGGTAAAATAGTCTTCCGTACCCTCCTGTCGCATCCCATCATTGCCCTAACTCCTGATGCCATTTTTCTTTCATTCTGGAAAGATAGTTGGCAGGGTCTTCATTTGGTTGCGTGGTCTGTGACAACAGAGCCCCAATATCGGGAACATCAGGAAATTTTCTGCGCAACTCAGACTATACTGACGTTCTGATCTCATTAAAAGAGACACCATCATGTTTGGTGTTTGTTTTTGTAAGATTGGCATGAACACGTGTGAAGAGATCTTCTGCATCTTCTCCGATGAGGGAGATCAGCAGGCTTTTCACATCTCCAAAGCTATGTTGTTACCTGCGGTGTGCTTTTCAAAAGCCGCAATCCATTTTCCAGCACCCTCCGTGAGGGGTGGGAGATGTTTTTTAAGATTTTCTTTGTCTAGTGTAGACCACGGGATATAGATGGGGGGATCAACTGAGTTTTTGTACAGCAGGGGCATCTGGCGCATCACTCCTGAGCGTGGTGCTGTAGGCCCAGTAGAGTCATGCTGGCGGGCATATTTCTGCCAGACCTTTAAACTCTCCCGCATGTACTCATAATCCCAATCCTCATCTCCTAATCCTTTCAGAATACATTCAACTGCTGTTGCCATGTACTGAGGCTCAAAAGAGCCTTCTCTTGGCCAAGGGAGAATTTGCGGTGCTAAGGGTTCTGACCAGCCCGCCAAGTCATCTGAAAAGGGGTTGACCGCATAGTCTGAGCCTTCCCCTAGTGTGACTATCTGATTGGGTGTGAGACCGTCGCTAGTTTGTGGTGTGCATGGTCTGCTGAGACACATGTTGTGACGATTTTTCATTCTAATGGTACGCAAGGAAGCAGAGCCCGAGACGTCATATAGTATGTCGTCTGGGCGCCCATGTGTCCCCAAGACTTGAAGTTTCTGTGCTTCGGTGGACCTGACCTTCCTTCTTACAGCTGGGTCTTCTGCCTGTGGGTGCTCAGCAAATAAGGGATTGTAACCTTCTCGTACCAGTGTCCTTTCCAGCCCTAGTGCTGGCGGTGGTTGGTAGACCTGGTGTGTGTTGGTGACTGTTTGTGTTATCCCTGAGGCGGCAGCGTCACACTGGTGGGGGTGCTCACCACCAAGTGATCGTGTAGCCCCCTCCCCATTTTGTGAGCGCTCCTGTATGAGCTGGTGCAGTGTGGGCCGTGGTGGTGGTACTGGAGTGCCAGTCTTCCTGAGCAGGTCCGAGAATGTGCCCTGAAGGTCTTCTAATTTCATTGACATGCATCTCAACCTGTCTATGTGATCTGTATGGCTGGGTGGCTGATGCATGTATAATAGTTCTCTTTCAAGG
This sequence comes from Calotriton arnoldi, assembly GCA_963921515.1. Lineage (NCBI taxonomy): Eukaryota > Metazoa > Chordata > Amphibia > Caudata > Salamandridae > Calotriton > Calotriton arnoldi. Next base: position 2,150,262 of record CAWUFW010002541.1, on the reverse strand, counting down.
TGCTCTGGTGAGATGCTTTCCAGGCTCGGGCTTTTGCTCAAGTCCACATTTGTTCTCCAGTTTTCGTACGAGACGGGGTGACCTGTTAAGGGGGCAAGCTGTCCCTCAGTCATGCACAGCAATGGTGGGTTGTGGAACTCAATAAGTTGCTGCTGAGCTGTCATAAGGCCAGACCCTTGTCCCTCGCACAAGGGCGCAGTGGGAGTGAAAGGCAGCCTGGTTTGGGGTGGGAGGCACGACTTTGGGAATAGTTGCGTGCTGGTGTCAAGGAAGGGGTTGGTGGCATCGGCTTGTTTAGTGCCAGTGTCACGGAAGGCATTGCTGGCAGTGGCTGGGCAGCGAGAAGATACGGAAGAGGCAGAGTCAGAGTCTTCTTCTTCCTCTGGGCGTAGTGGTACAGTACTTAACGTTGGCGTAAATTTCAGTGAGAGTTGGGCATCTATATGGCCTGGCAGTCTTGATACTGCTGTCTCCATTATTGTACCGTGAGGGAGGGGCATGTGTGTGTTCTGAGGTTCGGTCAGGTGCGGGTATACATTACCGGAGGGTCTGGGTGGAGTTTGTAATCCGTCCATGTGGTGGTATGGGTGACTGGGTGATGTGTGGGAAGTCTGCAGTTCATCCGTTTGTGTAATGTCTGTGTCTGGACCGGGGTGTGGTGAGGGAGATGCATCGCTTCGTAGTGGTTGGGAACCAGCAGCCGGACAATTATTAGTGGTAACTGGTAAGTCTGGTTGTTCCTTGTTAGTGCGTTCGGTATACATACCGCTGAAGTGGTATGGCGGGGGAGGCGGGGGAGCAGTGGGTGTGGCTGTGTTGGTCGTGCCAGAGTGTTTTTGAGTCTTGTCTTTGAAAATGCGCCAGAGGTCTAGGGTAGCCTTTCGCTTCTGTAGCTTAGGGCCGGAGTTCTTGGTGTCTAAGAAAGTGGTAGCATGATCTAATATGGCTGCATCAAAACTACCTTCTGAGGGCCATGGGTGACTCATGTTTTTTGTGCATTTATGAAGTTCCCTGCAATGTTTAAGTATGCGCTGTTCCTGTGTTCCAAATGTTTTCAAAACATGCTGCAATGGAGTTGCCATGTTGGTGTTTTTTTTTATTTTTAAAATAGGGCGCTATAGGCTCAGCCTGAATTGGAGAGGGTGTTGGTATGGGGAGGTACTTGATACTTGGACTTGCACGGTCAGGTGCTAGGGTCAATATCTCTGTTAGTCAATATCTCTGATGGGTTCTTGTGCTACAACCTGAAGGACAATGTCATATACGCCGTTCTGTAAGTCGCGCTCTTGGGCATGAGTATAAAGGGGGAAGCGAAGCTGGCCGTCAAAGCAGGCCTCAGCAATGTAACTCTGGAGTGGGTGCCTTGGCCAAGTGCTTGATAATATTGCAGTAAGTAGTGAACCTGGGGGACGTATGATGAAAAATATGTGAAAGTGAGTGGATGTTTTGTACACTGTAGAGCTCAGTATGCTACTCATGAAGAACTATTTTAAAGCGCCGCGCTTTCAGGGTGAATGTCGCTAATTTAGAAAGGGATGTAATTAGGTATTAGGAGAGGGTTGGGTATAAGGAGTAATGGGAAGGACGTCTTTTACTAGCTCGTCTCCTATTTCGTTAATAACAATATGGTATATTATTTCTCTTAAGTCCAGTTCCTGTGGTCCGGTGTATATTCCGTCAGGGGAGAAGTCAGGGAATTGGAGCTGGTTACGAGAGAGAGCAGCAATGACCTTGCTTTGTAGTGGGTTGCGTGGATAGGATGTGGTTAATGTGGTGGGTATCTCCAAGCCTGGGGTTATTAAGCGTATACGTATGTAAATGCAATCCGGTGTTTTGTGAACAGAAGTACCTACAATTCTGTTCATGAGGACCAGTAGTAGATGGGGGACGAGAGTCTTCCCTGAAATGTCAGTGCTTGCAAGGTTTTGGTTCTTTGGCGTTGGTGCAAATGAGGTGTGGGAAGGACGGTGCTAGTAAGAGCGTTATCTGCTGTGCATGGGTGTAATCAATCCCTAAAACTTGAAATATGGTGAGAAGGACAGAACTTGCTAAGGGTGTAACGTGGACAAAGGAAGATGGGTGACCAGTGGAGAGACCTACAACGTGATTGTTAACTAAATATACAAAAATGTGAGATGCTGTGCTGTCAGGGGAGGGGTCGCACATTCCCTAAAGTGACTGGAAGTACGGAGGGGGGCAGGCAGGGGGAGGCACGATCAGGACGTCTGGTGAAGGGTCCTGCAGGTCCACGGAATAATCCTGCAGGAGTGCCGCGAGGAATGGGGACACGTTACCAGGAGACGTGGTTGGTGGAGAGCACTGTTAAAGGCTGATGCTGATACTGTGGGAGAGGCAGGGGTGGTAAGATCAGGGAGTGTTGCCTCTTCAGAGGATGGCGTGGAGTGTGTGGAGTCTGTAGTAGACTCACCGTCTGTGGGAATGACAATGGGGGAGGCAGCAAAGTAGACAGAGCTCAAGGATGATGCGGAGATGGTGGAGCAATTAGAGGAGTGATCAGGCGAAAGCAGATCAGGGCGAGTGATGTCTGGGGGTGGTGGAGGCTGGGAGGAAGCAGTGGCTGAGGGAGGTAAGTCTGTGAGAGATAATAGGGAGAGGCGTATTTCAGTGGTAGGTGTGAAGGTGATCCCTAGGATATCCCAAGCAACAGCAAGAACGTCACTTTGATGGCACGTAAGGCGAATAAAACGATCAAGGGAGGCGTGGTAGACTGCAGTGGCTGTGCCACGCACTGAATGAATAAGAAGGCTAAGAATTTGTGGGGGATAAAGGGACATACCCTAGAGGGAGGGGGTAAGGGAGCTGACAAGAGGAATGGAGATACGGTTCCACCCCCCTTTGGCTACCAATTGGCTTGGACAAATGGTAGGCAAAAGTGTGAGAGACAGAAAAAGAGGCGCAATGAATGTGCAATGTTGAATGGTGGTAAGTGAACAGCTACCTAGCGGGGTTGCTGATGCTAATGAAGAAAGAATGGAGGCAACCCAGACTACAGCTACCTAGCGGGGCTGCTGAAACTAGTGAATAATAGATAGAGGCAGCCCAGACAACAAGAAATAACTAGCAGCCCTGCCACTCGGCTATTCAGTGTAGAGTTGGCAAGGCAGCACCAGAAGGGGCGGGGCTGGGAGGCAACTGTGGTGGGGCAGCAGGGCGGACAAATGCTTAAAAAGAAACAGAAGCACGAAAAACAGAAACAATAGACAATAAATAGACAATTATTACATACAATTGATGCATATGCAAAAATAATCGTGATCACAATAATAAATGTGTTTCAAGAGATGGAGGAGGTAGAGAGCAGCTGTTGAGGACAGAACAGGGAGGGGCGGTGTGAATGTGCGAAGGGGAGAGGTGCACTTCCTCTTTCTGGCAGCGCGCTGAGCAGAAGAAGGCGGGTGGAATCTGCGAAGGGCACAGAGCCTCTGAGAGAGGCACGTCCTCTTTTCGGAAGTGCGCAGCTAAAATTCGAGAGGTGCGCCTGGCAGAGAGAGATATTAATTGTGTAGATAAGAATAAGAAGACACCCAATCCATGCAGAATGGAATCGTAAGAAAAGGAGAAGGACACGGCAGAAAGGGAGAAGAAAGAATGAGTGAAAGTACCGGGAAGAAACCTGGTAAAGTAAATGCGCATTTAAAAGAGAACCTTATCATTAGATACACATGAGAGACGAGATGGGAAGGGGCAGGGGAAGAGCCGAAGAGCACAGAAAGGGGTGCGTGGGGGCGCTATGGACCAAGTAGGAAACACTATAAGTCAGTAGAATGATGTAGAGCACAACCTACAGACCGCAATACAGTAATACTTAAAGCACTGTAGAATTTAGACACTGTCGTACAGTATCAAGGACTTCAAACCTGCAGAGAATTCAGGACACATGCCTAGGACTCAAACCCGTGTAGAACATGTAGACCACACCCTATATAGTACAACGCAGCAGGACTCCAACCTGTAGTCAGAATTTAGACACTTGTGCACAGCGTCAAGGACTTCAAACCTGTAGAGAATTCAGGACACATGCTTAGGACTCAAACCTGTGTAGAGAATTTAGACACTGGGGACAGTGTCAAGGACTTCAAACCTGTATACAACTCAAACCTGTGTAGAGAATTTAGACATTGGGGACAGTGTCAAGGACTTCAAACCTGTATACAACATCACCACTCAAATCAATACTGAAAGCAATACCGTCAACCTGTAGCAATAACCACCGTTACACACAGTAAAAAAGAAAAGCACTAAGAAACAATGCTGAGAAATGTAAATAGAAGGCATGTAGAGGGAAACCAAAATGGGGCCAAGGAGAGCAGAGCGGAAAGAGCTGAAAAACCCCTTCGAGGTGTGACCAGCCACACAGATTGTCGTGCCAAGACAGCAGACCACAGGGGGACGAAGGAGCAACCACAAGCGGTACCCCGGGAGGCTGAAGCAGCCAGACCTACCCCTCCACACAGGTCACACCGTTAGTAAATTCAAGGAAAAAGAAAAACAGTCCCTGACTTACCCGGGTGGTCGTGAGGAGAGGAAAGGGCGGGGCAGCCACAGGTGTGTCCTAGGTCCGCACTGTAGAAAAGCCGACTGGGACGAGACCTTCGTGGTACGCCAGCTGTTTGAGGGGATCAGAGAGTGACACTGTGGTGGTCACACACTTTGGCTTACCAGCTCATGAGAGCAAGACCTGCGCTCTGCTCGTTCTCTGAGAAATAAGGAACAATGGTGTGAAATACAGTGGCACTTTAATTAAACAATTCAGTAAAACAAAGAACTGTTCATCTTCAAATGCTACTCATCAACACATGAGCAGGATGAAATAAAAGCATTGACAATTTTATAAAACATATTTTAAATGAAGCAAAAATATTCAGGTATATATCAATTAATATGCAGCAGCCTAAAGGGGCAAGTCTTAAATGAGGGATCAAGAATAGGCGAGCGCCTAGAGGGCAAATCTTAAATGAGAGAGCAAAAACCATACAGGGCTACACAATTTAAGCTAGGATAAATGCAATGAATTGGGTGTGGATGAGCTAAATTAGAGAGGCTGACAAAGTCAAAAGACTAGCAATCAGAAAAGAGCATTACAACCTTGAGAATGGAAGTTCTAGGCCCAAAATCAGGAGAGCGGTCGACCGGGAACCCTCACCGTGCAAGGCACTGGATGAAGAGTTCGGGGCGTGAACATGGGTGCAAACCTTTTATATGGTTAATGCAGAACTCCTACCCACGTCTGACGTGGGTTCTTGACGTGGGCCCTTGACCGCACGCTTACAGTAACTTTGGAAAGTTTTGTGAGAACACAGAAGTGGTACCATGGTGAAACTTGGTCTTAGCAGGTGGTCAGTGCTCTTGACCGCAAACATATAAAAACGATAACTTTTAACATAAGATGCTCGGAAATTAATTTTTTTAGACATTATTTCTATGCCATGCAGCCGCTTTTTCAGTTTCAGTTGAGCAAGCGTGGAAAGTTTCATAAGTAAAAATATTGCAACCATTGCTTGTGAAAGATCAAGATTTACCAGCAGAGTGTCACGTACGTGTGGTCTAACCTTATTCTTGTAACTGTGGAAATTTACAAGGGGGGGCTGGTGCCGCGGTGGATGGCACAGGTCCCTGCTGTCAGGTCAGAGAGGCCTACGAGATTTGTTTTATTAAAAATGATAGCAAGAGGCAGTGACCTCTTAGGCCTACATGTGTGTGTGCATCTAAGGAGGTGGGCTTGGGCCTACATGTGTGTGTGCATCTAAGGAGGTGGGCTTGGGCCTACATGTTTGTGCATCTAAGGAGGTGGGCTACTGTGGCAAGTGCTAAGAGGCGGAAGGAAAATGGACAACTTAGGACATCTATCAGGGCCTGACTGGTGGGGCCTATATGGGAGTGTCATGCTGCCTGAGCAGAGCAGGATGGTACGTGGGATTTCTGCTATATGATAGAACGGGACCCTACTTCAACCGCATGCATCGTAATAAGGTGGTTGGACTGCCATTGGTGTGGTGGTGATTCCAACACCGTTTTGATGGCGGTACCATGACTGCCAAACTCGTACTAAGGCCCCAAGAGAGACGGGGAAAACTTTGATCGGGAAGACCGGCTTGAAGTATCTGGCCTCTGTTCTATTGCAGTGGGCCTGAAATTTTACAGAGGTCCCATACAATGGCAAACCGTGTTTTCTGATTGCCACTTGTTGCTTTTTGCCTTAAAACATTAAATATTTTTATCTCAGACCCTTAAGGGATTTTAGTTGCTTTGGTGTAATTTTTCTAATCAAGTTTTTCTTAATTTGTTTATAGAAATTGTTTGTGGAATTTTAAGATATTGATTTTGACTTTCTGACTGTTTTATTTTTGGTAATTACTTGATAAATTTTCCTAAATTAAGGCTGTCTGCTCTATGCTATAGTTACCAGGGGTTGAGCCCAGGTTTAAATTATTGAAACTAAAGGCCTAATTATGATGACGTTCGGACGAGCGTCTGACCGCCATTGTTTCAGGCAGGAACCGTCTGACAATGAGGCATGGGTACCACGCGTCCTATTAGGATAAGCATTTTTCAAGTGCAGCTTGTGCTGTGGCCCAGGAAAGGGGGTGCAGCACAAGCCACACTAGAAAATTGCATTCTGTGCACATCCATGTACCGTGTGCCAGGCACCATCTGGTGCCTGGCACAAAGTGCATGGATGTGGTGGGGGGCACTACATGTGCCCCCCCGAGCCACCAAGCAGTGGTCCAAGGGGGACGGTCTGTGCTTAGGCCCTCCAAAGTCCCTTTCCATCTGCCTGTTCATTGCAGTGGGACTGCCATGAACAGGCAGTCTGAATGAGATATCCTAATACCTACGGTGGTCCTTGCGCAGGCACCACCTCCATTGTAGGGATTGGGAATCCGAACGCCGTCCCAACTGGATCTTTGATCCTGTCAGTGGCTGCGGTCCTACCCCTGACCTATGCAGTCCGACCGGCTGCATTGTAATGCAGCTATCGAACTGATGACCTAGATGGCGGGTGGACCGCCACTTATGGCCTTTTGATAGCGGTCTGCCCACCATTGAAATGAGGGTCTATGTGTTTGACTTAACAAGATATTAGGGCTTATTACTTGGGTTGGACTTACATCCTCTATAACTAATAACCTATGATCCTACGTTATTTATTTATTTTATTTTAATTTTATTTATGCAATGCACGCTCACCTATGGTTAGTTTGACACTAAGGAAACTCTAGAGAACTAAAAGGTCACAAACAGGCCAACCAATGAGAAAATTAGCAAATCAGAAATGTCTATATTGCACATGTGAAATAGGAAAAGTGAAACAGAACTCCAGTCTTTGGCATGAGAGTATTCCACAGGTGGGGTGTCAACACATGAAAAGGCCCCTCAACTCCCTGAGCATATTTGAATTCTTAGCATCCACAAGATCCAGAACTTGAAGATTTAGCAGGCACACACAGGGTCAGGTTGACGGTTCCGTGGGTCAACCAGAGGCCTTAAGCATTTGATGTGAGACTCACTAAACCTTGATACCATTAGGCAATACACTACCTTGCGTGAATCATTTTTATTAAGACTAGATTTCATTTTAAACAGTATACCAATGAAAAAGTCAATTGTCTAATTAGCATGGAGCTTGCATATTTCTATTGCTCTTTCAGTCTTGAACCTAATATTATTGTATAATTCATTCAGGTACATTTTTTTGGGTGTGTTGTTAGGTAACACCTTTTGATTTAATTAAAATTGTATGTATATTATAATTAGAAATAGTGTGCTTTGAGCAAGCCCTCTTCATGCATTGGAGCGTTATTGTGTCATTCACTCTTTCTTCCACCTACTGCAGAATACATCACTGAGAAATAGGTCAACTCTCTTCAGCTGTTGGCTACCATTACTGTGAGTGATGACATTCTGCCCTTTCATGAGGAGCACATCTACACACTAAGGGCCTATTTACGACTTTGGTGGTGCAGTGCCGGGTCAGTCCTGCCGCCGCACCGCCAAAGCCGCCTGTTTATAGGTGTAACTCGCGTCTGGCGGGCTTTTGTTTTGTCCTGAAAATGGGCACAGCTATGGGAACGCCAAAAACTGTGAGGGTGTCCTTCCAGTACAAAACTTATGCTAAACTCAGTCAGACATCTTTGCACTGTAGTGAAAATGTGTGGCCATGGCACTTGGCGTCCTGATTGTGAGAAAGCACTAGGGAGAGAGCAGGATAGTGCCATATCTCTGTAATATAGTGCTTTCTTGCTTTCTCCCTGTCACTCCACTGCAGTGCTGAAACTTTGGCTGCTGCACTGCGTTTTGATATGGCTTTGCACAGAATTCTTTAAGTGAATTACTGGGGAATTCCGCTAAACAATGCACTTCAGTTTAGCGATGCGCTAGCATCAGTGTAAAAATATTTTTGGCTGCAAAAGTTGAGGGATGCTATTGTTTGTGTTGCTAAATATCTCTTAGGGGTGCATGAGTTCTTCTGCAAGACAATAGTAATACTGGTTCGACGTCTGCCTATGAGAAAAAAGGCATACCTCTAACTTTCCTTGTACTATGTTTTATGATGAAGCAGGGATTTTTCTGTTGAAATGGCTTACAATAGGTTTCCTCAGAGTTTAGGGTCTGCTTATTTTATATGTTGAAATATCACTTCCTTTTTAGGTTGAGCATCAGCGCGCATGCGCTGCCTGCAAGACCTGTTGTAGTCACTATACCGACTGTAATCCCACCTGCTGCTTACCATAGGTTGATTGCAGCGTTGCTCTTTCTTTGCAGCCTTCTCATTGGTTCCTAACCCGATGCATCACTTCCGTTTTCTTCCTGGGGAGCACTGCTCAACTACGGATTGATTTTCATTGATTTGTGGCCGTCCGCTTTTATTAGGTACTATTTCTTTCAAACCCTTCCCATTCCCCCGCCCTCCATTTTTCATTATTTAAATGTTTCGCAAAGCTCTTCCAGGGTGGCATAAAGTGCTGTCAAGGCTCTCCTGGTGCCCTTCTCACAAGGGTGCAGTTTCTCTTTCTTTACAGTGTGAGACAGTTCCGAAAACAATCTCGCCTTCCTTCTTTAACGGAGAGCTTGTTATCTAGACTCTGCATCTTCTTTGGCGCTGTTCTGGGGAGATGAAGAGATCGAGGCCGCTTGCCTTGCATGGGAACAGATGGTTTGATAAATGCCACGCTGCTGGACACCAGATAGTTTTTATAACTCCGGTTCGAATCCGAAGATCATCTGCTTAAATATTTGCAGGCGCGAGTGGGACTGAACTTAGCACGACTTCACTCAAGCCTCAAGATAAAAGGTGTATTTTTACTTACAAACCAAATAGGCACATTGTATTTTTTTCTGTTTTTATAGTCTGTTGTTTGCACACTGTTGTCCCCTCCTCCCCGGCAGCACTTGCTAATCAGCCAGAACTGGCTTTGTAATTTGGAAGAGGCATCTGTTGCACTGTGCTGTTCATACATTTGTTTTTTGTTTTACTGTACCTCCGGCAGAACCCCAATGGCTCTTGTGCAATAGAAACACAGTTTGCCCACGGTTACAAACTGTCGAGCTTGCCTCCGGTTGCAAAATTATTTTTGCATATACCACAAGGCTTGAAAAAAAATCAAGGGCAGTGTTTTGTTAGCATTAATAATGCGTTTTCCAAATCAGTTACCGAAATCCCACATTGTTTTAAAGCTTCTGCCCATCCCTACTGCCCCGGCATGTTTAAAAAGTAAGCTCCATTGTGTTTTCCAATCCATTGTTACGACATCTTGCTGGAATGTATGTCTTCATTTCCCCCACTACCCCCCCACCTTCCTTGCCCCACGTCATCAAAAAAGCCTTAGGTTGCAAAATGTAGAGAGGAGAGTCCATTGATGGAGGCCGGAAAAGCCGTTCCACTTTACCAAATGGTAAGGTTAATCAGTCTGGCCTGTATATTTCTCTACGCTAGCTCCATTAATAATAGACGCGCAGGCCCTTGGTAATGCATTCCCTGGTCCACCCCAGTCGGCAATTTCCCGGGGATTAGGCAGTTTTTAATGGGTCTAGGTGGCATTTAATGCAGAGAAAATGTTCAGCCCTGCTAGCTCTTTCATAACTAAGCATCCACAATTCAAGGTATTAGCACAATATTTACTGCTCCACCCCCACAAGCCCCCCCGCACAGCTGTGAGTGGTAGTAGGGGTAATAGAGGGAGCTTGGGTTTATGGCCCAGATATATCAGCTGGGTGATGGCAGCATGCACCCTTATCCTTGGCACTACTGCAATGCCCAAAAAGAAACAAACGGTTTCCAGCCCATCAAAATTTATGCAAATTTAGACATAATTTCGGTTTATTTGTTCTTCCATTTGTGGTCCTTTCTGTTTGTGTTTCTGACTTTAACCCTTTCCGTGCTCATGACGAGCTCAGCTCGTCATGCTGCGCGGTAGCGCTGTGCGCATGACGAGCTGAGCTCGTCACGACCCCACCCGCGATCGGAATGTCCAGCATACGAGCGGAATTCCGATCGCGGTCAAGGGGTTAAAAACATTTCTGTGCCTTAAAATGTTCATTTTTTGCTTTATTAGCCCCTCCACTCTCCAGACCCCGGCCACAGGATTCTGTTGACGTACTCAAACACCCTTGTTCTTTAAAACATCTGTGAGTTTGTAAAATAACTTAGCTAATTTTTATTGGCTGATTCGCTGATAGGAAGTACTTTTATTTAGGTGCCCTTCTGTGTTTTCTGCCCCAATCTGATTATATTTCCCTGTTTAGTCATTTACAGCCATTACTACAATAACAATAGAACTGTGTGCCTCAGTGCCACCAATGTGTGTTTGCAGTTCCTCTTCCGTTGCCCTAGCTGCTCTACTCCGGTTTTAGTTGTGCTTACTTGCCCCCTCCTGTCCTAACTTCTGCTTACTGTTTCATAATCCCTACCTTCAGTTAGCATCCCCTTTTTAGCACCAGCTGAGCTTCTTTCTTGTGTACGAGTGCCTTCTTCCCTGCTCACTCGTCTGCATTATTATGAAGCCATTCTCGTTCTTATCTGAAACAATTAACATCACCCCACCTCACGCTGCTCTTCTCCTCACTCCCCTTCCTTGTGCCTCACGCTGCTCTTCTCCTCCTCACTCTCTTTCCTTGTGCCTCACGCTGCCCTTCTCCTCCTCACTCTCCTTCCTTGTGCCTCACACTGCTCTCCTCCTCAATCTCCTTCCTTGTGCCTCACGCTGCTCTCCTCCTCACTCTCCTTCCTTGTGCCTCAAGCTGCTCTCCTCCTCACTCTCCTTCCTTGTGCCTCACGCTGCTGTACTCCTAACTCTCCTTCCTTGTGCCTCACGCTGCTCTTCTCCTCACTCTCCTTCCTCGTGCCTCACGCTGCTGTTCTCCGCCTCACTCTCCTTCCTTGTGCCTTACGCTATTCTCCTCCTCACTCTTCTTCCTTGTGCCTCACGCTGCTCTTCTCCCTCTACTTCCTCGTGCCTCACGCTGCTGTTCTCCTCTCTCTCCTTCCTTGTGCCTCATGCTGCTCTCCTCCTCACTCTCCTTCCTTGTGCCTCATGCTGCTCTTTTCCTTACTCTCCTTCCTCGTGCCTCACGCTGCGGTTCTCCTCTCTCCTTCCTTGTACCTCACGCTGCTCTTCTCCTTGCTCTCCTTCCTTGTGCCTCCTGCTGCTCTTTTCCTCCGTCTTCTCCTTCCTTGTGCCTCATGCTGCTTTCCTTCTTGCTCTCCTTCCTTGTGCCTCCTGCTGCTCTTCTCCTTGCTCTCCTTCCTTGTACCTCCTGCTGCTCTTTTCCTTGCTTTCCTTCCTTGTACCTCCTGCTGCTCTTCTCCTCGCTCTCCTTCCTTGTACATCCTGCTGCTCTTCTCCTTCCTTGTACTCCTGCTGCTCTTCTCTTTGCTCTCCTTCCTTGTGCCTCACGCTGCTCTTCTCCTCACTCTCCTTCCTTGTACCTCACGCTGCTCTTCTCCTTGTGCCTTCTGCTGCTCTTCTCCTCTGTCTTCTCCTTCCTTGTGCCTCATGCTGCTCTCCTCCTCGCTCTCCTTCCTTGTGCCTCCTGCTGCTCTTCTCCTCACTCTCCTTCCTTGTACCTCCTGCTGCTCTTCTCCTTCCTTGTACTCCTGCTGCTCTTCTCTTTGCTCTCCTTCCTTGTGCCTCACGCTGCTCTTCTCCTTGCTTTCTTCCTTGTGACTCACGCTGCTCTTCTCCTCACTCTCCTTCCTTGTACCTCACGCTGCTCTTCTCCTTGTGCCTCCTGCTGCTCTTCTCCTCTGTCTTCTCCTTCCTTGTGCCTCATGCTGCTCTCCTCCTCGCTCTCCTTCCTTGTGCCTCCTGCTGCTCTTCTCCTCACTCTCCTTCCTTGTACCTCTTGCTGCTCTTCTCCGTCCTTGTACTCCTGCTGCTCTTCTCTTTGCTCTCCTTCCTTGTGCCTCACGCTGCTCTTCTCCTTGCTTTCTTCCTTGTGACTCACGCTGCTCTTCTCCTCACTCTCCTTCCATGTACCTCACGCTGCTCTTCTCCTTGTGCCTCCTGCTGCTCTTCTCCTCTGTCTTCTCCTTCCTTGTGCCTCATGCTGCTCTCCTCCTCGCTCTCCTTCCTTGTGCCTCCTGCTGCTCTTCTCCTCACTCTCCTTCCTTGTACCTCCTGCTGCTCTTCTCCCTGCTCTCCTTTCTTGTGCCTCACCCTGCTCTTCTCCTCGCTCTCCTTCCTCTTGCCTCACGCTGCTCTCCTCCTTACTCTCCTTCCTTGTGCCTCACACTGCTTTTCTCCTCGCTCTCCTTACTTGTACCTCCTGCTGCTCTTCTCCTCACTCTCCTTACTTATGGTTAATACTGCTCCACAACTAACTATCCCAATACAACACACATAATTCCACTACACACCACATACATACAACTCCATAACACATAGGTAAAACACATTCCCATGTACAAAGCCAAAAACTCTAACTCAAATAAATGTGAGACCTATTGCATTTTCAATGCTTGTTCTTTTAAGTAACCAAAGGAGTGGGGTTTAATATACGATGAACTTTGCAACTACCTGCTTCAGAACTCAGTATTGTATCCCATTTGTGTATGTCTTCTCATTACTTCTATGGAACTGCTCTGTTCATCGGACACATTTCTTCAAAAAAAATGATACGTTTAAAAAGAAAGTTGCAATATGAGTCAACCCCCGGACCAGAACGACTCCGGCGTGGCCTGATATTGTGGACAGAAAATGTATTAACACAACAGATTTGCTTGACTTTAGGTTTAACTTTGTTAAAGTTGGAGGGTTGGGCTGCTGGCATACATGCTGGTCCGCGAGATCCAAAGATCCATTTCAGATAACGTTGCTTTCTTCTGATAGATATTGTAGCCGCACAATCCAGTGTTCAATTCTGACACAAGGGTCACACAAACGCACTATTTACTCTGTGTACCGACAAACTTGCCATTTATTGACTGTCCCCATAACCTTTTTATGGTATCATATTCCATAACCTGGAATCATTTTTATAAAGGTTGCAGATTTGCTAAAAAGGCGGCAATCAAGAGCGGTGTCAATTTTTCAATTTCTTCCTGACCATAAACTTTATTTAGGATTGTAGAACAATATAAAGCAGAGTAGGTTTGAGTGATTTTTTCAGAGAGAAGAGCGGAGGTTTCCATGATTTAAAGTATAATGAGACCAAAAGAATTAGAAAAACAGGCGACGAATGAAACCTTGAATCGAGAGCGCCTGGGGCGCTACAGAGTCACACTAGATTACACAGTTAAAGAAGGAGAGCAGATTAGTATTATTATTATTATTATTATTATTATTATTAATAATAATATTATTAGTATTAATAATAATAATAATAACAACAACAATAATAATAATAATAATAATAATAATCATAATAATAATCATAATAATCATAATAACCATAATAATAATAATAATAGTAATAATGTCGCATGCACCTTCTTCTTCAGACACCAAGACTGTAAAAAAAAAAATGCACAGATCATTCTACTAATTCAAATCAAAGTAAAATACTTGAGCAGTAAAAGTTGGAATATCAACATGTCTTGAACTTTAATAAGCACTTCAGAGAAACCTGTTCAATTGTACAAGCTATCTAAGTGAGGCGACGGTTGATAAAAATAAACCTTCAAGAATAATCAGCGCACTGAACAATAATAACTCTCCAGAAAGGAAGGAGCTTCAAAGCAAGAGGCAAAGCCAATGTATGCAGGTGAAACCCAGGTGAGGCAGGACATCCCCGTCTTGCAGGAGGTGGAACGCATAACTAAAACCCTTGTTTGTTATCCACAAGTAGCTCAACGCAGCGACAGAAAGCATTCAACAGAATCACCCATGAAACACAACAGAAATTGAGTGTTTCAAACACCAAGGTTTGAATATTTTCATAGGAGCAATAAAGTTGAAAAGAGGTCCAGTGCTGAGAATAGGCCTCCACTAGCATTAGGTAGCTATTAGCAGGTCAGGATGTCAAAGGTTTCACTAAGCTCAACCTCCAAAGTAAGAGATGTAATCACAGAAGAGTCTGTTACCTGAAACTTGGTTTGTGTCCTTAAACCTACATTATCTTCAGATTGACTGCTGCTTGTGGCCTAGCTACTAGTCATTGAGCAGAGATCCGAGCAGATTGTGTTTGAGCCAACCAGCGTGACTTTATTGAGATGGTAGGGGTACCTCTTCCCAAATGAATAACCCCATTCCTGACTGCATAAATAATGGTTTGAAGGAAGTTGAAAAGGCCAGTGCACCATTAGCTTTTCCCTCCTATATGATTGGGTTTCACTGAACATCGGTCAGCGACCCTTTTCACTCTTCTTTGAGGAGGGCACCTCTATAGCTAATTATTTACTCAAATGGCGGTTGTCTCTGTGATAGGAACCTCGTTGCTTTTTAAACACTAATATATGATCTGAAATGTTATGACATTAATAATAATTAATGGTATTTAGCCCCATAACATTATCCTACAGTTGGTGTATAAATGAGAAAAAATGAACACCCCTTATAATTCTTAAATTGGCTACATTGAACTGATGAGCACTTTACAAGATTTGGTGTCATGAAACACTCATTTAAAATTAATTACTGAAAGTTAATTATGATGTATGTCATAAGTTCTCTTTCCTTCCTGCCTTCCATGCATATGGGGCACACATAATGCAAATGTAATTTTATGCATATCAGCTCATCCAAGAGGCATGGAAATTTAATTTGCTAGACACCAATAAATTGTACCTATGATGACAGCTCCCTTGACTTCCTTCATGTGAATGTGGTAGTTGCTGAGGGCAGATTTGTAGGCGGCTCTGCCTGAGGGGTCCTTAGTGGCGCGCCAGTGCTTCTTGAGTTGGTAGCAAGTGTGCATGGTGGTTCTGAGCTCCGGGGTATACTGGTTGACTAGTTTTAAAGTTTTGTTGGATTTTGCTGTTTTGAGTGGGGCAACTCTGTTTGCACATTTGTTGATCCATGCGGAGAAGTTCTGGACAGCCTGGTCAAGTTCTGCTGAATTTTGGGTTGTGCGGTGCACAGGGCTTGTGTCCATAGGGTCTGGGTTACCTTGCCACAGCAGCTGTGGGGGTGCTGTAGTGCTTGGTGGTGAGGGGGCTGGGCTTCGGAGAAGGTGAAGTGAATGAGGCCAGTCCAGGTGAACTCTGTTAAGTGGGTAAATTTGATTCTGTCAATTGAGGTGAAGATGGCGTCGAGCATGTGTCTGGCTTTGTGGTGGGTTCGGTGACCAGTTGGGTGAGATCAATGTTGTTGAGGTTGTCCATGAGGGCATTAGAGTTGGCGTTGTTGGGGTCATCGATGTTGAAATTGAGGTTGCCAAGCAGGACATAGTGGAGAGAATCGATGGGAGGGGGCAATGAGGTTGGAGATGGCATCGCAGAAGAGTGGTCAGGGACCCGGGGATCTGTAGGTGAAAGTGCCTTTTATTGTGGTCTTGGTGTCAGTGTGTAGTCAGAAGTTGAGGTGTCCCATATGAGGCATTGGATCTACATTGGTGACCGAGCATCAAATGTTTTCCGTGAAGATGATGGCAATGCGCCAGCTGTGTTTGTTGACACCATCCTGGTGTATCATCTTGTAGCTGTCAGGAGTGCTGGTGGCGATATCGGGGTACAAGGAGAGGTTGAGCCACGTTTCTGTGATGAAGGCAAAGCCCGGGGAGAGGGTGGTGATGGTGTCCCAGATTTCCGTGGTGTGTTTGCAGAGGGAGCGGGCATTGATCAGGATGCATTGGAGTGGGTCCGGGCTGTTTAAGGTCTTTTGAGTGGAAGTGGCGCAGGAGTCATCTGGGTCTGTGTTGCAGGAGAAGCGGCAGTGTACGCAGGTGAAGGGTTCTTGGGTAGATCGTGGCGAGGATGTGAAGCAGCTGGTGTTGTGGTGTCTGGGGTTCAGGTCCAAGAGCTTCTTGGTGATGTATTGGCGGCTGGTGAGAGGGCCAGGGGTCTTGGCACAGTGCGTGGTGCAGGTGTGGATGGGTGCTTGCAGGCTTTCCTTTGGCGTGCCGGTGGCATGGCTGCACAGCAGCCTCCATCAGTAGTCCTGGGGGTGGGTGGGGCTGTGTGGGAGGCACGAGGTTGGGGATTGGGAGGAAAATGGCACGAGGAGGGGGAAATGTCAGGGGAACACAGTGCAACTGGAACTGTATGAAACCATATCCAGACCACAAAAGAAGCAATGCCAAGAAGAGTTAAATTAATTTTCAGGTAAAGTTAAATTAAAAGACTAAATGCAGAATACAGACAAATGCCAACAAAGCCAAAAAGGCCAGTAAATGCCAGTTACCACGGCAATAGTAGGAGGGAGTGGGCGGTCACCAGGATTGAACTGGGAGGCTTAGGGACTGGGAGCAGAGTCCTTGTCTCGAGGAGCCAGGCGAGGGGAGTGGCACAGAGACCAGAGGTCATTGGGCTACGACTGGAGCCGTGCAGCAGCCTCCATAAGTAGTCCTGGGGATGGAAGGGGCTGTGCAGGAGGCGGGAGGGCAGGATCGAGAGAAAAACTGCAGCAGTGGGAGGAGTGGGAAACTTCAGGTGAACACAGCAAAACTGGAACTGGACGAAACTAGATCCAGACCACAACTGAAGTAATGCTAAGTTGAGTTAAATTACTTTCTAGGTAAATATAAACTAAAAGACCAAATGCAGAATGCAGACAAATGCCAACAAGGCCAAAAAAGGTAGTAAATGTCAGCTACCACGGCAATAGTGGGAAGCAGCGGGAGGACAGCAGGATCAAACTGGGAGGCTTAAGGACTGGCAGCAGAGTCTGGATCTCAAGGAGCCAGGGCAAGGGGGAGCTGTGCAGAGACCATGAATGTGTGTTGCCTACCTGACTAAACAAAATGAACATAGTACATGCTTAATGAGAAAACATGGCACACTGATCTACTTCTTCTTTAGTTAGAAATACCCTATATGATTTCTTTAATTTGCCATTGTATAGTAACATAACATTTGCTTTTATAATTTGTTGTTTTTTAGTTTGTTTGTCGATCTTTAACCTTTAAACAAAGGAAAGTGATGGTTCATTACATACCACTGAATATTGATCAGTTAGAGAAGGTAGAACACAATGTGGAGCAATATCTGCTTGAACAAGTTAATGCGCTAGTATAACACAAAATATCGTATGAAGGGAAAATCTACTTACATTTTCAGGAAGGCTACGCTTAGGAACCACTAATCATATTTAGAAAACATCCAAAGGAGCACATTAGGGAGTCACCCATGACCAATTTAGTCAGGTGAGTGGGCCTCCCCAAATAGTGGAGACATAGAAATACACCCAAGATGTCCAGAAAATGTTACACAGGGTCATTCACTCTGTAGATAAGATGTTCATCTACTGCAGTTGTCACCATATAGTTTATCCAGTCCTCAAGAGTAGAAGTCATGGGTTTCAACCGATTCTGGAGAATGCAAGTCTTTTCTGATGCTAAGGCAGTGTCCATCCACCGTTTTTCTTTCTTAGTTGGATACCTATGATATGGTTCTATATCAAAGCAGAATAACTATTAGTAGTTATTCTGCTTTGTTTGGAAGTGTATTATGGGCAACAACCTAAGACTGATACCTTGCTCTACAGCTAAGCAGAATAACTACTCATAGTTATTCTCTTTTGTTGCTGAATTTCTCTAATTGGACATCGTATATTGACAATTGCTTTTATAATTCTTCGTTCCATTGTTTCATTCTAGAGGAAAAAAAAGAGATAGGTAAGCACAATATATAGAACACTATGGGCCTTATTACAACTTTGGTGGTCCTCCTGCGGCACCGCCACCACTCTGTCCGCAGGAGGACCACCAATCACGCAGTGTGCCTGCCAGTTGGATTCAGAGTCGAATCCAGGTTGGGCGGGCGGTGCTGCGGCGGTCTTATGGCAGCGGCAGTGTCAGGCTCATAGAAGAGCCTTCACATCAGACGGCTGCCGTGACAGTGCCTGCAGCATGTTCCTGCATGGTATAGCATTCATGTCACACTGAGCAGGAACTGGGGTGCAATTCCAGGGGGGCACAACATGTGCTCCCCCATGCACCAACAGGCCCAGTTGCCTCTCTGCCACCCTTTTTATGGCAGGCTCCCTGCCATGAAAGGGGCAGTGGACAGGCAACTCGTAATCTGCTAGGCGGTGCCGCAGCAGCACCACCAGTATATTGCTGCCCCCTTCCGCTGCACCACCACCATGGGATCCTGGATCCCAGGTGGACACGGCGGTCCCGTGGTGGTCCGACCTCTACATTCATAATATTGAGGGCGGGCCCACAGTGGTGGTGGTAATCGGACCACCACTGCAAATACGGTGGTCCTGTGGACCACCATACTCATAATAAGGCCCTATGTAATTATTAGATTAAAAATTGGGGAGCTTTTGAGAGATATGACTAGGGAGATGTCATTAGACATAGAAATCCATGAGTGAAATAGGCATTACTGGGACTTAATGATATCTTTGATGTGGACGAGTCTGTACTGGGTCCAAGGACATGATATATACAATGAAGCTTGTTCTATATTAGAGGAAGATGGAATCTCTGTGAATGTGATGATTTAATCTCACACCATTAATTACTGGGAAACGTTAAAATAAGAACTAAGAAAATCACATCAAGGTCAGAAGAAAATATGCAGTACTTTAAACATATTCATTATCAATAAGTATCAAGATTTATATCATGAAATGGACATGTGGTACATACGTAATTATTCATAAAGACAATGTAAGAATCCATGCATAAAACAAAATGCATAAAAACTAAGGAATGAAAAAACCAGTGACTGAAACTCACTGATAATATTGTATGATAACATGTTTCATCATATGAGGAGCAAATTACTATGTCATGTGAAGAAATGTTAAATAAAAAGACAGTTGGAACTATACTGATAAACATATATGCAGGTATGCGGGTATGGTTACTTACTGATCTTCAAATTCTATTTATATATCAACATTAAAATATTATTCTAATTGAATGCATGATCTTTTCCACCTTCATTAAGATGTTTCTTCACAACTCGTGCTAGCTGATGGCGAGGTAAGGAATAACACACTTTATGATCAAAATAAACAAGAAGTGAAAGGAAAGTGAAGAGAAATACATACATCTGTTTGAATGCTTAAGAATATTGTTCAGTGTCCTGTGCATTCTGATTTATATGTCAAATAAAGAAAGCAATTTATAATACTGCTGGGCAATAAATGCAGGTGAGTGTATCTAGTGATAGGGCAAGGCCATGTTCTCCTAATCCAAGTTTCAATTATAAAATCTTCAAGGTACCTAATTCTGGACATTAGACTAGACTAGAAATTCTGTACTTACCTATTTATGTTAACCTTAAAGATCATTTGCTAGTCACTGTGTTGCTACATTTGACTCCTAACACATGGGCAAATTGACAATGGCTCAGAACTACTGTACCATGCTTACCTCTCTAGAACAGCAGTGACAGTGACATGATGAGGTGCTGCTGCAGGCACCTAATGATACATTTCAATTGTTGGTGCAAGCAACGGGATTGGCTTACCTGTGAAATAACAGCCATGGCTTCACTGATCCTGTGGAATGATCCAGTAGTCACTTGCTGGGATGGAATGAGAGAAGGCCTTGGCAAAGTTAGAGCTTTCTGCAGTTCTTCTAACACGTTTGGGAGAAATTTGTATTTCTCCAATATGTTTTTCTTAGATATACAAGATAGTGTGATCCTCTGTCTGTATATCCTCTCTCTTCTCCTCAAGTAGTTCTTCCTCAGGATGAGTGCCACTGCAACAAATACTGACACGAACAGTGTTAAAATTAGTCATGCCTATCACTGGTTTGCTTGTGGTTCAGACTCAGGTGTGTGACTGTCTTGTGATTTGAGAAGATGTAGAAGAGTAATTATGTGGAGTGGATATTATCACACTTGAGTGTGGCACTCTCAAGTGTGCACATGCATCTTGAGATGCTCTTTAGCTGAACTTCAGTTTACTGTGTATACATATAGGTGGGTACATGGGTTTGATTTGTCCATTTTATTTGTTCATTTGACCAGTTATGTTGTTTATTTGTGATACATAATACAACTGAAATTTTTCTGATGAGAGTGTTCTCCAAATGTGTGATTTTTCACATGTTTACTGTCTTACTTCTGTGCTGATTATGGGTGGTAGACCTTATGTACTATTAACCTTTTAATTCAGTGTTTTCCCTTTGTCCAGGCAGCATCATTATTTGCCTTCATTGATTTCTGTGTGAGTTGTTTGCAGTTCCTTTGAGTAGCCAGGTGCAGTGTGCAACTTACTTCAAGACTGGCTTGGTGTACATTTTAGTCTGGATATTTTTATTTCTACTTAAGTAAATGTGTGTATAGCTTTTGTGAACTGGAACTGACATGCACTTTTGTGGTTGTATTAGTGGCTTAGCTGACCTTCTCTGTGCCCTTCCTTTATTTCTCTATTCCACACCCATTTCACCATTGCGCTGTCTATTTTTAGCAGACCACTTACATTTAAAAATTAAATATACACTTAAAAATATTATTTGAGCACGTCCGGGTCTTTCTTCCTTCTTTGGATGGCCTGGGATAATCCAAATGGATACATTTGCAGTTTGACTAAAGATTAGAATGCATGATCCGAAAACGTTGCCATGCGCACAATCAAACTGAAAAGGAAAATAGAACTAGAGAAAATGTATAACACATTTTAAGTATTTGGATTTCTATCTTCTTGTTGCTCCTATATGTTCGTAATGATGATCTGTCTACTTGGTATACATTTTAGGTCCAAGAAGCAGGACGTTATCTTGAGAGGGTAATAAGTACTTTGCATCCATACCCACATTGCACTCTGAAATAGCATTCTTATTTTAATGATCTTTTTAATGCTTGGATAGATAACACATTTTCGTAAATTTACAGTTCCCACCATTTGAAAGAGAATACTATTGGAGGCCCTCTGAAATTATGGGATTGTAGTTGTATGGTACCTTCAAAACAATAGGATAGAGAGGTATTTCTATTCACTGATACATGAAATGGAAAATAATACGAAAAGGCCAGTGAAGTAGCAGTCTGCTTAGATATTGGAGAAAACTACTTTTAAAAAGGAAATTCGACTTACAGACCATGTTAGAATTGCATTTTAGAATGCGTCTAAACTGCTGCAGAAATGCTTTCACATAAAAAATGGTTCACTGATAGAATATCAACCACCAAAATATCCCCATACACAAATATTGAGTTATAAATATCGATGTCAAAAATATCGACATCCTATATTTATAAGGGTAAGTATAAAAATATCGAAAAAAATATTGATGTAAAAAATATAGTTGTACAAAATATCGATTTTAATATATGTATAAAAAATAATATTAAATAATAAAATGAACTTTAAAAAAATAAATTAGATTTAATATCCATTTTAACAAATATAACAAATAAATGTAATTAAATGTTTTTAAACATACGTATATAAAATGTAATATATATATATACTTACTTTAAAACAATTAATAAACTATTAATTTTAATTTATTTTATAATTGTAATGCGCCCTCCAGCTGGCAGACCTATAGTATCTGGGATCGGATCTCTACTCGAGCCCTTAAGTCAATTCTGCGATTACTATCTACAACCATTGGTGCAAAAAACTCCCAACTTCCTTAAGGACACCAAGGATGTAATCCACCTTATCAACAAATTACATAATCCACACAAAATCACATTCCTAATAACTCTTGATGTAGCATCCTGATGTAGCAAGACGCTACCAATGGAGTGATTGACACCCTCCCAAGGACAACTACGATCTCCACCCAAACTCCTGTGGATTTCATTTTGGAATGTGCAACATGTGCCTTGAAAAGTAGCTTTTTCCAATACAAGAACCAACTGTATCATCAAATACACTGCACTTCTATGGGGAGTACATTTGCGCCTAGCCTAGCTTGTCTATACATGGCCCATTTCGAATCTACCCGTAACTTCTTGAACACTAACTCCTACCAAACCGCGATCATCACATGGAAACGTTACATTGATGACATCCTCATTTTCTGGGGAGGTACAGAAGAAACCTGTGAAGAATTCCACCCGTGGATAAACTCTGTAGATCCATACTTGCACTTTACTCTATCCAAATCCAAGGAAGAAATTCCATTCCTCGACCTCCTCATCTCTCTGGATCAAGGAGAACTCTAAACAAAGACCTTCAAGAAACAAACCAACTGCAACAGCCTTCTTTCTTTTAACAGTCACCACCCTAAGGCACTATGTGAAAACCTACCTTACGGCCAATTTCTACGACTAAGACGGAATTGCAGTCACCTCACTGACTACGACCAACAAGCAGAAGACCTGAGTAGAAACATCATTGAAAGGCAAAACCCGAGGAAGGTGATAAAGGATGCGAAAAAGAGAGCACAAAACAAGCATCATGAAGCCTTAGTAGAAACCATTACAAAACCTAAAGAAGACACAGTGACCTGTGTCACAACGTTCACCCCTCTCTCAAATAAGATCAAAAATATTGTCTTGAAACATTGGAAGATTGTCTATATGGAGAACGTAACTCTAGAACGACCCAAGTTTGCCTTGAAGAGAACACAGAATTTGAGAGATCTCTTAGTCCATACAAGACCCCGTCCACGGACTATAACCCAACAAGCAACTCTATGGAGTTTACCAGCATTGAGAGGTCACTATCCTTGTGGTGGGTGCAAAGCTTGTGCCTCGACCCTCCATACCAAAACCTTAGAAATAGGAAAGTTCAAATGGACCAAACAACAACACACTAACTGCAACACAAAGAACTGCGTATACCTGAATACATGCCCCTGCAACCTTCACTATGTGGGGATGATGACCAGTCCAGTCAAAGTCAAGATAAGCTAACACAAAAGCACAACACGCTGAGGGAGCAGTGTGACCAAACTGTGCAATCACCATATTAATTCCCAACACACTGCAGAGAACATAACCTGGACAATTCTGGAGACTAACCCCACGTGGAGTACATCCACTTTATTAAGGAAAGAATAAAGTTGGGTGTTCCGTCTCTGCATACATGTTCATGGCCTGAACAATGACATCCTGTGGATTGAGCAACAATAAAATACACTCCGTCTTTATCTAACTGTTACATCACCCATTAGGCAGCATTTGTCTAGACTCCCCTCCACTCTTCTGCCTAAGTGCCTTATTATTAATTTCCCCCTGAACGTGGGATGCCATGTACCTTGACTTTTTCTCCACCATACATACTCCCCAGGGCTATTACCTCTTACCCCTGTTGGGACGGTGGATATATACATCACTGTTTTCCAGTATCCTTATATACCATTACTACGACACCACTCTTAGGTACTTCACTCTCCACTAGAGAGATTACTCAAAGAGATTACCGATCAAGCACATTCCCTTGCCATCTCACTGAACTCGCTCAACATTTCTCCCAAGCTTAGATTAGATGGCTTTGATTCGGCATGTGCACCTCTTTAAGATGGCGTTTATCGGCACTACCTTGACTTTCCTTGCCGACTACGAAGTTGACACACTTCCGGCAGCAACCCGGAAGAGACTGCACCAAGCCACGAAGAGCTACATATATCGAAATCGTCCCGAGTCTGAGTTCATACGGGCATACCAGAGGATGGGTAGGTGCGGCTCCTCTTATCAGTCACCAGAACCGTGAGTATTTTCCAGCATGGAATACAAAATAACAGCTAAACACTAAGAAACTATTGATTCATGATTTTAAGTTCACTTTATGTTCTTTGTCACAGTGATTGACGATAAAGCACCTTTCTTGCTTTGACCCAGGGGTTTGCTCCTAACCTTTAGGAGATAAGAGAACACCTCCACTTAACCCTGTGTTATACATTCTTCACACATAGCGGTTTGCCATTAATGGGGTATGTATAAAGAATAAACTCCACATCTCCCATTCTTTTTCATAATAGTATTTTCTTTTCTTTTCACTCGTGTATGAAGCCATGTTAAATCGCAGATTATGCTCACTAGTATAGCTATGTCATATTTGATGTGAAGATTAATGTATGATTGCTTCATGATACGTACTGTTTACCCTCCCCCTTCTTTACGTTAAGGCAATAACAACAACACTAACCATTATAATATCACCATGTCTTAACCTTATCGATACCATTGTGTGATGGTGTAATACTGATGTCTGACCGGTACTAACTCATTAATTGTGTTAACCGATCCCAAAATAAAACCTTACATTTTTCAGAACATCTTTGATGACAATGTTTGGTATCTTAGTCGCACCAGAAACATAAAGGTGGTCCACTTGTGTGGGACCTTCTGGTTGTATAGGACATCCCACGCCAGATACATGATAATATTGTTTTATATGCTCTCTTTCTCTCGCTACCTTTCCTGTTTTATTTTTGTCGCTCTAAATTGGATCACTAGTATGAGGATCTAACAGGCGACACTTTAACATATGTTGGGAGTCCGCCCTTAACACATTTCTATGCAACCATTTTCCTTTCCTGGTCCTGAATAAGCACCAAGGATATCCTCCTGAGATCAATAGGGGCGCAAAACATGTCGACCCAATAAATATTATACTTTCCCCACACATATCTCTACCCAGCTACTTAGGGCCATTCCCACCCTTCAGCAGCCTCAACCTTTTCTTTTTTTACCCTTGACAGAGGAATCCATTTTTTAAAATGACAGAGCATTGATATCCTCTAGTCAATTTTACATTCACTCACTATTCTATTAGCCCTATATCACATGCACCATATGGCGAGAATTTAAAAGATCTCCTGGTCCTGAATAAGCGCCAAGGATATCCTCCTGAGATCAATAGGGGCGCAAAACATGTCGACCCAATAAATATTATACTTTCCCCACACATATCTCTACCCAGCTACTTAGGGCCATTACAACCCTTTAGCAGCCTCAACCTTTTCTTTTTTTACCATTGACAGAGGAATCCATTTTTTAAAATGACAGAGCATTGATATCCTCTAGTCAATTTTACATTCACTCACTATTCTTTTAGCCCTATATCACATGCATCATATGGCGAAAATTTAAAAGATCTCCGCAAAGCGACCCTTTGGGGAACCCGTAGGGCATTGCAGCACCGGCCCAACGATGAGCAACCGCCCTATGATGAAGCATGACATCCCTTGGGATATGTGAGGGCAACAAGTAAGAACCATTCTGATTCCTCTCCCCTTTCCCTAGAACAACTTGTCTCCTCTTAGGAACAGTGACCCCAATTTTGGTTCATACTTTGTTTGGGAGCACGAGCACTGGACCTTTAATTAGCTCCTAGTCCCCCCTCTTCCTCTTTTGTTAGAGTTATACTGAAAGAACCTTGACTAATCTACATGTGCAATTCACATAACTGAATACTCCCAAATCAAAGGCATGGAAATTTACAATGTAAGAAATTACTGTAATTCTACCTGTCATGTCCATCACTTCTTCAGCAATTAGACCTGACTAATGACATTGAGTAATGGCTTAGGGTATGTGTGAGCCACCCACCAATGTCTACACACTCCTGTCTGTGGTAACACATGAACTGTATACCCATCACAAATAACTATTTTCAAATACAGATTGGCCTACACACACATTTGTGATGAAATCAGACATCAGCCTATGAAGATGCATAGATCATGTATGAAACAGTAGTGCAGATGATATTACAACAGAGAAAGGTACATATGCCAACATGTAGGCACTAATGCTGATGGCACCAGTGATGTTTGCTATCTCATGTTACTGTACATTACCCACTTACTAAGGGGAAGTATTGCTCAGTCACTGTATTTAAAGTGCACTGTATGCTATGTCACATGTAAGAGGGCCACCATCACATGAGACACAGTAATGAGGGAGCATCACTCCTGACACACTGAAGACAAGTGGCCTGTTTGATGCAATTGTCACCCACATT
Organism: Calotriton arnoldi; assembly: GCA_963921515.1. Classification (NCBI taxonomy): domain Eukaryota; kingdom Metazoa; phylum Chordata; class Amphibia; order Caudata; family Salamandridae; genus Calotriton; species Calotriton arnoldi. The sequence goes on along the minus strand of CAWUFW010002541.1, from coordinate 2,123,812 downwards.
ATCGAACAACATGAGCTGATTAATCACTTAACTCAGCCATGTATCTGCTCAAGACATTAAATTGGTAGTGGACTGGACTCTGCTGTTTTCCTGGTCGGAAAGACAATAGGAAAAGCACATCAGCATTCACCTACTACCAGACCTACACAAGCAATAACTCTTCTTGTGCGTCGCATATGGGCCAACCCCAATATCGATGGGGAAATGCCTGCCTGTAACACGCAAAATTGGCAATGTAACATGTATGACTCTGGCCAGGACTCACCCCTTTGTAGCTGATGTTGGGCCCTCAACTGCCCATCAAGCTCTAGGTAGGCCATTGCCAGTATGTGGGCCATTAGGGGGGTTAGGGTCTGGCACACGCCCCATCCACGTTGGGAGGACATCCCCAGCTGGACCTCCATCATCTTCCGGGTTCAGCACCTCAGGTCCTCCCAACTTTTCCTGCAATGGACGCTGTACCAGTGATAGACCCCAGAGTCCGCACCTTTCCAAGCTATGGCTCTACAAATGGCCTGCTTCTGATGGGTGTTGACCTGTATGGATGCAATTGATGAAAGAAAAGATTACAACTGCAAGTTTTAGGATACCTGTTTAGTTGACACACATTTTGTATATACCTAGCACAAACATTAATCAATAGTTAACACACTACATGTGTAAGTCTCACATGTTAAGCACTACAAAGACATGAATACACACTTCTGTAATCATCTGCTCACTATCGTCAACCCTCGTCATGACCTACATTGACTAAGTCAGCCCATTAACATCATGTAGTCGAGTGCCATTCGACATGTACTATGATGTGAACTACTGTGAAGCACAACACACCATTGTGACCTTCTGATGGCTAAACTACTTGTACATGACTGTACAGACACCTTTATAGCCAGGCCCATTGACTTGATGCGTACGGTCCATACAGGCTGGTACCATAGTAAAGACTACATCCTAAGACTTAGGTCACAATGAAAGGGCTGGCATGTCTGTCACTGAGAGCTTCATCTCTGGGGATGTGTGGACATGTCAACTACTTAATGGGATATCACACTAAGTCTGATTGAGTTTGTGTGGTATGCACTGCCATCACAGGACACACCTTTTGCCATATATGGCATTGTTACAGGGATGACATTTAACATGCCATTGTATGTCTTGTTTGATTAGTTGAATGTAATAAAGCTGGTGATTGACATATCAACATTTCTGCAGAAGTAAACAACTATCTGCACTATTAATGTGTCACATGTGCAATAGGCCTGTACAGTGCAAGCATGACTTATGGAAAAGTGACAACAGACATGTGGGAGAAAGGGGTCTGTCTTAATAAATGTCACACATTGACAATGCCGGTCAAAGAAAAGAAGTATCAGGTCCAGGGGTATCTCAGTCACCATTCCAAATGTAGTCCATGTAAAAGCAATCAGGGCTACGTTTGGTTAAGAAAACTCATTTTGGGTACATCCAAGGATCTGTATATCTACAGGGAGATTACTCTGTGCATCAGTTGTATTGCCAGAGTAACTCTGGCCCATGGCCCAGACTGGGCAGGCTTTGCTTTATGAAGACTGAGCATACTGATCCCACATGAACATTACATTTCCACCAATTCAAGACATAAAAGTACATCTTGTGGCCATCCACTATGCAACCTCAAGTTTGTGTGACACTCTGAAGGGGTCTGTGAGGAATATCTAGCTGCCAGACAACAGTTTGGTCAGCCTCATGTGAGCTGAGTGATATGTGTGACTGTACACATAGCTAACATTATCCTTAGTGACTTCCTACAGTATACATACAGAGCTCATGCTGTAAAGCCTATACATTTGTTTGCACATTTACCCTGATCTGATTAGGAAATATATTATAGTTGCCATGGAAAGTATACATGCATAAAAATGTGCATGCAACACAAGTGATGTTAAGTATACAAAGTACAGTGCTGCACAATCCATTGCATGATTGTCCTATGTAGGGGCCACAAAATGTTACAACAGTAATCTGAATTAACTCTGGGACTCAGAGGCACATTGTAGCCTGTGGCATGGAAAGGATGGTGTTGAACAGAGTACAAAATGTATATGAGATAGTTACCTGTTCCTCTGGTGAGCCATAGAGCTGGTCATACAGGGGAAGTACCTCTTCAACCAGTTTCTCCATCACCTTTGGAGAGAAGGCAGGGGCCCTCTCACTTGTTTGGTCTGGCATTGTTGCTCCCAGAGGTGACAAACAGCAGCTAAAGTGGAACAGGTGTTGATAGCAGCAGAGTCAGGAGTCACATGAGTTATTTTTCAAACTATGGCATACATATACGCCATGTGCGCAGTTGTCAGCATAGATGGGCACAGCCATTGGGCCACGACCATCACAATCACCAACGTTAGCCTATGGCTCTGTCTGCCATGGATGAAACCGCCCACCGCGCGATTGACTTCTGCAGGTGGCGGTCTGTTCCGAATGTACTATTTGCGAGGTCAGGCAACCGCCATTTTAGCTTCAGTATTGGTGACTGTTAAGTGCGTCACCACCACTACATATGTGTTGTAACATATTTACATATGTATTACTCCATTGTGTTGTAATTTCCTTTACACAAACATGAGTGTAGTGCGTTACTGTGCATAAACGCTATTTTACCGCGGTGTACTATATACCGCCGGTGGCAGAATTTTGTGAAAGCAATTCAAACTTGAGAATATTAAGGTGGCCGTGGATGTATAATGTGCACATTTCTGTTACAGACACATGTGAAGACCATAATGGGGATTATAGGTGGATGTTGGACAGTAGACAATTACTATGTGAATTATGTGTAATGCTTTCTGAAGCAGTAGTGTTTTGTCACATTACTTTTAGCGTACTCTTCATATGTCTTACTCTGGAGACTGTGACCAATATTCAAAATAGTTTTCACTCCACACATAGTTGCCCTGGGAGAGGGAGGTGATGACAGCCTCCAGTGTACTGCCCATTTCCAGATCTTACGGCCATGAAAGAAAGGGATGTAATCAAGAAGTTTCGTTTGAATAGGCAAACCATACCAGACTTATGTCATCAGTTGGATCCTCATCTCCTTCCTCAAAACACTAATCCCACATGTATCCCACAAATTGTGAAACTCATGTCAGTATTGCATTTTCTAGTCACAGGTTCCTTTCAATACAATGTGGCTATATCTGATGGCATACCACAAGCAATGTTCAGTGATGTACTACAAGACGTGCTCTCAGCAATGATAAGACACATTGACAGCTACATCCAGTACCCCAGATGTGAGGATTTAGCTAATATGAAGGTTGACTTCTATGGATTTGGCCACATCCCATATGTGGTTGGAGCCATTGATGGCACCCATATTGCCTTGGTACCACCGCAAGCCAGAGAACAGGTTTACTGTAACAGGAAGCACTTCATTCTATCAACGTGCAAGTTGCCTGCTTATCAGATTTGTGCATATCAAACATTTGTGCCCGGTTCCCAGGATCAGCCCATGATTCCTTTATCCTGGGGAACAGCACCATACCTCAGATGATGTCACAACTACTACCGGAGAGGGCCTGGCTTGTTGGTAAGTTTGATCTATCCTAACTTTGTGAGGGTGACGTCAGGTAGTATGATCAGAAAATGTGTAACTTATTGTTGCACTTTTGACTGTCTTCCATCTAGGAGAATCAGCGTATCTCAATCTGCCATGGTTATTGGCACCGTTGAGTAATTCAGCAATGACAGGGGAAGTCCACTTCAATGAGTTCCATGAAAGAACATGTCGGCCAGTGGAGCGGGCTTTTGGGCTCTTGAATGCCTCATTCAGATGTCTGGACAAGACTGGGGGAGTCCTCCTCTACTCACCCAGGAAGGTGTGTCAAATGAAATCACTGTGGCCTGCTGCATGCTCCACAACATCACCCTGTGATGGAACATCCCTTATATTGCAGAGAATGGAAACCAAGAAGTGCCACCGGGTGAGGATCCTGAAATGCCAAATGATGATGATAGTGGTGAAGGTGAAGGAGCTGACTTGCATCAAGATCTAATCAACAACTTCTTCTCATGAGTGTAGGTATGTTGTGAGATCTCATGACTTTGACTATTAAAGCAACTCTAGTTGTGATGATGTGAGGAGTATGTTTAGGGAAAATATTAGGAAGCTATGGGCCAGATGTACGACCATGTCATTTAGCGACTCGCAAATTGCGCTCAATTGCGAGTTGCAATTTGTGAGTCGCTACATGTCATGTACAACAGTGTCTGAGGCACTGTTAGCAATTCCTAATGAGGTCGCAAATTGCATGCCTCATGCATATTAATGAGGCACTCTCAATTTGCGACCCCATTAGGAATGGCTGGCCCTCCTTAAAGGAAAATGGGATGCATTTAAAAAAAGAAAAATTAAACATTGTTGTTTCATTTTTTAAGGGCAGGTAGTGGTCCCTGGGACCACTGCCTGCCCCTAAAAAATATTTTCCCCTGCATTCGCAAAATTCTGGTGAAAAGCGTTTGTGGAAGAAGGTTTTGGCACATGCTCATTTTGTTAGTGTTGTTTTGTTTAGCTTAGATTTTGTCATGGACTGTGTTCTCCAGAAGTTGACTATGTGAACTGTGTCATATGTATGGCTTCATAGCTAATCTCTTTATTTTGATCTGCTTCAGGTACCTTCACCATGGCATCTTCATTTGGACATTTCAGAGTTATGACATTAGCAGGTATATGATGCAGTGTGGACGTATGAAGTGGACATGGATTATTCCTGGGAATGTCTGTGACAGACTTTGGGTATACAAAACCTGTACCAAGACAGCTTGCTCATCAATAGGATGTAAGTTAAGAGGAATCCATTGGACTTGTTCCTTGTCGTATGGTGGTTTTAGGTGCAATATGTGTGCCATCATGTGCTCCAACAAAATGTTGTAGTGGGCCCAAATCATGTTAGTCTCCCTTCACATTGTGTATAAACTGTATGTAGCTGTTGATGTGTCTCCACATTGTAGGCCAAAGTGCTTGTGGCACATCACTGACATTTGTTAGTGACATTCCACCAGATGCTGCTACATATGATTGGAATTACTCTGTGATCAGAAACTGTTGTACTGAGATGTGTCTGTATTGGTTTAAATGATGTGGGATTCCTTTTGTGAGGTAGGTGATATGGCTTCAGCTGATGACATACACCAATTTTATTTGCCTATTCTATAGGAAATTGTCTGATGTATTCCCTTGTTCCATGTTGTTATGGTCTGTTAGACCTGGCATCAATCAATCAATCAATCAATCAATCATGGGTTTGTAAAGCGCAGCTACTCACCCGCGAGGGTCTCAAGGCGCTAAAGGGGAGGGTGGCTCCGTAGTGTGCTGGGGTCATCCGAAGAGCCAGGTCTTGAGGTCTTTCCTGAACTGGGGCAGTATGGGGGTTTGCGGGAAGCAGAGCGGGAGGTCGTTCCAGGCCTTGGCTGCGAGGTAGTAGAAGGATTTCACTCCTGTTCTGGTCTTGTAGATGCGTGGGATGGTGGCCAGAGAGAGCTCAGCTGATCGGAGGTGTCTCTTGAGTGTGTAGAAGGAGAGGCAGTCATTTAGGTATGCTGGTCCAATGTTGTTGAGGGCCTCGTAGGCGTGGGTGAGGAGCTTGCAGGTCATTCTTTTCTCAATTGGGGCGAGTGGAGATCTCAGAGGTTTTGGGTGATGTGGTGGTGGCGGGGTATGTCTAGGACTAATCAGGCTGCGGCGTTCTGGGCGGTTTAAAGCTTGTGAAGTATTTTCTTGTTGATTCTGGCGTAGAGAGTGTTGCCGAAGTCCAGTTTGCTGCTGATGAGTGCATACATGACCATTTTTCTGGATTCGGAAGGGATCCGTCTGAGCATTTTTCGGAGTATGCGGAGGGTGTTGGAGCATGCCGAGGATACGGCGTTGACTTGGCGGTTCATCATGAGCGCTGAGTCTAGTATGATGTCGAGGTTTTGTGCATGGTCCGTCGGGGTTGGGAGGTTTCCGAGGGTGCTTTCCATTGTTTCACCTGTCTTTTTACCTCTACCTCCTGTGTTTTTGACTGTGTTTCGGATTTCGATTTATTTGGATTAGGTGTTCTGGGCACTTTGCCACTGCTGATCAGTGCCAACATGCAAATGCTCCCAGTGTAAATTGTAATTTTGATTCGTTCTCCATGATTGGCATATTTGATTTACTTCTAAGTTCCTAGTAAAGTGCACTGTGTGTGCCCAGGGCCTGGGCATCAAATGCTACTAGTGGACCTGCAGCACTGATCGTGCCACGTACACAAGTAGCCTTTCAAATGTATCTCAGACCTGTCACTGCAGTGTCTGTGCATGCAATTTGTATCTGCCATGTAGATCTGGCAAGTGCACCCACCTGCTAGGCCCTAACCTTCCCTTTCCTTACATGTAAGTCACCACTAAGGTAGGCCCAAGGTACCCCCATAGGCAGGGTGCAGGGTATGTTAAAGGTTGTACACTGGGGCAGTATGGGGGTTTGCGGGAGGCAGAGCGGGAGGTCGTTCCAGGCCTTGGCTGCGAGGTAGGAGAAGGACTTCACTCCTGTTCTGGTCTTGTAGAGGCGTGGGATGGTGGCCAGAGAGAGCTCAGCTGATCGGAGGTGTCTCTTGAGTGTGTAGAAGGAGAGGCAGTCATTTAGGTATGCTGGTCCAATGTTGTTGAGGGCCTCGTAGGCGTGGGTGAGGAGCTTGCAGGTCATTCTTTTCTCAATTGGGGCGAGTGGAGATCTCGGAGGTTTTGGGTGATGTGGTGGTGGCGGGGTATGTCTAGGACTAATCAGGCTGCGGCGTTCTGGGCGGTTTAAAGCTTGTGAAGTATTTTCTTGTTGATTCTGGCGTAGAGAGTGTTGCCGAAGTCCAGTTTGCTGCTGATGAGTGCATACATGACCATTTTTCTGGATTCGGAAGGGATCCGTCTGAGCATTTTTCGGAGTATGCGGAGGGTGTTGAAGCATGCCGAGGATACGGCGTTGACTTGGCGATTCATCGTGAGCGCTGAGTCTAGTATGATGTCGAGGTTTTGTGCATGGTCCGTAGGGGTTGGGAGGTTTCCGAGGGTGCTTTCCATTGTTTCACCTGTCTTTTTACCTCTACCTCCTGTATTTTTGACTGTGTTTCGGATTTCGATTTATTTGGATTAAGTGTTCTGGGCACTTTGCCACTGCTGATGAGTGCCAACATGCAAATGCTCCCAGTGTAAATTGTAATTTTGATTCGTTCTCCATGATTGGCATATTTGATTTACTTCTAAGTTCCTAGTAAAGTGCACTGTGTGTGCCCAGGGCCTGGGCATCAAATGCTACTAGTGGACCTGCAGCACTGATCATGCCACGTACACAAGTAGCCTTTCAAATGTATCTCAGACCTGTCACTGCAGTGTCTGTGCATGCAATTTGTATCTGCTATGTAGATCTGGCAAGTGCACCCACCTGCTAGGCCCTAACCTTCCCTTTCCTTACATGTAAGTCACCACTAAGGTAGGCCCAAGGTACCCCCATAGGCAGGGTGCAGGGTATGTTAAAGGTTGTACACTGGGGCAGTATGGGGGTTTGCGGGAGGCAGAGCGGGAGGTCGTTCCAGGCCTTGGCTGCGAGGTAGGAGAAGGACTTCACTCCTGTTCTGGTCTTGTAGATGCGTGGGATGGTGGCCAGAGAGAGCTCAGCTGATCGGAGGTGTCTCTTGAGTGTGTAGAAGGAGAGGCAGTCATTTAGGTATGCTGGTCCAATGTTGTTGAGGGCCTCGTAGGCGTGGGTGAGGAGCTTGCAGGTCATTCTTTTCTCAATTGGGGCGAGTGGAGATCTCGGAGGTTTTGGGTGATGTGGTGGTGGCGGGGTATGTCTAGGACTAATCAGGCTGCGGCGTTCTGGGCGGTTTAAAGCTTGTGAAGTATTTTCTTGTTGATTCTGGCGTAGAGAGTGTTGCCGAAGTCCAGTTTGCTGCTGATGAGTGCATACATGACCATTTTTCTGGATTCGGAAGGGATCCGTCTGAGCATTTTTCGGAGTATGCGGAGGGTGTTGAAGCATGCCGAGGATACGGCGTTGACTTGGCGGTTCATCGTGAGCGCTGAGTCTAGTATGATGTCGAGGTTTTGTGCATGGTCCGTCGGGGTTGGGAGGTTTCCGAGGGTGCTTTCCATTGTTTCACCTGTCTTTTTACCTCTACCTCCTGTATTTTTGACTGTGTTTCGGATTTCGATTTATTTGGATTAGGTGTTCTGGGCACTTTGCCACTGCTGATCAGTGCCAACATGCAAATGCTCCCAGTGTAAATTGTAATTTTGATTCGTTCTCCATGATTGGCATATTTGATTTACTTCTAAGTTCCTAGTAAAGTGCACTGTGTGTGCCCAGGGCCTGGGCATCAAATGCTACTAGTGGACCTGCAGCACTGATCGTGCCACGTACACAAGTAGCCTTTCAAATGTATCTCAGACCTGTCACTGCAGTGTCTGTGCATGCAATTTGTATCTGCCATGTAGATCTGGCAAGTGCACCCACCTGCTAGGCCCTAACCTTCCCTTTCCTTACATATAAGTCACCACTAAGGTAGGCCCAAGGTACCCCCATAGGCAGGGTGCAGGGTATGTTAAAGGTTGTACATGTACTGGTGTTTTCAACATGTCCTGAAAGTGAAATACTGTGTATTTCATTTTACATGTGCAACTTTCAGTCGGGAACAGCTAGAGATTTGGAGTTTGGGCTCTCTGAACTCAGAATTTAATAACACACCTTTTAGTAAAAGTGGTTTTTAAATTATGTGTTTGAAAATGCCACTTTTAGAAAGTGGGAATTTTCTTGTTAAACCATGCTGTGTGCCTCTGCCTCCTTATAGATTCATTGTCTGGTTTTAGACTGACACAGGCTGTTTGTGCATTCACTCCAGACACTCACACAAAGAGAGCTGAGGTGTGCCCTACATATGCTGATGAGCCATCCTGGGCTAGAGTGGTGGGAGGAGTTGTCACTAGCACCTGTATGGGCTGTGGCAGCCCTGCACAATGCTGTCTCTACCCCCTGTAGTTAGGCTGGACCAGGATGGACAGAACTAGTTTTACTGAGCATGAGAGACTTTCTGAACAAAACCTTCAAAGGGAAAAAGGGGTATAAGTAATAGACCTGAACCCCCAGATCTTTAGATTAGAGGACCTTGCCAAGAAGCAGAGCTGAAGAGCTGCCAGTAGGAATACTGCCCCTGTGCTGTGTTGCTTTGTTGGGTTGACCTGCAGTTGATGCTTCTGTCTGTGGGCAGTGGAAAGGACTGGACTTTTGCCTTTGCTGTGGTATCCTGCTTAGGAAGAATCTCCAAGGGTTTGATGCAGAGCTTGCCTCCTGTGAAGAATGACTTCTTCTTAACAAGGACACAAAAACTTCACCTGTAGCATCGTTAAAGTCTACTGCTGGAAGTTCTGACCTGCCTTGTGGTGCAAAATCCAGTTATGTGCCCTTGGAGGTTGTTCCTGCTGCAAAGAATTACAAAGAACTGAAGAAACCTGAAAAATTGATGCATAGCCTTTCTTGCTGATGCAACACCACCATGTGGGAGAAAATCCTGGTGCACTACCCCATGCTGCCGAAGAAACTGGTGCAGTGCCTGCCAGTGGCCGAAAGAATCGCGCACCCTGAGTTTGACAGACCGGTCTCCCAAGCCCGGGACCCCTGCACCGACTCCGATAGAGGCGCTGCTGTGCAGCTACAAGAAACAACGAATTGTGGTACCGTAGCTGAAGAAATCAATGCATTGCATGTTTGCTGCCACCACATCGAACTCCAGCACATCCCGGATTTCCATGCATCGTGCCTGTGTGCCACGCATCACTGACGCAGCACCCGTAGGTCAGAACCGTCTTGGAATCTACACCTCACTTACCCCTACAGACCGGAATCAACACATCACTTCCACCGCGTGCAGCAGAAGTGCTACACCGCCTCCCCAAGGATTAAGGAACTGATGCATCACTATGTTTTCCGACGCTTTCTTCCTCTGAAGCTGTTTTGCCTTGTGGAGTTTTACGCATTTGTGTAAAAATATGGACAGAATTGCTTGAAACCTTTAAAAGGCATATTTTGAGTTGTGTATTTTGGATTTTTGTCATTTTGGTCTTGTTTGGTTTAGATAAAGATACTTTATTTTTCTAAACTGGTGTTGTGTCCTTTTGTAGTGTTTTCACTGTGCTACTGTGTGTGATATGTACAAATACTTTACACCTTGCCTCTAAGATAAGCCTGTCTGCTCATGCCAAACTACCAAGGAGGTGAGCAGGGGTTATCTAGGTGTGTAACTCCCTTATCCTGACTAGAAGGAAGGGTCCGTATTGGACAAGGTGCATACATCTGCCAACTAGAGACCCCCATTTCTAACATGGTCTGTACCTGAAAATGTGATTACTTACTCAATATATTTGAGTCATGTTTGATTTGCTACATTTCTCACATCATGCCAGCCTATGATTGGAACAATGGAATAAAGATGTTATAAGACAAGATGTGAGAAGTTGGCCTGGCATATGCTGTCCACTAATTATAGTGGGCACCTTGCACCAGTCCAAATCGACTCTTATGGTAGGTAGGTTAAAGACAACCTTATTGAAAGCTATCCTAGTGGTAGCTGTGGAGAGCAGCCTTCAGGCTAAGTCTTGAAGGAATGTAAAGCAGCTTGTTTTACCAGTCTATAATCTCTTGAGTGACCAAATGAAAGAGCACCACACCAGGTATATATTCAAAATATATGTATTTATTACTAAACACACCCCTCTAGTCTCTTTATGAGGCTAGAGTTCGAAGTACATAGGTTATAAGTTCTTAAATTACAGTAATAGCACAAATACACGTTTGGGCCCTAGGGGCGTACCAAACCATATACCAATAAAGTGGTATGCGAACCACGACTGAACTAGACACTAGGCCTAGAGCCTCTAGAAGTGCTTGGACCACAAGGAACCACCCAAGGTAGTGACACAGGGGACCCACGGGAGACGCGTGCAGTGTAAATACACAACCGCGATACGCCGTTAACTTCTATGGAGAAAGTCGGGATCGGGAAAGTAGAGGAAAGGGACACTTAGAAGAGGACTAGGACAAAACCCTTTGAGATCTAGGACTTTGAAGAGTATCTACCCACGGGAGCACCGGAGTACTCGTGTTACCTCACCCAGGGAAGCCGGGTGCATAGGTGCCTTTCGGGGTCGGGTTTCGTCGTCGGTTCTTATGGCGATCTGCTGCAAAGTGCTGCTGGCGACCAGGAGAAAAGTGTCTGGGTGGATCCAAGAGTGGATCGGAGTTCTGAAGAACCTGAAAGCAGAGGGGACAGAGTCTGGGTCACTAGCCAGTGACCAGGGAGGCGATGGACAGATGCCCACCGATGTCAAGTGCTTCAGATTCGGTGATGGTCATCTTGACTCTTCAGCCACGAGGTCCGGGAGGCGTTGTCGGCGACCAGGAGCAGGATTCGGGCTGATGCTCAATGTCTGTCGAGTGCAGAGGTGTCGGCGACCAGATTGGACCCAACAAGCCTTGGCAACGGCAAGTCTCGAGTAAGATGTAGATCGTCGATGATGCAGACCAGCAAGGTCTGGGGAACTCACCCAGTGAGGGTAAGTGAGGGCAGGCCTGGAGCAACCAGACTGCCAAGTAAAGAAAAGATTGGCCTTCGTTAAGGGCTACTAGCCAACGGGCTAGCGACCGCGAAGGAGCCTCGTGACGCCGCACGTGGAGCTGGCTTACAGGACACTCGTGCAGTGGGGGCCAGTGATCTTTGGTGCAGGAGGTGCTGGAGGCTAGGGCTACTCGGAGCCCGAAGCACGACTTCTTGGGAGACCCAGAAGATGGTGCACTTGCAAATGTGCTTGGTGTCCAGGGGTCACGGTCTCACGTTACCCACAATAGCCACGGGCCTCAGCTTTGCTGGGGACTCAGGGTAGCCTCGGGGAAGTCTGAGAATCCACCTCTGGTGATGCGATGACTTCGGCGTCCGACGGGAGCTTCAGTGATGCGAACCGGACAGATGCTTCTTTGGTGCCTGCCAAGCAGGGAGTCACTCCTTGACCCCAAGGGAGATTCTTCAGTCCTCTAATCGTGAGTAGAGCGTCGAAGGTCCAGGATTCTGTTTCAGAGTTTCGTCCAGGTATAATCTAAAGTCCTAGGGACTGGGTTCCTACCTTTATTCTAAAAATAGGGGATGGACTACTCTGTGGCCCCACCTATGGGGGGTCAGGGCAGAGGGGTGGCTACACCCCTTTCCCTTTGTCCAGTTCGCACCAAAGCAGGGGCTGCAAGCCCCTGATCCGGTTTGAACTGGGGTATGCACAGGGACACCAAATGTGCCCCCAGTGCAGGACTTCAAAGCACCCGAAAGTGCTCCCGCCCAGCCCCAATACACATTGTCCTGTCTGGGGAGGTGGTCACACCTCCCTGGGACAGGAAACCTATTGTCCAGGCCTCCCCTGCCGGAGTTTCGTCCAGCAGCAGGAGGCCAGACTCGTGTCTGTGGCAGCAGCATCCATTTTGTGATGCCAGGCTCTGGAAAGAAGTTACCGGACTCGTCAGAGTTAACATGCCTTTCCCTCTAGAAGGGTGGAATGCTACCCCCGCTGCCAGGATTGGCGGGGGGTAGTATTCCAAGATGTTTGACACCAAACACGACATGTTTAGGTGCAGCCATTCCATAGTTAGCATTTTACCGCGAGGATATAATGCGTTTAAGAGTATATGGTCAGGCTGCACTACAAACAGCATCAGAGATGGTCTCCGAACGCTGCAGAGGGGCCCTGCTCATGCAGGGGCACCCTCTCACATAGGAACCATGCACTCTGCCTTTAGGATTGATAAGGCCTGCCTTAGGAGTGACTTATAGGTTTATATGTGTGTATGCATTTAGTGATATAGGTAACCTATACCACTGCAAGGGGTGCATGCACCACCTTACCCAGGCTGCAGTAGCAGACCTGTGGTGCCAGTTTGGATGGCCTACCAGGGGTGGCATAATACATGCTGCAGCCCCTGGCAGGCCTCTGAGGTACCTATGCCCTTGGTACATAGTATACCATATACTAGGGACTTACAAGGGCACTCCAGATCCCAATCAGTGATGTGCCTAAGGCACATTGAGACCCTTTTAAAGAGGAAACAGCTAGGCTGGGGTTCTGAATAGCAGGGCCCCAGCCAGACTAATGTCGAAAACCAGTGAAGTATCAGCAAAAAGTGGGGGTACCCCTGTGAAGCAGATCCTACTCTCCTACACAACCCCCCCAAACGTAGGGACATTAAACTAACCTTGCCCAGTTAAGTCTTCATGTTCTAAGTGGAAATACCTAGAGAGTCCATCTGCATTCGCATGGTTACTCCCAGGCCTATGTTCCACTGTAAAGTCCATCCCCTGTAGGGAAATGGACCACCTAAGCAGTTTGGGGTTTTCACCCTTCATTTGTTTTAGCCATAAGAGGGGCTTATGGTCTGTCTGAACCAGGAAGTGTGTACCAAACAAGTATGGCCTCAACTTCTTCAGAGCCCAGACCACAGCAAAGGCCTCCCTCTCTATGGCTGACCAACGTTTCTCTCTAGGGGTCAGCCTTCTGCTAATAAAAGCTACTGGCTGATCCTGACCTTCTTCATTCAATTGTGACAGTACAGCCCCTACCCCCAATTCAGATGCATCAGTTTGAACAATGAACTTCTTGGAGTAATCAGGACTCTGCAGAATTGGAGCAGTGCACATGGCCTGCTTGAGGTCATCAAATGCCTTTTGACAGCTAACTGTCCACTGAACCTTTTTGGGCATTTTCTTAGAAGTTAAGTCATTCAAGGGTGTCACTATTGATCCATACCCCTTGACAAATCTCCTATAGTACCCAGTCAGGCCTAAGAAGGCTCTCACCTGAGTCTGGGTAGTGGGAGCAGTCCAGTCCATGATGGTCTGGATCTTGCTCTGCAAAGGTTGAACCTGGCCTCCACCCACAAGGTGGCCCAGGTACACAACGTGACTCTGCCCTATCTGGCACTTAGTGGCCTTGATAGTCAGGCCTGCCTTTTGCAGGGCCTGTAAAACATTCCTGAGGTGGACCAGGTGATCCTCCCAGGTGGAGCTAAAGACAGCAATATCATCTAGATAAGCTGCACTATAGGCTTCCAGTCCTGTGAGAACTGTGTTCACCAACCTCTGGAAATTGGCAGGTGCATTTTTCAGACCAAAGGGCATCACCACAAATTGATAATGCCCACTAGGGGTTGAAAATGCTGTTTTGGGCTTTGCAGCATCAGCTAGTCTGATCTGCCAGTAGCCAGCTGTTAGGTCAAATGTGCTGAGATATTTGGCAGAGGCCAAAGTATCTATGAGCTCATCTGCCCTGGGTATTGGATGGGCATCAGTCCTAGTGACTGCATTGAGGCCTCTGTAGTCTACACAAAACCTCATCTCTCTTTTTCCACCACTGGTGTGAGGTTTAGGTACTAGGACTACTGGACTAGCCCAAGGGCTATCTGAGGGCTCAATCACTCCCAATTCCAACATCTTCTGGACTTCAGTCCTGATACAGTCCCTGACATGGTCAGGTTGCCTATAAATCTTGTTTTTAATAGGCAGACTGTCCCCAGTGTCCACTTCATGAGTGCACCAGGTGGTCTGACTGGGTGTCAGTGAAAACATATGTCTAAACTGATTGAGGACTTGCCTGCAATCAGTTTGTTGCTGGGTAGTGAGGCTGCCTGCCAAGGCTACACCATCAACTGACCCATCGTCAGGGTTCTGTGAGAGCAGGTCAGGGAGTGGGTCACTCTCTTCCTCCTGCCCTTCATCAGTAGCCATGAGCAAGCCCATGTCTGCCCTGTCCACATATGGCTTAAGTCTGTTGACATGGAGAACCCTTTGGGGACTCCTGGGTGTTCCCAGGTCTACTAAGTAAGTGACCTCACCCTTCTGCTCAACAATAGTGTGGGGTCCACTCCATTTGTCTTGGAGAGCTGCTGGGGCCACTGGCTCCAACACCCACACCTTCTGTCCTGGCTGGTAAACAGTCAGAACAGCCTTTTGGTCATGCCAGGCCTTCTGCAGTTCCTGGCTAGCCTCAAGGTTTTTGGTTGCCTTTTTCATGTACTCAGCCATCCTGGAGCGGAGACCAAGTACATAGTCCACTATGTCTTGCTTTGGGGGCTTGAGAGGTAACTCCCATCCTTCCTTCACCAAGCACAGTGGACCCCTCACAGGGTGGCCAAACAGAAGTTCAAAAGGGCTGTAACCAACCCCCTTCTGAGGCACCTGCCTATATGCGAATAAAAGGCAGGGCAAGAGTATGTCCCATCTACGCCTAAGCTTTTCTGGGAGCCCTTTAATCATGCCCTTCAAGGTTTTGTTGAATCTCTCAACTAAACCATTGCATTGTGGGTGATAGGGTGTGGTGAACTTATAAGTAACTCCACACTCCTTCCACATTGCTTTTAAGTAACCAGACATGAAGTTTGCACCCCTGTCTGATACTACCTCCTTAGGAAAGCCCACTCTTGAGAAGATTCCCAGGAGGGCCCTTGCCACCACAGGTGCTGTAGTGGTCCTGAGGGGAATAGCTTCTGGGTACCTGGTGGCATGATCCACTACCACCAGGATAAACCTGTGCCCAGAGGCTGTTTGGGGATCCATGGGACCAACAATGTCAATCCCTACCCTCTCAAAGGGCACCCCCACCACAGGTAGTGGTATCAGGGGGCCTTTGTAGTGCCACCTGCTTTGCCACTGGCTTGGCAGGTTACACAGGAGCGACAAAACTCCTTACTGTCTTCAGACATGTGGGGCCAGTGAAAGTGAGGGACAATTCTGTCCCAAGTCTTGTTCTGGCCCAGGTGTCCTGCTAAGGGGATATCATGGGCTAGGGTCAATAGGAAGCCCCTGAACTTCAAAGGTATTACCAACCTCCTGGTAGCACCAGGCTTGGGGTCTCTACTCTCTGAGTACAGGAGTCCATCATCCCAATACACTGTATGGGGACCACTAGCTTTCCCAGGAGCCTCAGCAGCAGCTTGCTGTCTGAGGGGTTCAAGGGAGGGGCAGCTCTGCTGCTCCTGGCTCAGATCTGCCCTAGAAGGTCCCCCTGTCCCCAAGAACTCAACCTGTTCAGGTTCAAGTTCCTCTGGGACAGTTCCTTCTTCAGGGCTGAGATCATCCCCCTCAAGGGACTGATCTTCCTCCTGAGCCAAGGGGAAGGCACTGCCTTAACCCTACTACTCCTCCTCTTGGAAGGCACTTGGTCCATTCTTCCAGAATCCAAGGCCTGTTCAGTTTTAGACAGTTTAGCTTGTGACCTGGTCACAGCAAACACATCTGCAGGGATCCCCAGCATTTCTGCATGGGTCCTGAGCTCCACTTCTGCCCAAGCAGAAGTCTCTAAGTCATTGCCAAGCAAGCATTCGACTGGTAGGTTTGCACTTACCACAACCTTCTTAAGGCCAGTTACCCCTCCCCAGGAGAAGTTAACAACTGCCAGAGTATGGTCTGTTCTGACATTGCTAGCATTGGTCACTTGGTACATTTCACCAAGTATAACTTGCCCAGGTAGCACAAGGTCTTGTGTCACCATTGTGACACTTGCCCCTGTGTCCCTAAATGCCAAAGCCTCTCGTCCATTGATTAAAGGCTGTTGTCTGTACTTGCCCAGATTACTGGGACTCACAGTGGAGGTCACATCCATGCCTCCATCACAGACTAACACAGCCTGAGTCAGTTCCCTGACTAAGTCAGAGCCCAACTCAGTTCCCAGGGTGAACCCTACTAAACCCTTTGCTGGAGCACCTCCACCAACTGTACTAGGGGGAACAGGTGCCTTAGGGGCATTGGTGGGTGCTGGACTGGAGTCTTTGGACTTGGTGCAATCACTGGTCCAGTGGGTCTTTTGCTTACAGACCTTGCACCATGGTTTTCTTTGGCCTTTACCCTTGGTAGACTGGGAATCCCCACCAGAAGAAGATTTTTGGGGGCCTGATGAAGACTTTTGATCTTTACCCTTCTCCCCACCCTTGTCAGAGTTCTTAGCATCTTGCTTCTTGGTTTCCCCACCTTGGTTCTGTACCTTCTGCTTCACCCTGGTTCTGACCCATTTGTCTGCCTTCTTTCCCAATTCTTGGGGAGAGGTCAGATCAGAGTCAACCAGGTACTGATGCAACAGCTGGTTTTGACAGTTATTAAGAATCTGCTCCCTCATTATCAGATTATACAATCCTGAGAAGTCACACACCTTACTGCCCATCAACCAGCCTTCCAGAGCCTTGGCAGAACAATCCACATAGTCTACCCAGTCTTGAGTCTGTGCTTTTTGGGTGTCTCTGAACTTCAACCTGTACTGTTCAGTGGTTAGGCCAAACCCATCAATAAGAGCACTCTTCAAGACCTTGTAATTATCAGCATCCTCCTCTCTAACAGTGAGGAGCTTGTCTCTACCTTTGTCAGCAAAGGAGAGCCACAAGATTGCTGCCCACAGCTCCTGAGGGACCTTCTGTACTTTACAGGCCCTCTCTAAAGCAGTTATCCATTTGTGGATGTCATCCCCACTCTGGTAGGGAGGGACAATCTTGCTCAGGTTCCTATGGTCATAGGACCTTTCCCTATCTCTAGGGACATGGCTGCCACCATGGGACTCTAGTCCCAACTTTCTTCTCTCTTTAAGGAGATCTAGGGATTCTCTATCTAAAGCCAATTGCTTCTTCCTGATCTCCAGTTGAGTTTCCTCATACTGGACCAGTCTCTTTCTTCTCTCATGAGAGGATTCCCTCCTGTGACAAGAAACAGAGCTCCCTATTGAGGTGCCAGAGTGGTTAGACTCCTTAGACGGAGACCTAGACTTTCTGAGCACACTCATAATCCTTCCTGGGGGACAAAGGTGTGGTTCTCAAGATCCTCATCTTCATCTTCCCCAGAAGGGATTGGGTTTTCCAGGTCAGGGTCATTGTCACCCTCCTGGTCAGTTTCAGAGGGGGGCTGGGGGTAGTAGTACCCCTGGCCCCTTCCTCATCTGCTGGCCCACCCTCTGCTCCTACCCCTTCAGTCTCTGAAGACTTACTAAGATCATAAGCCACCAACAACTCCTGGAGGTGTTGGGTGGTGGGACTTTGGCCTGTCCTTAATTTCCTCACATTACACAAAGCTCTCAGTTCCAAGAATGGGAGTGTGTCATACTTGGAGGGGAAGCTCAATGGCTTCCTGCAGGGCATCTCTAGATCCTGCTTTTAAAGACATTACTAGTGTGGTGTGGTGTATGCACTACCTACTCTAGTGTGGCCTACTAAACTCTCTTGAGTTGTAGAAAGGGTTGTGCTATCCCTTAACACACAACTCTAAGTTCAGTAGAACTTACTGATATTCTAAGCTTAAATTATATGTACCTTAGGTACCTTTAGTGGTTTTCAGTTGATCAATTCAATTGAGATTATCTGGTAAAACAATAGCAAGCTGGAATCCCACACGCTGCACACCAATGTGAGAAGTTGGCCTGGCATATGCTGTCCACTAATTATAGTGGGCACCTTGCACCAGTCCAAATCGACTCTTATGGTAGGTAGGTTAAAGACAACCTTATTGAAAGCTATCCTAGTGGTAGCTGTGGAGAGCAGCCTTCAGGCTAAGTCTTGAAGGAATGTAAAGCAGCTTGTTTTACCAGTCTATAATCTCTTGAGTGACCAAATGAAAGAGCACCACACCAGGTATATATTCAAAATATATGTATTTATTACTAAACACACCCCTCTAGTCTCTTTATGAGGCTAGAGTTCGAAGTACATAGGTTATAAGTTCTTAAATTACAGTAATAGCACAAATACACGTTTGGGCCCTAGGGGCGTACCAAACCATATACCAATAAAGTGGTATGCGAACCACGACTGAACTAGACACTAGGCCTAGAGCCTCTAGAAGTGCTTGGACCACAAGGAACCACCCAAGGTAGTGACCCAGGGGACCCACGGGAGACGCGTGCAGTGTAAATACACAACCGCGATACGCCGTTAACTTCTATGGAGAAAGTCGGGATCGGGAAAGTAGAGGAAAGGGACACTTAGAAGAGGACTAGGACAAAACCCTTTGAGATCTAGGACTTTGAAGAGTCTCTACCCACGGGAGCACCGGAGTACTCGTGTTACCTCACCCAGGAAGCCGGGTGCATAGGTGCCTTTCGGGGTCGGGTTTCGTCGTCGGTTCTTATGGCGATCTGCTGCAAAGTGCTGCTGGCGACCAGGAGAAAAGTGTCCGGGTGGATCCAAGAGTGGATCGGAGTTCTGAAGAACCTGAAAGCAGAGGGGACAGAGTCTGGGTCACTAGCCAGTGACCAGGGAGGCGATGGACAGATGCCCACCGATGTCGAGTGCTTCAGATTCGGTGACGGTCGTCTTGACTCTTCAGCCACGAGGTCCGGGAGGCGTTGTCGGCGACCAGGAGCAGGATTCGGGCTGATGCTCGATGTTTGTCGAGTGCAGAGGTGTCGGCGACCAGATTGGACCCAACAAGCCTTGGCAACGGCAAGTCTTGAGTAAGATGTTGATCGTCGATGATGCAGACCAGCAAGGTCTGGGGAACTCACCCAGCGAGGGTAAGTGAGGGCAGGCCTGGAGCAACCAGACTGCTAAGTAAAGAAAAGATTGGCCTTCGTTAAGGGCTACTAGCCAACGGGCTAGCGACCGCGAAGGAGCCTCGTGACGCCGCACGTGGAGCTGGCTTACAGGACACTCGTGGAGTGGGGGCCAGTGATCTTCGGTGCAGGAGGTGCTGGAGGCTAGGGCTACTCGGAGCCTGAAGCACGACTTCTTGGGAGACCCAGAAGATGGTGCACTTGCAAATGTGCTCGGTGTCCAGGGGTCACGGTCTCACGTTACCCACGATAGCCACGGGCCTCAGCTTTGCTGGGGACTCAGGGTAGCCTCGGGGAAGTCTGAGAATCCACCTCTGGTGATGCGATGACTTCGGCGTCCGACGGGAGCTTCAGTGATGCGAACCGGACAGATGCTTCTTTGGTGCCTGCCAAGCAGGGGAGTCACTCCTTGACCCCAAGGGAGATTCTTCAGTCCTCTAATCGTGAGTAGAGCGTCGAAGGTCCAGGATTCTGTTTCAGAGTTTCGTCCAGGTATAATCTAAAGTCCTAGGGACTGGGTTCCTACCTTTATTCTAAAAATAGGGGATGGACTACTCTGTGGCCCCACCTATGGGGGGTCAGGGCAGAGGGGTGGCTACACCCCTTTCCCTTTGTCCAGTTCGCGCCAAAGCAGGGGCTGCAAGCCCCTGATCCGGTTTGAACTGGGGTATGCACAGGGACACCAAATGTGCCCCCAGTGCAGGACTTCAAAGCACCCGAAAGTGCTCCCGCCCAGCCCCAATACACATTGTCCTGTCTGGGGAGGTGGTCACACCTCCCTGGGACAGGAAACCTATTGTCCAGGCCTCCCTGCCGGAGTTTCGTCCAGCAGCAGGAGGCCAGACTCGTGTCTGTGGCAGCAGCATCCATTTTGTGATGCCAGGCTCTGGAAAGAAGTTACCGGACTCGTCAGAGTTAACATGCCTTTCCCTCTAGAAGGGTGGAATGCTACCCCCGCTGCCAGGATTGGCGGGGGGGTAGTATTCCAAGATGTTTGACACCAAACACGACATGTTTAGGTGCAGCCATTCCATAGTTAGCATTTTACCGCGAGGATATAATGCGTTTAAGAGTATATGGTCAGGCTGCACTACAAACAGCATCAGAGATGGTCTCCGAACGCTGCAGAGGGGCCCTGCTCATGCAGGGGCACCCTCTCACATAGGAACCATGCACTCTGCCTTTAGGATTGATAAGGCCTGCCTTAGGAGTGACTTATAGGTTTATATGTGTGTATGCATTTAGTGATATAGGTAACCTATACCACTGCAAGGGGTGCATGCACCACCTTACCCAGGCTGCAGTAGCAGACCTGTGGTGCCAGTTTGGATGGCCTACCAGGGGTGGCATAATACATGCTGCAGCCCTGGCAGGCCTCTGAGGTACCTATGCCCTTGGTACATAGTATACCATATACTAGGGACTTACAAGGGCACTCCAGATCCCAATCAGTGATGTGCCTAAGGCACATTGAGACCCTTTTAAAGAGGAAACAGCTAGGCTGGGGTTCTGAATAGCAGGGCCCCAGCCAGACTAATGTCGAAAACCAGTGAAGTATCAGCAAAAAGTGGGGGTACCCCTGTGAAGCAGATCCTACTCTCCTACACAAGACACCTGTATGCATGTTTTGGTGTGACATGGTTAGAATCCTGAGATAAACATTGTGTACATACAACAAATCCATGCTTACGCAAGTAACTTGTTTTGGCATTGTAAAGTTCACATGGGAGTACATATATAGATTGATAGATGTGAGATTTACTACAGTAGACAATGAGTTTGTGACTTGTGTATTTATTAAAGTGGTAAAGGTGATTCCATTGTCCACAGAGTGAATGTGTTGCACACACTGGAGGAAATTAAGGTTGAAGTTTCTTGCTGGCGGTGGTGGGTGTCTTGCCATCTGGATCTCCTGGATTTTTTCATGCACGCCCATGCTGGCGGTCATGGGGGGGATCCACTACTGCAGAGACAGGGGTGTCTGCAGGCATGTTTCCCTCTGAAAAGGCCTCACTTCCTGTGGCTGCCGCAGATGACCAAGATGTAGTTGGATCACAGGAAGAGGTAGATGGTGATGGAAAAGCCCTGCACAGAGTTGTGTTGATGTCCTGCAGCAACCCAATGAGCAGGTCCATGTTGGTGTTGCAGGTGGCCAGCTCCTGGTGTATGTCCCCCTGCAGCTGCTTCATCTCTCAGATTTCCATCAAGACCTGGCCCATCACGTCTTGGAAGTCCTGATAGGCTCCCAAGACTTGGTCAATGGTGGCCTTGGTGTGAGTGGCCTTAGTGGCCTCACTCAGCAGGTCCACAGTACCCCTCCCTCAACCCCTACCCCCACAGACCTGTGCCCTTGAACCAAGGTGCCCTCTCCCACTGGCTCCTGGTTCCTCTGTCTGGGCTGGTGATTCTCACCTCAGAATCCAGGACTGGGGGCACAAGGTGTTTGGGGGGACTGGGGTTGGCTGAGGTGTTACAGCTGGGGTGGGAGGTGTTAGTGTGGGCACAGTGAGACTCACTGTTTGCCATCTGCACAGGCTGACCAGATGTGCCAGGTCTGTCATCCACATCCACATGTCCAGGAGTTTTGTCATCACTGAAGGCTTCATCCAGACTGGAGTGGGAGTCTGTTTGTTGGCCAAGCTCTGCCCAGGTGCTGTGCCAGATCAACCTGTTGTGAAATAGAGAACATTGTTATTGGTGGAAGTGTGGTATCTATATCCAGATATTTTGTGTCAAAGCAAGTAGAGAACTAGGAAAAACAAAATAGGTAGAGATTAATATTGTGATATATTTCTGTTGTATTGAACTTGTTAACAATGCATTTGGAGATATTAAATACATGTACTAGAATTGAGCAGCTCATTA
Organism: Calotriton arnoldi; assembly: GCA_963921515.1. Classification (NCBI taxonomy): domain Eukaryota; kingdom Metazoa; phylum Chordata; class Amphibia; order Caudata; family Salamandridae; genus Calotriton; species Calotriton arnoldi. The sequence continues at coordinate 2,101,345 of CAWUFW010002541.1, read as the reverse complement.
GACATGCTGATATGTTGCAGTTTGGATTAAGGAATGAACAAAGCATCTTAGAAACATTTGCAACAACACAGTGGAGAAGTAATGTGTATTTGACCATTCCAATGCCTAGTTGTGGACAATACAGGTGAACACACAACTCGGTTGTATGTTTAGCACTAGTCATCACATGAGCAGTGCAAAGTCAAAGAGTCATCTGCCACTTCTGATCAGCTGACTTAGCTGAATGCCTTACAAATATGTGAGGTACACACTTGGCATGGTGACACTCTTGGCATCAATAGTTCTAGGTAGGAGGCCAGGGCAACATCAAGCTAAGTAGGCAGACATGTCTGTGAGTAGAGCATTGTATGTAGATTACTCAGTCCATGAGAAATGAACATCAGTTGTTACATGTCAGACAAGTGAAAATGGGTAAAATCACTATTGCATTATGTTTTCTGTTACAGAAACAGGGCCTCATTGTAGTTGTAGTCATTTCAATCTCTACTACCCAACACTTGACAAATGGTTAACTCCATGAGAAGTGAACATCAGGTGTAAAATATCACACAAATGTAAATGGGCAAAATCACTGCTGCATCTCGTTTTCTATTACAGTACCAGGGCCTCATGGTAGTTGTAATCATTTCAATATCTACTTCCCTTTTTGTTATTTGGTGCAAATCCATTTAGTAGTTTTGGAGATATTAAAAAACAAAAGATTGTCGATATAGGGACGTAGATCCTCAGAGGATCCGATAGTCTCCGTGCTGAAATCTGATTGCCTGCCAACACTTCAACCAGGAAGTGTTGGCAGCAATCTAGGGACTCAGCTTCAGACGAGTCCCACAAAAAACATTTTTAAAAAAGAAAAGGAGTCTGGATAGAAATACCCTGACCCCCTGATTGTGGTCCTGGGGTCCCGCTGTGACACCGACAGGGCCAAAAAGCACTTTTTAAAAAAGTTTGCCAAGGGAACGTGATGGAGCCACAAATCTGTAGCAATTTTTTAAAAAAACAATCGCTGTCTCCCGCGCTTCTTTACATTATAGCCCCTGGGTTGGTCAGGTCGTGAGGGCAGGCGGACCTTTTTTTAAAAAAAGGAGGTGGGCACACGGGGCTCCTTACTTGGGCTTAATTATTCCCTGGGGACCACCTCCTCCCCGGGGCTTAATAGTAATAAAGAGGGGGGCGCTCAAAGCCACGAGCCCCGGGGATCACCACCTCCCTGAGTCTAAATTCAAAGAAATGGGGACCCTCCAAGCCCTGGAGACCACCACCTCCCCAGAGCTAAGTTAAATATGAAGCAAGGTGGCTCGTGGAGCCTCCGCATCCCGGGGACTACCCCATCCCGGGGGCTTTACTTTTTTTTGAAGGAGGGGGCTGCATGGCTCACTTTTTGCGCCGTTCTTGGCCCCGGGGACCACTACCTCCCCAGGACAGGCCCTTGAAAATCAAAGGAGGGGCTGTATGGCCCACCTATTGGAGCTATACCTGGTCCTTTGTACCGCCACCCCCAAGGGCCTGCTCCTGCTATGTCCCGGGGTGCCCACTGGACATAGCTGTTTGCTTTAGCTTGGCAGGAGCTCACAGCTCCCACCAAGCTAAAACAAGCACTCCGCATCCAGCGGGTGATACCTGTCAAACTGCTCTCGCCCACTGGAAGGTTTCATCTCTTTCCCTGCCTGCACACATGCAGGCAGGGAAAGAGATGAAAATATTGATCCTGCAAGGAGGGACCTGCCTTTACAGCAGCTCCTTCTGTGCAGCAGCAATGCCGGCTCTTGCAGGAGGCAGGGAGCCGGCTGGGACAGCAGGGCCTTGAGGGTTCATCTGTGGTCCCGGGGAAAGAGCAGAGAGAGCCAAAATAAAGGTCAGAAATGAGCATAAAGAGGCAGAATAAAGGTGAGAAACAAGCAGAAAGAGGCAGAATAAAGGTCAGAAACAAGCAGAAAGAGGCAAAATAAAGGTGAGAAACGAGCAGAAAGAGGTAGAATAAAGGTCAGCAATGAGCAGAAAGAGGCAAAATAAAGTTGAGAAAAGAGCAGAGAGAGACAAATTAATGATGAGAAACTTGCAGAAAGAGGCAAAATAAAGGTAAAAAACAAGCAGAACGAGACAGAATAAAGGTCACAAGAGAGCACAGAGAGGCAGAATAAAGGTCAGAAACAAGCAAAAAGAGGCAGAATAATGGTGAGAAATGACCAGAAAGAGGTAAAAATAAAGATGAGAAACGAGCAGAGAGAGGCAAAATAAAGGTCAGCAATAAGCTAAAGAATGCTAAATAAAGGGGCAGTAACTGTGTTCTCGATCGGATTGATACTTTGATCAATGAGTGCGAGGACATCCTTGTGGAAAACCAAACTGCGCACTCTATCCCAGGCAGCCCGCCCGGCAGATCTCCCCCAAGTCCACGTCTAAGCCTAAATCGCCCCTCTATTATTCCAACAATGTTCCAAAGACAACCCCCCAAGAGGGTACCTATAGTGCTACAAAAGATAGCACCTGCTACTCTGGACACATCTCAACCCTCTACCACTTCCGACGTTTGCCCTGACACTAGTACCCAGCAGTTTGAACCCGCAATTCATTGCGCAAATAGGTTCCTACCCCTTCAGGATCTAACTGATTAACACAATGGCATTGTGCCCCTATCGCCACCTCTACCCGCTGCTTTGACCAGCTCAGAAAGCAAAGCAGAGCCTCTGGACACTCACTCCCTCATAAATGCACTTAGAGCAGATATAGGAATCATGAAAACTATGCTAGAAGGTCTTACCACCTTAGTCAAAACACTATTACAGACGGACCCATCTCGCACACAGTGCGGTATCTTTGCACATAGTTGCTTCCTGCAACTTTCCCATAATGACTGCGTGGCACGAGAGTTAGTTCCTTCTAGAAAAGGTCATACCCCCCACGGTCCTACCTTACATCAATCTGCCACCCCTGTTACTTTCGCTTGTAGACAAGCCCCAACCGATCCTATAGTAAGGAGAACAAGCAATCCCAATAATACTATCCAAGACAAACTCAAGAGTCTAGCAGCCCCACAAGATCCCCCAAACAGCTACAGGGCTATATCTTCATGACATTTCCAACCTCCTTTTCATGGCGGCCAAGATCAATTGTCTCCTCTAACTACCCTAGCTATCACACACTCGCTGCAAACCAAGATAATTTATATGACTAATGTCCCAAAAACTAATACCAAGAATGGTCACGAGAGCGAAGACTCTCTGACCAATAAAGTGATCCATTGGATCCACCACGTTAGGGGTTGCCGATCTGTAATTAGAGACGATATTCTTAGGGCACGGAGGTGTACCTCTTCAACCTATCCACTAGATTATATCGAGATTACCCTCAAGGGAGCTGAGTTGGTGGAAAACCTCCTTGCTCTGGAATTTCGCACCTGCCCCCCTGATGGGTCCTCCATCCAATTTAGGCACATTCCAATATACAAGCATGGCAAGACATTGGCCTCACAGCCCTCACCCCATCTGGCAGGTGCCCCCTCGATTGAGGCCAATGACTGACTACAGAATCTAGTTTTATAACGCCCTGACTCATATACTGTTATATCTAGTCTCAACTACATAGCTAGCCCCCCTGACACTTCGTCTCCTCATAATATCTCATATTGTAACAAGGGTAGCACCCAATGTGGGGCAAGTATAAGTAGACCCTCCATCACTGTTGAAGAAGAGATAGCCCTTGGCACTCTCATACATTCAGCTTCACAAACACCAATCCATTTACCAATTAATAACCTTACTCCTATACAAAGTGCCGTTTTCGGCCCTATACCTCACCAACAGCTGAAGATTGTGTCATGGAGTTTGGCGGGACTAAGTAGTAAAATCCCACTTCCTCATTGGAATCAATTAGTGGAAGGTTTTGACGTCTGTATTTTTCAGGAGACGTGGAGCCTGGTCCCACTATACAAAGCTGGTTACACTTGCTTTCATTTACCCGCAACTTCCATAGGGCGAGGGCACCCGTCTGGGGGCTTGATTATCTGGATAAACATTGCCCTTGACTGTCGAATTACTCTCCAAACAAGCTCGAGCCCAGATATCCTGTGGCTAAGTGTTAGGGGGCCAAGGGGTGGACCCACAACTGAACTTTTCAATGTTTATGCGAGAGGGACAAAAGGAGACAGGCCCTCACCCACTATCACAGCACTGGATGAATGTCTAGCTAACTGCTCACCCCATGCCAGAGTGGTGGTCGCAGGAGATTTTAACTGCACTTTTGAACCCCTGGCCATAGAAGACCTAACGGGAATAGAAGAACAAGATAATAGATGGGCAGTTCCCCAACTTGACCTCCCCCCAGTCAAAAGATGGACACAACAGGCACTCCAACTTAATGCCATCACTATGGAGTACAGTTTGAGGGCAGTTAACGGCAGATCACCATTAGATAAACAAGGTGCTAACACCTACAATAGAGTTAGCTGTCCATCCCGGATTGACTATATTCTCCTCGATGTTAAATTGTGGGGGAATTTGGTCAACATGATCATGGGTACGACCACAGAGAGTGACCACAATCCTTTATGCTTAACCTCGAAACCCCTGTGGGAGGCACCTTATTACCAGCTGAGTAACTTACCTTTGACAACTACCAGGGAGATAGTCCCATCAAACTGCAAAACGTTTTTGAAATGGCAGAGGGTAGTCCTGCATGACACAAAGATAGCTGGTATTAAACACGACCTAATTGCAGGAACACTCGAACTCCAGGTTGCTGTCCATAGCGCAACCAGACTGGCGGACGTTCCTAGGGTTCATACGCACACTGTCACCCAAATTAGTGCATACTTTCTATTCCCCAATCTGGGCAAAGAACCTAGAAACAATGCCAAGGAGCCATATTCGTGGTATACCAAAAATTGCAGGCAAAAAAAGATCGACCCTGGCTGCAGCTATTAAAGAGAAGAACCAGCTGCTCATAAAGACCGCTAGAAAATCCTACAAAGCAGCCCAGCGAGAGGCAAAGATAGAATGGGATGAATCCCACTGGCAGCAACTTAAAGAAGCATACTCATCCAAAGACACTAACCTGTTTTGGAAACTGGTCACCTGGGGGAGCAAATCAGGTGCATGTTCACCTGCAAACCACATCACCGGCCAGGCATGGCACGATCACTTTAAAAAGCTTTACTCAATGCCAGAGGCCACCGCAGCCGAGGAATCAGATGATCTAAATGGGCCCCTTGCAGAAGCTGAGTGTTTTAACTTATTGGAGATAGAAGCCGCAATAAGCAAAATCGCCCCTTCCAAAGCAGCGGGTCCAGATGGCTTGCCAGGTGATCTCTTTTTGGCCGATCCTCCCTACTGGGCACATTACATCCTACTACTAGTAAATGCAATAGCTAGCGGAGACCCGGTCCCAGAGTCATGGAGGGCCGCTGAAGTGGTCCCCATTTATAAAAAGGGTGCTAGGGACGACCCTTCCAATTATAGACCAATCAGCCTAATTGATGCTATGCACAAGGTCTTCGGTCGAGTCCTTCTGCATAGGATACAGTCATGGACTGAGGATGAAGCCATCCTCTCCCAGTACCAGGCCAGATTTAGACCAAAGACTGGGACAAAGGACCAGGTGTTCAGACTCCTCCTTATCTATTGGAAGGTGGTGGTGCTAGGCAAGGGCAGTCTTTATCTCGCATTTATCGATTTGAAGACTGCCTTTGACCTGGTCCCTAGATCCAAACTGTGGACGATGCTTGGAGAGATGGGCATCCCCCCTTTGTCCTTAAACTATTGAACCGGCTCCATGAGGGCAATTTCGCCCAGGTCAGGTGGGGGGCGCAGGGGCAGTTAACAGAGCGCATCCCTGTCAACAGAGGAGTCCAGCAGAGCTGTGTTCTGGCCCCAACCTTGTTCTCCCTATATGTGAATGGGGTGGTTGGTTTTCTTCAGGAGGACCCTGCAGACTCGCCTACCCTGGGGGGCAACAAGGTACCAACCTTGTTGTTTGCAGACGACACCCTGCTGATATCTAAGACCCCAGCCGGGTTGCAACGCCTTCTTGACAGATTTCAATTTTTTTGCGACAATTGGGGACTGGTCATAAATAGCTCAAAAACTAAATTTATAGCCTTTAACTGCCACAAGTCATATAGGAATAGCCCTCTGCTGGGTGGGGTACCCCTGGAAAGGGTAGATACCTTTGATTACTTAGGTGTAAGACTCTCCGACAAAATGTCTTGGAGGCCCCACTTAGCAAAGATGCTGCTGGGACACAAGCGAGTCACTGGAGCAATAGGGAAAGAACACCGTCTCTCACACACTAGGCCGGTAGCCCCCGCCCTCCAAGTTTATGACGCCAAAGCAGTCAGCTCTGCTCTCTACGGAGCAGAGGTCTGGGGATTCGACAAGCTCGACGAGCTTTGCCGATCCGAGCACAAGTTTTTTAGAGATCTGGTAATGTTACCTAAAAATGTCCCCCTTACCCCTCTATTGCTGGACATGGGCAGGCGGTCGATTGGCGACGTAGCTAGGTTACGCCCACTACTCTTTTGGGCCCGCATTAGGCGGACCCCTGAGCTTCTTCCCTACGCTGAAGCTCTCACTGAGATCATCCGCCTAGATACTGGCTGCAAAATAGGCTGGATTTCCAATGTAAAAAGAACATTGACAGCCATTGGACTCCAAGCCTATTGGGATAGCCAGGAATCCCTAAGGAGAGACAAGCTCAAACAACTGTATTGGGAATGGGTGGACCAACGGGAGAACCGCAAACCTAATGTGGGCAAATTAGAACAGAATTTTATTCTCATAAACAAACTAGATATCTTGAGCCCTTCCTCGACATAATCCAGGTCCCCAGGGACAGGATGTTGTATATACATTTTAGGTTTGGAACTCTCCCTGTTCGCGAGACGACTGGGAAATGGCACCCAAGCAATGGAAAAGATTGCCCATGCTGCAGATCCTCAACAGAAAGCATCGCCCATGTAATGTTCGCCTGCCTGGCATACAACATCTCGCGGGCCAAATGGCTAAAATTGATTTGCCAGCAATTGGGCACACAGGATCATCATACAGCATTGCGCATTCTTAGGTCCGATTCTAGACCTCTTTTTGCATGTTGTGTAGCAAAGGTTTTAGGCCAGGCATGGCTTATTAGGTGGAAAGCTCTCTCAAGAATGGCATAGTTTTAATTAAAACAAGGTTGTGACAAATTCTTGTCACAACCCCAAATCCGTTTGGCTAAATACAAGACCAATTCCTATGCACAAGCACTTTACCTGTTACTCTTTGCTGCTATGTTAGGAAAAATCAAAAATGCTTCAGCATATTAACGATTAACTATAGCATAGTGAAGATTTGTTATTAAGATGAAATGCATATTGTTTTTATCTTGTTTTTATCGCAGATTCGCATTTGATATATTAATTGCGTATTTGTCTCTGTTGTATTGATTTTTAACTATTAGAATATGACAAATGTATCATTGTGCCAAGGGCCCAATTGGCTACTATGCCGTATTGTTTGCTCATACAAGCTTAAGATGTTGCACATTTGTATTTCTTCTTTTAAAAAAATGTATCTTTTATTTATAGCTCTTATGACATTTTCTGTCAAATAAAGCTTATTCAACAACAACAACATATAAATAAAGGTGAGAAGTGAGTCGAAGGAGGCAGAATAAGGGTCAGAAACAAGCAGGAAAAAGCAATATAAAAGGTGATAAACGAGAAGAAAGAGGCAAAATAAAGGTGAGAAATGTGCAGAAAGAGACAAAATAAAGGTCAGAAACCAGCACCACGAGGCAAAATAAAGGTGAGAAACGAGTAGAGAGAGGCAAAATAAAGGTCAGCAATGAGCAGAAAGAGGAAAAATAAAGGTCAGGAACGGGTAGAAAGAGGCATAAAAGAAGGTGAGAAGGGGGTAGAAAGAGGCAAAATAAAGGTGAGAAATGAGTAGAGAGAGGCAAAATAAAGGTCAGCAATGAGCAGAAAGTGGCAATATAAAGGTGACAAAACAAGCAGAAAAAGGAAGAATAAAGGTCAGAAACAATCAGAAAGGGGAAGAGAGGAAGTCAGAAACGAGCAGCAAGAGACAGAATAAAGTTCAGAAATGAACAGAAAGAGGCAGGTTAGAGGTCAGAAACAAGTAGAAAGAGGCAGAATAAAGGACAGAAAGAGGCCAAATAAAGGTCAGAAGTGAGCAAAAAAAGTCAGAATAGAGGTCAGAAACAAGCAGAAAGAGGCAAAATAAAGATCAGGAGCGAGCAGAAAGAGGCAAAATAATGGGCAGAATGAGCAAAAGGAGGAAAAATTGACATCGGAAATGAGCAGCAAGAGGCAAAACAGAGATCAGAAATGAGCAGCAAGAGGCAGAATAAAGGTCACAGGCAAGCAGAAGGAGGCAAAATAACAGGCAGAATGAGCAGAGAGAGGCAAACTAGAGGCAGGAGCGAGGAGAGAAGAGGCAAGAAAGCAAGCAGAAAATTTGCAGAGGTAAAATAAAAACAAAGGCTGCAGAGGGTAGGGGACTGCAGGCAAGCTGGACAGGAGGACCATCACAGAGGGAGCTGGGCCGAGGACCTGCTCCCATGTGCCCCCTACTTTTTTAACACTCACCCACTGACAGACCCACTCATACACTCATGCAGCCACTCACAGTCTCTCCCACACAATCATGCAACCACTCACAGACCCACTCAGTGGTTATGCACCCACTGACAGACACACTCTGACACTCATGCAGCGACTCACAGATCAATTTAATCACTCATTCACTCACTTACAAACACACTGAGAGACTCACACACACACTCATACCCACTCGTGGACTCTCTCACACACTCACTCACACACTCACTTACATACTCATGCATCTACTCACTAACCCACTCAGAGACTCATACACCCAATCACAGACCCACTGAGCCACTCATACACCCACTCACAGATCTACTCGTATACTCTCACAACCACTCACAAACCCACTCAGAGACTTTTACACACTCTCACAGACTCACTCAGACACTCATCCACTGACTTACAGACCCACTCAGATACTCATGTTCCCATTCACAGATCCACTCAGACTCATGCACCCACTCACAGATCTACTCAGAGTCACACACCCACTGACTGACCTACTAGGACACTCATTCACCTACTCACAGACCTACTCAGGGACTCGCACAACCACTCACAGACCCACTCAGACATTCACACACTCACTCACCCACTCAGGGACTCATAAGTCCACTCACAGACATTCAAAGACACTCATGCACCCACTTATAGACCCACTCATACTCATGTATCCAGTTGCAGACCCATTCAGAAACTTATGCACTCACTCACAGACCCACTCAGAGACTCTTGTACTCACTCACAGACCCACTCCCACTCACAGACCCACTCCACTCACAGACCCACTTAGACACTCATGCACCCACTCACAGATCTACTTAGACATTTACACACCCACTCACAGACCCACTCAGAGACTTACACACCCACTCACAAACTTACTGAGACACTCATGCATTCACTCACACACTCACTCTCAAACATTTGTGGTTACATTTAGGAAATCAAATAAACAAATCAAATAAATACACCTTAGAAATTCACTCAAAAATCAAAAGTTACAGGAAACAACATTAAAAAAACGTAGGAATTCCCTGAAAGAAACGAAGGTTATAGGAACGTTATAGTTAGGAAATAGAATTTTAAAAAAAACCTTGGAAATTCACTGAAAAAAACAAAGGTTACAGAGTTGTTATAGTTAGGTTCAGATTTCACTCGTACAAAACCAGTGAAATTCAGCAGTTATAGTAAGCTGAACTAACTATAACTTATGCCCCCACAATGCAATGCTTATGACCTCATAAATTATAATACTCATGACATGGTCAGTGACTTCACTGATGATTTCACTGATAACATATTCAAATGACATCACTGATGACATCATCCCATGAAACACCCACTCACACCCCCACACAACCTCTCAGGCACCCACTCACATGCCCACACAACCACTCACATACCCATTCACACACCCATGCAAGTACTTACATGGCCACTCACTCCTCCATAGAGCCACTCATACACCCACTCACTCACTCATGCAGCCAGTCACACAACCACTCACTCACTCATACATCAACTCATGCAAACATGTACTTACCCATGTAGCCACTCACACAGCCACACACTCACCCATATAGCTACTCACCCATCCACTTATTCACTTATTCACCCATATATCCACTTACACACACACTCACTCACCTATACAGTATCAAAACACAGCCACTCACTCACCCATACAAGCACTCACACACTCACCCACACAACCACTTACATAACCATTTGCACATCCATACAAGCACTCTAACATCCACCCATTCTCCCATACAACCATTCACATAGACACTCACTCTCCAATACAGTCACTCACACACCAACTCACATAACCAAACACCCTCTCAAACAGCCACTCACTCAACTATACAGCCACTTACACACCCATTCTCTTACTCATACAGTCATGCAGACACCCACTCACTTACCCATTCAGTCACTCACACATCCAGTCACCCACCCATACAGCCACTTACTCACCCATAGAACCCCTCACATACCCACTCATACACCAATACTGCCACCCAAACAGCCACTCACTCAACGACACAGCTACTCACATACCCACTTATACACCAATACACCCACTTACACACGGATACACACAGTCACACAGCCACACACATAATATATGTTAGAAGTAGTATCACTCATTAGAAGTGCACTTGGTACACTACTAATGTAGCTTTTGTATTAGGTTGATATATATCTTTAACACCCATAAACTCTTAGAAAACACTTACACTCACTGGATGATGTCATTTGAAATGTCATCACCAAGCAAAAGCAAACAGATGCCTCCTGAGGGTGGGCCCCTCGGGAGCTAGCAGGAGCTGGCCCTAGTGGGTGGCAGACCCCAGGGCCATGCAGACCCCCTCCATCATACAAGTTAGCCCCAGGGAGTTGGTTGTCCTTGGGCTGGGGGGCAGCAACAGACCTCCTAAATTAATTTATTTCAGCCCCAGGGAGGTGGTGGCCCACTGGGCTGTGGGGGGCCCACATGACATAACAAATATATCTCCCAAGATGGCCACCTGGGAAAAGAGCCCAAATATAACACGAATATCACCCAAATGTAGCCCAAGTGTAACTCAATTACAGTAGTGTGGAAAACAGTTAGGGCCAGATGTACGGCCATTGGCAAATGCGACTTGCAAATTGCACCAAATTGCGAGTTGCAATTTGCGAGTCACAATTGCCAATGTACAACAGTGTCTGAGACACTGTTTGCGATTTCCAATGGGCTCACAAATTACATGCCTCATCCACATGCATGAGGCTGTCGCAATTTGTGACCCCATTAGGAATGGCTGGCACTCACAGGGATGGTGGCCTGCTGGGGTCAGCAGACCTCCATGTCTGGGACTGCTTTAAAATAAAGCTGTTTTCTTTAATGCAACCTTAAAAAAAATTCTAATGAAATGTTTTTGTTTCATTTTTTAAGGGCAGGTAGTGGTCCCTGGGACGACTGCCTTCTCTGAAAAAATGTTTGCGCACCCATTCACAAAGGGGAAGGGGTCCCCTGGGGACCCCTTCCCATTTGCGAATGGTTTACCACCCTCTTGAAGAGGGAGGAAAACTGTGAGTGTTTTGCGACCGCAATTGCGGTCGCAAAACATTCTTACATAGGGTAAAGACTCGCTATTAGGAAGGGACGCACTTGGAACGCCCCTTCCTAATAGCGTGTCGCTAACCCTATTTTGTGAGTCGCTATTTAATTAGTGACTCGCAAAATAGGGTTAGTACATGGGCCATAGGTTTTTTGCATGCGCAAACGGGTCTAAAACCCATTTGTGCATGCAAAAATCCATCGTACATCTGGCCCTTAATTTTACAGTTTTATATAGCGCAGACTTGACCCAAAGGTGTAGGAGTGCTTTGCATGAGCATCAGTTACATTACACAAGGACACATTCATTTTGGTTTTAGGCATCGGGAGTGATTTGCCGAGAATCACAGGATGTCGAGCTGACGCAGAAATTCGAGTCTGGTTCCCCAGTTGCAAAGTATGCAGCTCTGGCTGTAACACCACAGCCTCTCCCTTAAGTGTCACATATAATCAAGTTATCAACTGGATAAAATAACATAAATATAGCAAATTATTTAAAAGTGCTTTTTTGCTGTTTGAGAACTTAGAAAATATGTCCTCATTTTAGTTGTTTAGTGCACTAACAATAATTTCTATGGGAAGAAAGAGACCCTCTAATAGACGAGGGTGCAGAGTCCTTGTGCCCCCCCCCCCAAGAGGCCTAGGGGGTCTGTGTGTTTCTACCCTGCCCCATTTTCTTTTTTCTTTTTTTCTGTGACTCAGTTCAACCAAGTCACAAGAAGGCTGCCAACACATCATGGTTTGAAGTGCCAATCAGATATCAGCATGAGATTGGGTGGGGTACAACCCCAATATATACAACTAGAAATTACTTTAAATAACTCCAAAACTTCTGAATGGATTTACACCATTTTACAAAAATGTTGCTTTCTGGACCAACAGCGACCTTTCTGCCAAACTTAGTGTAATTCTGTTCAGCAGTTTGGGCTGGGCTGGAGCTTTGTCTAAAGTTCCTATGGAAGTTAACATGGGAAAACGTGTTTTGGGACCCCCCTTTTTCTCGGCCCCTGCTTGACGGATCACCCAGAGATTATTAAGATAGCAACAGAAGTAAGCATCAAACTAGTTGTTAAAATTTTGCGTGGATTCATCAAACGATGCCAAAGTTAATGACAAATCAAAACAAACTCTTCAAATGGAAAGTACATCCTAACTATAGCTACCTATTGGCAACCATCAGTAGTTAATATATGGATGGGGCAGAAAGCGACAGTACCAGGATTATACTTTCATATCATTCTGACGTTGATAATATCAGACGTATTCTAGTGAAGAATTGGGATACCCATAAAAATGACAACACCATATGGGGGGCTATCCAAGAAAGACCTAGTATCACGTTCAGGAGAAGTAGGAACCTCAGGGACATGCTTGTCCACAGTGATGTCACTAGATACACGACCAACAGCGAACACAGTCTACAGGGATTCTTTCCCTGTGGACATTGCAAAGCGTGCAAACATAGCATGTTTCGCAAAGAGTGTATATTAGGGACTCAGAGAAAGGCCATCACACAATTCCTCACCTGCAGTACCAAGTATGTGATATACGTCATAGAGTGCCCTTGTATATATGTATATATATATATGTATGTATATATATGTATATATGTATATATATGTATATATGTATATATATATATGTATATATGTGTATATATGTATATATGTATATATATATATTCACTGAAAAAACCTTAGGTTTCAGGGGCGTTATAGTTAGTTGGACATTTCACTCGTACAAAACCATAGAAATTCCCCCGTTATAGTTAGTTCAGCTAACTATAACTCACGCGCATCACAATGCACTGCTGATGACGTCACATATTACATCACTCATGACATGGTCAGTGACATCACTGATGACATCTCAAATGACATCACTGATGACATCACTGATGACATCATCCTTGTGATAGAGTGGCAGACCTCCTCTCACCCTAAAATAACCTTTGATACACACACTCAAAAATACAAACTAACATTTTCAAAACAATGGACAAACCAATACCAGTTACAACACACCTATTCAGTAATTCCAAGATCTACACACACATCCACTCATTCACCAACAGTCCCTATACAGTCACTCATACATGTACTCACTCATCATATGTACTCATACACCTATACATCCTGTTACACACCGCCACTCATCCATAGAGTTACTCACACACATAGTCACACATGCAAACAAAGTATCAAACATCCATTTACTTGCATATACAGTTATACACACACTACCACACTTACTTCTACAGAAACTTACACATACTTACTCTCTTAAACAATCACTTATAGAAACACCTACTTATTTGTACAGGAACTCTTCCAATCTCTCACTCTCACATATACTCACTTATATACACCAATACTCACATATACTAGTTTAAAACATATGTAGTTACTCATAAAGACACTATTGAGACAGTCATTCACTCACTAACACACCCATACACATACTCATCCACCTATACAGTCCTGCACACATGCTGTCTTCAACACATACAAACAGTGATTCACTCATTCATGCATCTACCCCCACCGAACCATACAGACACTCAGACACTCATACTGATACTCAAAAAACCAACAAATAACCCATATAGACACTCATGTAGCTACTCACCAACCCATGCAGCCACTTATACACAAAGTAAGAGACTGATACAAATATTTTCATATTTAAACATTACTCACTAACCCATGTATTCACTAAGATACACTTAGTCAGTTATACAATCAATTTTACAAAAAAAATCATCCATTTAGACACTTATATACCCATTTATTCTTCCATCGACCTTGAGATATACATATATAAAACATATTTAATTTTCAGAAAAACACACATTCACTGGATGATGTCATCAGTGATGTCATCAGTGATGTCATTTGATATGTCATCAGTGATGTCATGAGTGATGTCACTGACTATGTCATGAGTGATGTAATATGTGACGTCATCAGCAGTGCATTGCGGGATGCGCGAGTTATAGTTAGCTGAACTAACTATAACGGGGAATTTCTATGGTTTTGTACGAGTGAAATGTCCAACTAACTATAACGCCCCTGAAACCTATGGTTTTTCAGTGAATTTCTAAGGTTTTTAAATGCTAATTTCTGACTATAACGTGCCTGAAACCTATGGTTTTTTCAGTGAATTTCTAAGGTTTTTAAATGCTAATTTCTAACTATAACGTGCCTGAAACCTATGGTTTTTTCAGTGAATATATATATATATTTATTATACTATGTATACATGTGAAAATGTCTCAGTCCCCTGTTTGCCTCGGTGGCACGGAAAAAATGGGTGGAACTGACGTCAGCACGCCGACGAGGTCCTCTTATGGCTCCGATGACGTCATACGATGTCGCGAGCGGAGCCGTGCTCGTTGACGTGGGAGAGCTAGGAAAGAATTTCCGTGGAATGCTGGTGCAGGGGATATTCACCTAAGTGTTCAGGCTAGTCCTTTGGGAGCAACTGTTTATGTTGTCACTCCAGAAAACGAAACCAGTGATCCGAGGGCAGAGGCCCTGCAGATGGCACAGGAGGTGGGGTGCCCAGTCGTGTGCACCGGCGGGGCAGCGAAGTGACAAGCACCACAACCCACAAAAAAGGTAACGAGGGCACTGAATAACACAGGATCTTCTCTAAGTATCTGGCAGGAACAACGAAGTTAAAATGCCCTAGTACCAAAATGTAGAATTAGTGCTACAACGGTCTTCAAGAGGACCTGCGATGCCGCTTCTGCCTCCCGTACCTTGGAGGCGGCACATGGGTCACGCGGTACGGTCATACTGCGGTGGGACGCACACTCGTTGACCTCTCATGGCACTGCTCCACACTTCAGGGAGGACGCTTTCCATTAGCTATGTTTTCTGGTGACATGTCGTGCCGGCCCCGTCCAACAACAGAACTCCTTTAGATCCAAACAGACTCTTCCACTCTCTCACCGGAAGTGAAACCAGGCCACGCGGACACTTTCACAATACAACAGCTGGGAATGCACTTTTCGGTAAAAAAAACACATTCCTTCCTCCTAATTAATCAAATAAACGTCTCACTGAAGAAGAGGGGCCAGCTTTGTTCGGTAAACAGCCGTTACAACGACTTTTTTTTTGCGATACCATTACAACGCATGCATTACCATGCATGCGTTGTACATCATGAAGTCATTACTACGCATTTTTTTAGAACGCATGGTCATTTACCACGCATGCCTTTACAATGAATTTTGTTGTAAAGGTATGTATGGTAAATGACCATGCGTTCTAAAAACATGTAGACGATCCATGTCGTTGTAAGGAAACAGAGGCTGTTCCGTTTCCTCACAACAACGTGCACCGCCCTCAGAGATGACGTGAAGCAGGAACCACGAGGAGAGAGGAACCATGAGGAGTGAGAGGTAAGGGGATTGGGCATGGGGTGGGGGTTTCTTTTCTAGGGTTTAGGGTAGTGCAGTGGTGTTTGGGTGGTGTAGGGGGTCGTGCTGGGGGTAGTGTTTTAGGGTTTACGGTAGTGCAGTGGTGTTTGGGTAGTGTAGAGGGTCGTGCTGGGGGTAGTGTTTTGGGGTTTAGGGTAGTGCAGTAGTGTAGGGGGTCGTGCTGGGGGTAGTGTTTTAGGGTTTAGGGTAGTGCAGTGGTGTTTGAGTAGTGTAGGGGTCATGCTGGTGGTAGTGTTTTAGGGTTTAGGGTAGTGCAGTGGTGTTTGTGTAGTGTAGGGGGTCATGCTGGGGGTAGTGTTTTATGGTTTAGGGTAGTGCAGTGGTGTTTGGGTAGTGTAGGGGGTCGTGCTGGGGGTAGATTTAGGGTTTAGGGTAGTGCAGTGGTGTTTGGGTAGTGTAGGGAGTTGTGCTGGGGTAGTGTTTTAGAGTTTAGGGTAGTGCAGTGGTGTTTGTGTAGTGTAGGGGTTGTGCTGGGGGTAGTGTTTTAGGGTTTATGTTAGTGCAGTGGTGTTTGGGTAGTGTAGGGGGTAGTGCTGGGGTAGTGTTTAGGGTTTAGGGCAGTGCAGTGGTGTTTGTGTAGTGAAGGGGGTCATGATGTGGGTAGTGTTTTAGGCTTTAGGGTAGTGCAGTCGTGTTTGTGTAGTGTAGGGGGTCGTGTTTTAGGGTATACGGTAGTGCAGTGGTGTTTGGGTAGTGTAGGGGGTCATGCTGGGTTTAGTGTTTTAGGGTTTAGGGTAGTGCAGTGGTGTTTGGGTAGTGTAGGGGGTCGTGCTGGGGGTAGTGTTTTAGGGTTTAGGGTAGTGCAGTGGTGTTTGTGTAGTGTGGGAGGTCATGCTGGGCGTATATTTAGGGTTTAGTGTAGTGCAGTGGTGTTTGGGTAGTGTAGGGAGTCGTGCTGGGGGTATTGTTTTAGGGTTTAGGGTAGTGCAGTGGTGTTTGGGTAGTGTAGGGAGTCGTGCTGGTGGTAGTGTTTTAGGGTTTAGGGTAGTGCAGTTATGTTTGGGTAGTGTAGGGTGTCGTGCTGGGGGTAGTGTTTTAGGGTTTAGGGTAGTGCAGTGTTTGGGTAGTGGAGGGGGTAGTGTTTTAGGGTTTAGGGTAGTGCACCCAACCAGCCACAATAGTGGGCACCCCGGGACATAGCAGGTGCTGACCTGGATGTGGCGGTCTCCAGGGCCATCTGGGGCTCCAGGGGGCCAAGTGGCCTGCTCCCTTCTTCAATTTTACCCCAGGCAGGTGGTGGTCCCCAATGCTTCAAGGGGGGTCCACACAACCCCCGCATTACATAAAATTAAGGCACCAGGGAGGTGGCATTCTGCCGGCTGCAGAGGGTCCACATGGCCCCGCATTCTTTAAACTTAAAGCCCGGGCAGGTGATGGTCCCCGGGGCTGGGGTGTTCAAGAGGCCCCCCCATTTTTAAATAAGCCCCGGGGAGGTGGTGGTCCTCCGGGCATTGGAAGAGGCCATACTACCATACTTTCCACTGCCAGCAGTTCTTGCAGGCTTCCCTCCAGAGCAAACAAATAGGAAACGAAAGTTTGTATAGCCTAAAAAACAAAGTTGTTCATTGGTGTAATAGAAACTCTGGTAGGCCTACGAATCTTGCCAACAATATCATCATGGTCAGGAGGGTCGGGTGGGTGGGACACTCTCTGAAGTCAATCAGGGGGGATTGCATGGTAATAAACTTCAGAAAACCTCACTTCGGAGGGCATCTTATGTACAGGATTCACAACTACACGAATGGCTCTAGGGCCTCCAGCTTCATCTGTGCTTTACAATTGAGTATTTTCTATGGTCCCACCCTCGTTGTCCCCCTCCCCCTTACTAATTTATTTGAGAAATGGAAGTTCTACCTCCATTCTAACCTTTCTTCAACCAAATAATACTTCTCCTCCCTCTGAAGACCCCCCTGGCTCCTTATCTTTTATACAGGCTTTACCATCTACAAACACATTTTGTTTCACTTCATGGAATGTTGCTGGTATAAATAACAAACTGGACAACCCCGATTGGTTAGAATGTATCAAGGACTTTGATGTGGATTGCTGCCAGGAGACCTGGTCACAGGAGGATTTTTTTATGGAAGGCTTCCATTCATTTTGTTTACCAGCCTCTCAAGCCATGCTCAGAGGAGTTTGGGGGCTCCCCACCTCCAATGTGAGCTGGCATTGCCCCCACACATAGGGAGCAGCAAAAAATGATGCTCCCTGTGTTCAGGAGCAATTCTTTCATCTGTTTTCCTGCCTGATGAAAAATCTGCTCCCAGCTAGTAGGAGCAGTTTTCCTGCTTTTGTCTGCTCTGAGTGGACTTACAGTTTGCTCTTGCTTGGTGTAAGCTGTCAAAGCTCCCGACAAGTGAAACCAACTGCTATCTCCCAAGAGTGGGCACCTTGGAATATAGCAGGAGCCAGCCCTGGTGGGAGCGGTCACCAAGGCCATTAGTGGCTCCAGGAGGGGGGCCGCTCTGCCCCCCTCCTTCCATTGTCAAGGGCCTGCCCCGGAGAGGTGGTTGTCCTCAGGGCCAAGGACAACCCAAGAGGGTGGCCACATGACCCCGCTCCTTCTTAAAAAAATAAGAAAGTCCCAGGGTGGTGGTGATTCCTGGGAACATAAATGACTTGGGAAGGGGGGCAAAGCGGCCCCCCTCCATCTGCTATTTCAATCTGTGGCCCTGGGGAAGTGGTGATCCCTGGGGCTCTTTAAGGGCAATGGAGGAGGGGTCTGGTGGCCCTACTCCAATATATTTAAAAAGCCCAGGGGAGGTGGTAGTTCCCCGGCTCTTAAGTACTGCAGGAGGGGACCACGCAGCCCCCCTCAAACATATTAATAAAGACCCGTGAGTTGGTGGTCCATGGGGCATTTAAGAGCTAAAGGAGGGGGGCTGCATGCGCACCTCCCTAGTTTTAAGCATGCCTCTGAACCTGGTTCTCCCGGGGCCTAAAGTATCAACAATCACAGGAGACCACACTTGTCTTTTTACATTTTTGCCATGAATTCACAAATCCTCGTGATTCCACTGCAACAAAATATATAAATTTGTTATGCCCGGCAGGGTCCCTGGGGGAACCTACCTCCAGGGTTAGGGGGTCAGGGTATTCCTACTCTGCCCCCTTTTCTTTATTTTTTCATTATTTGGGGACTTTGCTGAAGGCCGAGTCCCTAGATGGCTGACAACACCACCTGGTTGAAGTGTTGGCAGCCAATCAGATCTCTGCACAAGATCATCAATATTATCTAGATATAATCTAGATTACAAATTAGTTTTCTTCAAGTATCTCAAAAACTGCTGAACGGATTTACACCAAGTAACATAAAGAGATGTTTCAGGACCGAGAGCTACCTTTCTGCCAAATTTGGTGTAATTCCGTCCAGCGGTTTGGGTTGTAGTCGTGTCTGAAATCTCTATGGAAATTAACATGGGGAAAAAGCGTTTTGGTAACCCCCCTTGTTCTTGGCCCATGCTTGATGAAACTTTCCACACAGCAGCTGAATTGAGCACTGTACTAATTCCCAAACTTTTATGGAGATTCATCTAATGGTGTCAAAGATATTAGCAAAACAAAAACGCTTTCCCCATGAAAACTATGTCCTAACTATAACTACCTATTGGCATGTATGTATGTATCAGTAGGTAGTTACAGTTAGAACATAGTTTCCATAGGAAGAGCATTCTTTTGCCAATAACTTTGGAGCAGCTTGACGAATCTTCACGAAATGTGCCATACTTATACTTTAGTCAGTTCAGCTGCTGTGTTGGAAGTTTGGAGGTGATCCGTTAAGCAGGGGGTGAGAAAAAAGGGGGTCCAAAACATGTTTTACCCATGCATTTTCCCTTGGGGAATTTGAACATCACTACAGCCCAAACCACTGAACGGAATGACACCAAATTTGCCAGAAAGCTAGATGTTGGTACAGAAAGCGTGCTTTTGTGAATTGGTTTAAGCCCATTCAGAAGTTTTAGAGATATACTAGGTTAATAAAAATATAGATCTCTAGGGATGCAGATCGTTGCAGTGTACTCGTGGAGCCACAGTCCCCATGCTGAAATTTGATTGACTGTCAAAACCTGCACCAGGAAGTGTTGGCAGTCGTCTTGGAACTCAGCTTGAAGCTGGGTCCCACAAAAAATTTAAAAATTAAAGAAAAGGGGGCAGGGTAAGAATACCCTCACCCCCCCAAATATGGTGGTGGGGTCCCACATTGACCTCGCCGGGGGTTAAAAAGACGTATTTTTCAATTTTGCTATGAATTTGTGGGTCGATCCACAGAGCCATAGCAAAATTGAAAAAAGAAGTGCTGACTCCCACGCTTCTTTTGAAGGAAGCCCCCAGGTGGGCCAAATCCCGGGGGCATTACTGCGGTTTATATATTTAGGAGGGAGCTCATGGATCCCACTGCTAGGCTTAATAAAAGCCCTGGGGACTGCCACCTCCCTGGGGCACTGCTCCTTAATTATGCAGGGGGTGCCACCACCTCCCCGGGGAAAATGTTTGTAAATAATGTGGGGGGCTGCTGCCCCCCTACAGCCCTAGGGACTGCCTCCTCCCAGAGGCACTGTCTAAATAGATGCAGTGGGCCCACGTGGCCTCACCAGCAGCCCCGGGGACCGCCACCTCCCCAGGGCTAAAGATCAAAGAAGGCAGGGGGCCCGCATGCCCCCCCACAACCCCAGGGACTGCCACTTCCCCAGGGCAATCATTAAATTGTAATGGGGGTACACAGTCCCCTGTGCACCATGGACCACCACCTTTCCGGGGCTACAATGAAATAATGAATGTGGTCCATTGTGAACCTTCAGCCCGGGGATCATTATCTCCCTGAGGCTAAAACAAATGCTGCAGGGGGGCCGCATGGCCCACCTGGAGGAGCCATAGATGGCCCTGGGGACTGCCATCCCACAGGCCTGGCTCCTGCTACCCCCTGAGGTGCCCACCCTCAGGAGGTAGCTGTTTGTTTTTGATTGGTGGGAGCAGACAGCACCCACCAAGCAAAAATAACTCAGCTTTCTGCAAATGGGAGCTGTTAAACAGCTTCCGCTTGCAAAAAGCAGAGGTTTCATCTGTTTCACTGCACACAAATATGCGTGCAGCGAAACTGATGAAAACATTGTTCCAGCAAACAGGGAGCTGCTATTTAAAGCAACTCCCTGCTTGCTGGAGCAATGCCCACTCCCGCTGGAGTGGGAGCTGGCAGGGACTGCAGGGGCATTAAGGCTCCTCCATGGTCCCATTGCACACTGGGTAGGTGCCAAGGTACCCAGAAAAACGTGTTTGGGATGGGGTTCCCAGGGCCAAAGTAGGCCTCGGGTGGGGTCACATAGCCCCCTCAGATTAAAAAACAATCATTTGGCACCAGGGAGGTGGTGGATCCCGGGGCCCAGGGGTCCACATGGACCCCCTTTAATTCAGTTAATCCCTTCGATGCTCATGACGGAATGGTTCCGTCATGAGCATTGGTGCTCCTGTGCTCATGACGGAACGATTCCGTCATGAGGACAGGAGCAGGAAATCCCTCTGCTGTAAACAGCAGAGGGATTTCCATTTTTTTTTCGTGCCTCGGGAGGTGGGGAAGAGCTTCCCCAACCTCCTGAGGCCCTCCCCTGGTTTTCTGTGTAATGACGATCGCGCGCATGACGCGCTGTCATCATTACATTGAAAACAAAACTGAAACTGAGTTTCAGTTTCAGTGTTTCAGTGCTCGTGGGGCTATCTCAGCCCCCCGAGCACCGAAACACTTGGGAGAGATATCGTTGGAAAGGGGAGAATCTCCCCTTTCCAATGGTACCCTTCCCTAGTGGATCCCTGCTTGGGGATCACCCCAGGAGGGCGGTCCCCAAGCAGGGATCCACCCACTAGCGCCAGGGAGGGGGTAGCGGCCCCTTGGGCAAGGGCCTTTGCTCCCCCCATTGTGATTTGGGCATACCAGTCTTTCTGCCCCCCTGGGGGGCATATGGGGGCAGTAGCCCCTAATATTCCCCCCCGGGGGGGCAGAAAGCCCACTGTCACCAGGGACTTTTTTCTAAAAAATTTACTTAGGGTGGGGGCTGTCCAAAACTGGCATACCAATGCTCCCACCCCCCTCACCAAAATTATAGCCTTTCTGCCCCCCCTGTTTTGGGCCCTTGCCTGTTGCGGGTACTTGGGCCTCCCACATGAGTGAGGCACCATTTTTATTGGGAGACCTGGGGGAACGCTGGGTGGTAGGAAATTTGTGTCAGCCTGGTGATGCCACAACTTTCCCACACAAAAATGCGTGAAAAAAGTGATTTTTTTCAGCTAAATTTCAGGTTTGCAGGGGATTCTGGGTAAGAAAACGTTGGGGGATCCACGCAAGCCATACCTCCCTCAAATCCCCCGGGTGACTAGTTTTCAGAAATGTATGGGTTTGGTAGTTTTCCCTAGGTGGTCGCCGTGCCCCGGGCCAAAAAGTCATGGGACCCCCCTTGCAAAACCAGGTTGGTTTGTGATAGGTAATTTTGATGTCGCCTCAATAGCTTGCCTGTCGCGGGTACTTGACCCACCCACGCAAGTAAGGTGCCATTTTTCTTGAAAGACTTTGGGGAACGCGGGGTGGGTGGAATTTTGTGAATCCACGCAGATTCCAGAACTTTCCACCACAGAAATGTGCGGAAAATGTGTTTTTTTAACAATTCTTTAGGTTTGCAAGGGATTCTGGGTAACAGAACCTGGTGAGAGCCAGTCAAGTCACCCATCCTGGATTCCCCTGGGTGTCTAGTTTTAAAAAATGTATAGGTTTGCTAGGTTGCCCTAGGTGCTGGCAGACCTAGGGTTCAAAAACTACAGCTAGGCACTTTGCAAAAAAAGGGTCATTTTTCGCTGTGAAAATGTGGTGTGACCACGTTGCGTTTTGTGCTGTTTCCTGTCGCGGGGACTAGGCCTACCCACACAAGTGAGGTACCGTTTTTCTCGAAAGACTTAGGGGAATGCGGGGTGGGTGGAATTTTGTGGATCCTTGCAGATTGCAGAACTTTCCACCACAGAAATGTGAGGAAAATGTGGGTTTTTTTACCATTTTTTAGGTTTGCAAGGGATTCTGAGTAACAGAACCTGGTGAGAGCCAGTCAAGTCACCCCATCCTGGATTCCCCTGGGTGCCTAGTTTTTAAAAATGTATAGGTTTGCTAGGTTTCCCTAGGTGCCGGCAGAGCTAGGGTTAAAAAACTACAGCTAGGCACTTTGCAAAAAAAGGGTCATTTTTCACTGTGAAAATGTGGTGTGTCCACGTTGTGTTTTGGGCCGTTTCCTGTCACGGGCACTAAGCCTACCCACACAAGTGAGGTACTGTTTTTCTCGAAAGACTTTGGGGAACGCAGGGTGGGTGGAAATTTGTGGATCCACGCAGATTCCAGAACTTTCCACCACAAAAATGTGAGGAAAATGTGTTTTTTTTGACAATGTTTTAGGTTTGCAAGGGATTTTGGGTAACAGAACCTGGTGAGAGCCAGTCAAGTCACCCCTTCCTGGATTCCCCTGGGTGTCTAGTATTCACAAATGTATATGTTTGCTAGGTTTCCCTAGGTGCCGGCAGAGCTAGGGTTCAAAAACTACAGCTAGGCACTTTGCAAAAAAAGGGTCATTTTTGACTGTGAAAACGTGGTGTGTCCACGTTGCGTTTTGGGCCGTTTCCTGTCGCGGGCACTAGGCCTACCCACACAAGTGACATACCACTTTTCTCGAAAGACTTTGGGGAACGCAGGGTGGGTGGAAATGTGTGGATCCACGTAGTTTCCAGAACTTTCCACCACAGAAATATGAGGAAAATGTGCTTTTTTGACAATATTTTAGGTTTGCAAGGGATTCTGGGTAACAGAACCTGGTGAGAGCCAGTCAAGTCACCCCATCCTGGATTCCCCTGGGTGTCTATTTTTTAAAAATGTATAGGTTTGCTAGGTTTCCTAAGTGCCGGCAGAGCTAGGGTTAAAAAACTACAGCTAGGCACTTTGCAAAAAAAGGGTCATTTTTCACTGTGAAAATGTGGTGTTTCCACGTTGCGTTTTGAGCCGTTTCCTGTCGCGGGCACTAGGCTTACCCACACAAGTGAAGTACCATTTTTATCGGGAGACTTAGGGTAACACAGAATTGTAGAGCAACTGTTATTACCTATTGACTTTTGATGCATTTCTGCCTTCCAAATGAAAGACAATGTGTAAAAATGAAGTCATTTTGAAAAATGACCTATAATTCTCATGCTAGTATGGGTACTCCCAATTTCGGGAATGTGCAAATATCTACTGTTTCTAAACTCTATATTTTGTTTCCATTTCAGAAATACATAGGTGTCTTTCATACCGATTTTTCCATGTATAAATTTTCCCAGAATAATTGCTATATACCCGGTACATAATAAAAAAAAAGTGCAAGACGCTGCTCAGTTATTGGCTCTCGGTTCGTCGGGTTCTTGGTGAACCTACAAGTCCTATATATCGCCACAACCATAAAGGTCCAGCGGATGTAACGGTATATTGTTTTCAAATAGCTGTCATAATTAGAAGAAGTTACAGGTGAAAACGTTGACACAAATGGCTGTTTTTTTAACTAATTTAAAATTTTTCCTATATTTAACTATTTGTTTCTATAAAGAAAACTTGAAGGATCTACACAAATGACCCCTTGCTGAATTCAGAATTTTGTCTCCTTCTCAGAAATGTATAGCTTTCCAGGATCCATTATTTATTTCATACCCATTTCTACCATCAACTGGAAGGAGGTTGAAAGCACAAAAAATAGCAAAAATAGGCTATGTCCCATAAAAATGCCAAAACTGTGTAAAAAAATTTGGTTTTCTGACAAAAGTCTGTTCGTCCCTGAAAGCTGGGAACATGGTGATTTCAGCACCACAATCTCTTTTTTGATACCATTTGCAGGGAAAAAACCAGACACTTTCATCTGTAGCCCTTCTTTTGCATTTTTCCCCCAAAAAACAAAATTTAGCTGTATTTTGGCTAATTTCTGGATCCCCTCTAGGGGAATCCACAAACCCTGGGTACCTTTAGAATCCCCATGATGTTGGAAAAAAAGGACGCAAATTTGGCGTGGATACCTTATGTGGTCAAAAAGTTACAGGGGCCTAAGTGCGATCTACCCCACATAGCCAAAAAAAGGCTTAGCACAGGGTGGGAAAAGGCCTAGCAGCGAAGGGGTTAATGGAGCCCCTGGGAGATGATGATCCCTGAGGGATCCATGCTGCCCTCCATATATTAATTTTTTGTTATACTGGAGAGGTGGTTGGCCCCGGGACCCAGGGGCGTCTGCGTGGCCCCACGTATCTTTATTTAATGGAGCCCCAGGGAGGTGGTGTTCCAAGGGGCCCCATGCGGATCCCCCATATATTTATTTCATGTTGTCCAAGGGATTTGTTGGTCTCCAGGTCCTGTAGAGTCCACATGGCCCACCCTTATGTTTATTTAATGTAGCCCCAGGAGGTGGTGGTCCCTGGGATCCGGGGGGGTCCATGCAGCCCCTAAAAAAACAAGAGGTTACAGGGACCTTATAGTTAGGAAATAAAATTTGAAAAACCATAAAAATTCACTTAAAGGTTACAGGAACGTTATAGATAGGAACTAGGATTAAAAAAACATAGATATCCCTTAAAAAAACAAAGGATAAAAGGTCAATAGGTTCTGAATGTACACACATAAAATCATAGAAATTCATGCACAGCTAATTACCCCCTGATATTTCAGCACTCATGACATCTTTGATAAAATCATTGATAATATCAATTTAGTATTTGCAGTTACATTTTTCATTAAAAATTGTGCATGGGGCGCGGGTTATAGTTACTTGAAAAACTCTAACTATAAGTGCTGAATTTCTATAATATATATATATCAAAATATGTCCCTCATCTCCATTAAGAGAAAAGAGAAACAGCACTCAAAGTCAGGGAAAAAATAGCCTTGTTTACTTGATCAGGTCTCCCCAGGACCAAGGACATATCAGAGACGCGTTCGGCCAGTACAACTGCCTTTATCAATTTGACTGATGCCATACTAGCGTTCTATTTAAATTTAAAACATCATAGACATAAAAGATATACTTACCTCTCGCAGCAACAGTAGTCAAACACTAACAGGTGGAGTACATTGGGAGATGCCAAACATTAAAGTTTAAATTTACAATGCAGAACTTTGGTGTCTCAGTATTATTAGTCATGCAGTCATAAAATGAGTAATTTCAGATTATACCTGACCAGTGTCCCTGAGCGCCCATCCGTTAGTTCAATAATTCAAAAAAGTGACATCTCACACCATAGTGGCAGGCACAAAACCCGGACTGGAAGATATATCAAATCCTATGATTCCAGATGAAAAATGTCTGCGATAAAATGCACAACTGCAATAATTAAAACAATTTCTATAAGGAACATTTCGCCAGCTGTTTGTGCAACTTGGATATCATCTTTCATATACATCCCGAGGCACCTTTGGGAAATCAATATTAATATCACAATTCTCGAAACAATGTATTGCCTCATACGTCCAATAGATATTAGACACTATATTCAGCGTCTAATGCTTTCCCATGCAATTTGGGTACTCACTGGGACTGCAGCACACAAACTAAGCTAATGTCCATGTGTCCTGGTTTGATTGGATCCTTCAACCGGTATTTAGGTCCCATGTCCTCACCACTCGGCCAGTGCCTTCATCGTGGTGCCCAGCTCTAGGGGTGGAAAGCATTTCCAGGATGAGGTTTTTGAAAAGAGGTTTATAGTTCAGGATTCACTGTCCCCGCCAAGGGAGTCTCAGCTCCCCACGCCAAACTTTTGCCTCCACAACCACCATTTCCTTCGTCTCCATTCATCTATCTCCATCCGTGGGGGCACGCTGGCTTTATGTTGTAAAATGTAATGTTGCAGTGATGCTGGCGTGCTTCCAAATCACTGGTGGTGCACAGTAAACAGTGCCACCGCTACAATATCAAAATAAGTCCCTCATCTCCATTAAGAGAAAAGGGAAACGGCACTCAAAGTGAGTGGAAAAATAGCCTTTTTTACTTGATCAGGTCTCCCCAGGAACAGGGACACATCAGAGACGCGTTTCGGCAGTACAACTGCCTTTATCAATCTGACTTACGCCATACTGGTGCTCTATTTAAAGTTAAAACATCATAGACATAAAAGATATACTTACCTCTCGCAGCAACAGTAGTCAAACACTAACAGGTGGAGTACATTGGGAGATGCCAAACATTCAAGTTTAAATTTATAATGCAGAACATTGGCGTCTATATAATAGGCCTGGGTGGAGCTTGTGGAGTTCTGCTATGTGGAATTCCACAGAACGGCCCAAAAACTCTGCAAGATTCTGAAGAATTCTGCAGGAGAACAGAGCTGCTCGACATGTCCATATGAGCTATGTTTTTACGTTACAGTAGCGTAAGGTAACCCTTCTGCGATGGAAAATGTGCGAAAAGTCCACCGCGCGATTCGCATTGGTGCGACAATTTAGTTTTCTATTCTGTTCTTGGTGCTGTTGGGACTGTTTTCAATTCACCCATAATCTTTTCAATCCTCCCCCATCTGACTCATCCAACCCTCATTTTCCTTTATTGTATCAGTGTGTGTATTTATGTTTGTGGATTTTATTTTTTTTGTCAAATAGTTTTGTGTTTTTCGTGACTTTTTTAGTTTATTTGTAGTTTTTTTTTTCTTAACTTCCTTCCTTAGTTCATCCTTTTTTCCTTCCTTTTCCTATTTTTTTCCCTATGCAGCCCCATGGCAGAACAGGGCAAGAGAGGGAGGGGCGGCACCACTACAGCTGCTAGATACACACCTAGAGGTCATCGGCACCACCAAAGGGTACAGCCTGCACCATTTTTTCAGAGGCGTAAGTGGCAGCACTTGATTTTTATATGCAGCGCCACCTCCCCTCCATGCTGGTAGGCCGGGGAGGGGGCATGCCCTGTGGGAGCGTCTGCTGTGCCGGGGGAGGGTGCGCCAGTGAGTGCGCATTAACACTCAAGTTCAGTGCTCCTAACAGCAGTTGACGCACTGCTGGGCAGACACTATTGACTGCAAGCAGGACCTGCTTGACCTGCTCGGCATTGAGATTGCTGGCTTGGTGAGTAATTATTTGTTGATTTTGTGCCCTACAATGCTAAAAAAAATATTTCAAGTATCATGCTGGTCACACTCAGAGGTAAGTTATGTTTACGTTACAAATATTATATGATCCAGTTTGAGCTAGCCAGGTGCTCAGCCCTACCTAATCATGCTCATCAGTGCTCATTTGGGTTGATTATTTAAGAAGCCATGCAGACTCCTCTGTCCTGTCATTAAGATGGTGATATCAGTGAGTTAGCATTCTCTGTGACTTTCTTTATGTAGCTCATACAGTCCAAAACAATCCCACAGTGATGTGTAGTATGCATCTATGCATTGAAAAAGGGAGACTGCGTTAGCCCATCAAGAAGGTTGAAAAATGAGAATGAGAATCAAAGATCATTTGTTGCAATGCATTAGTTCCAAATGTAGTTTAGATTGAGGAAACTTGGAATAGGGTTTAGGATTAGGATGGTAAATTCCATACCTGATACTAGTACTATCGGCGTACTGATTTAGAAAAGTACAATGTTACTATTTTTGTCTGCCAAAATAATTTTTGCGAGATTAACTGTACCATCGCTAATTTATTTTTTTCTCTTTTATATCTTACATCAGCACCCAAGAGCAAGAAAAGGAATAGTTCTGAGGTGGGTCAGGGAGCTGGGATGCCACCACAAGCTCCGCGGCCGATGGTTGTGCTGATTCTAGTAAGTCCTGTTATTATTATTATTTACCTATCTTTTACCTCTGCCCAGTATTTTAATTTTGCCTTGTTTATTTTCTTATACTGTCTCCTTTTTTCAACTTCTCTATAGTATCCATGCATTATCCTTTTTTTCCATAGTTCATATTTTTGTAGCTGACTTCCTCTTTTCTGTAATAGTCTGTAGTTGTCTTCTGCATTGTTAGTAAGTTTTACCTCTCCCCTATATATCTTGTGGTACTGCAAGATTTTTGCTACCCTACTGTCTACTGTGAAGATTGCAGGCCAAAGTAAGATAGTATTACTTACCACGCATGTTTGTGAGGAAAGCAGTTTTTTTTTTTGCTCATGCTCAAATAGTTAAAACAAGAGTGTGACCCGGTCATGGTGGACACCCCCAATGGTGTGCTATAATTCATTTAAGCAGTATCCCAGCAGTTTCCATGACAGTGCAGCATGGCAGGAAAGTATGAGGTCTCATTGTATTTGCCAAAAAACACCATATGTCCTCCATTGACCATTATTCCACCCCTTCATTGCACTTCAATGATTCAGAGTCATCAAAGCTCTGCTCCTTCATTACAAAAAGTTTTTGGATGGCTTGACAACTTGGCTTTTCTAACATTGTCAACCAACAAAATGTTCAAAGTGATTTTTTTGATAGAAGATACTGCTAACCGAACTGTAGTGATGTACTGCCATTGTATTTTGTTAATAAAATTAAGGGGAGGTGTATCTGGCATCTCAAAATGTGTAATGTTTTTTCTAGCTGCACAGACCAACAGTTCCTGAACCAGCACCAGTTCTGCAGTCAAGGAGGCAGTTGTGCTGGGAGGCCCAGTTGCGGCAGGGATGGGCGGTGTTAAGTCACATTACTTGCTAATTGACAATTACTATTATTCTCACTGCAAGGTGTCGTGACTCGTGAACCCCCGGCTTTAGCAGCTACTGCGGTAGTTGAACTCTTATGGCCTT
Source organism: Calotriton arnoldi (assembly GCA_963921515.1). NCBI lineage: Eukaryota > Metazoa > Chordata > Amphibia > Caudata > Salamandridae > Calotriton > Calotriton arnoldi. The sequence goes on along the minus strand of CAWUFW010002541.1, from coordinate 2,071,437 downwards.
TTTTATCTACAAATGAGCAGATAAAAGCTCATAATGAATGCTAAAAAACATGGGTCGATGAAAAAGGGAAATAAGGATGTAAGGTTAAAAAAAAGAATGGGTGAAATGGTATATGAGTGAAAGAATGCATGGGTGAGTGAAAGGATGCATGGGCGGGTGAAAGATTGCGTGGGTGGGTAAACAGATGGATGGATGGGTGAAAGGATGGTTGAAAGGGTGGATACTGAATGGATATATATTTATGGATATATGGATTGGAAATTTGGGTAAAAGACTGGTTGAGAGAACATACAACTTAAATGGTGATTATGAAGGGTGAATTAGAACAATGAAAGGATGAATGGATAATTGCCTGGATAAAGAAAAAATGGAGCACTTTTGGAGAGGGACATGCTCACCTACTTTGCTTGCTTGGTTTTTATCTAAACTATGATTTAAAGTGGGGGATATTTTAATTATTTTTCTACTCCCTTGACTCACTGTATTTGTAAAGAGAGGCAGATATTTATTCCACCCATTATCATTCATCACCTTCCTCCCTGCCCATGACATTTCACCACCCATGCCCTAAGTGCAGCATGATTCAATTTGTCACTGCAGTGTTGGCGGTACAATGTGCGTCTGCTTCAGTTAATGCAGCATTTGCAAAGTTTTTAATGCATTACAAACCAAAAACAAGCTGTGTTTCCCTTCCCTTCCAGTGCCCACTCAGTCACCTCCTAGTACTTCACTCCTTTATTCTTTCATAAGTCCTGTCCTAGCCTATCAAAAATCGAAAAGTCCATTCTTGGTATGTGCCAACTTTTTCTGGTCATGTGAAGTGATTCATATTTTTCATGCTGTTCATAACTTATTTATGCCTGTTAAAATGTTTCCCTTTCAACTTTTGGCACCTACAGTGACTGAATAAGCCAAAGCTTAGGCATATGCTGATGATCAGTGACACCCCACTATTCTATAGCCAAAGCTCTATCTGCCCGGCCTAATTCCTCGAACGTACCCTGCAGTAGAGTAAATAAGTTTCCTTTCCTTACTGCCAAGCAAATGAATTTGTTGGACATATTTTGTGGTGGAGGACGAGGCCAGGGAGTAACGTGGGACTAAGTTCATGATTTTGAGTTTTGCGGATGGGATATTCGGTGATGAACATGCCAAATACAATCTATGTATCCCATTCCTTTCCCTCTACTACAGTGCATCGTTTTTCCCACCATCTACTTATGGCAGACAGGATATTCACATTTTATACGTGATATGTATGTCATAGTATCTTATTTATTATTCATCTGCATCTTTGGAGTCAGGGTAGAATTGAAAGGCATTTGGAGAAGAGGAGGGCCATTGTTATTACAATTAGATAATTGCCCATTACAGCTGCCCCAGCTGCAGAGTGCAGAGAGTAGCAAAGTACCCGACGTGCTGGCAGGCGTGCCTCCATTAATTTAGTACAACAACTTGTTCTCCATAGTGCATAATGCCTTACTCATTAATGAGAGGTAATTTATTTTTATTTTCCACAGAAAGTGTGTTTAATTTTTTACTAGAAAAGCCTTTAAAAGAAAAAAAAGTCACTTTTTTAAAATTTGGTGTTATTTCCCTTAATTCTTTTCAGAGAGTCAGTGCTTTTTTGTAGGCATGTGTGGGTAAAAAGTGGCCTGTGAATCTCCTAATCGCATCAAACTCCAATGGCCCTAGGGGACCAGCAAAGTTCTGCTACTGTGCCACTATTTAATTTCAAAAGAGTGTTTGCACAGAGCATTGTTTACAATTTGTCATTATTCTTTTTTTTTTTTTCCTGATATGGCTACTCCTGCTGGTCCACCATATCCACCTACATGGTAGGAGATAAAAGCCTGGCTGCGGCAGCAGAGGCTTGAAGCATTTCAGCTGGAGTGCTGTCGGCTGGTGGCTCTGGAGGATGAGGAGACAGAAACATCTGCCACTGCCCTGGGCACCTGTTCCTCCAGCCAGCCGGAGCCTCCAGCCTCCTGCCAACACTGCCGCCAGCACCGTTGGCAGCTGTCAGGTGCCTAGTTTACCACCACTGCTGCCCCTCCTCCCACTCAGGTGGCCAGTTCCAGCACCACTTCCTGCAGGACCTGGTGTACCTTGAAGAAAAGGTCGCCCAGATCGAGCAGAACCTGGACTGTTACCGAAGCTGCATAGAGGATGCCCTCCTCTGAGCCCTTATTTTTGGCGGGAGGGACTTTTATTGTGGGTGAAGAGGCTGGGAAAGGGAGTTTGGACCGGAGTTTGACTTTGGACATTTAATTTTTCTTTAGACATTAGTTGGGGATGTGGTGATTTATTGGGGGAGAGGGGTGGGCCTGCTGTGGGTGGAAAGGGAGGGTTTAATTGTTTTAGCTCAGCCTGTTTTTAAAATCTGCTTATAAAAATGCATACCAGTTAGTTATACCCTTGCCCTACTACCCTTTGTAACTATATTGACCACAAGGGTGGTTTGCCATTGCCTATATTGCCTACAACAACCTAGATAAGCAAGATCTTCAGTAGACGTTAGTTACTAACTAAACTAGTTCACTTCAATCCATAGTTCTCTTACCTGATTAGATGAAGCGAGGGCTGCTACATTTCTCAGTCATCCTACTGCAGGGTTTCCCAAGGTGCCATCTTATGGTGGTAGTAGTAGTTTCAGACTAGCACGCTAATAGGGAAAGAATCAAAAGCAAGGTCCCACTCCCACCTAAGTGAACTCCAACAGTAGGATTAATCAAAGGGTTATCTATCACAAGCAACTAGATTGAAAAAAAGAGAGTTAGTGGGTATTATTATTTATGATAGAACTTTAAAAAGACTAAGACCAGACTACCACCTTGACACATCCAACAAAGAAGACCTGATATGATAACAAAATCTAGCAATAGTAACTTCTTCTGAGCAATGGGGAGTTAGTATTTAATTAAAACTAAAATTACTACAACCTCGAGGCAATAAAAGTGTACTCAGAGTCAGAAGTGGACAAGGGTAAGGGTTTACGGAATACAACACATGGCCTGGATGAAGATGTAGCTGAATGATGTTTTTCTATATCTAAAATATGGATCACTTTTATGTGTGGGTGGGTAAATGGGGCTGGCGTGGGCTATTGCTCGAGTATTAGAAGATCCCACAGGGAGTTAGTATCGCTTTCACAACATCCACCCCCCAAGTGTGTGATTAATTTATTTTGTAAATTAAGGGCCTCATTACGATGTCGGTCGGAAAGCATTCTGACCGGCTCCTTGTTGGAATCGTTTCCGACCAACTCGGGTTCGGGATGTCCGACCAACCGATTAAGATGTTTCCGAACACCGTTCGGTCAGACTCCCATTGACTGCAATGGGCACCTGTGTTGCGACAGACAACACAGGCTCCCACACTGTGCATGGTTGGAAAGAGGCATCCCATGGGTACCCCCAAGGGCCCCAACCAGATGCCTCTTGGTGAAGGAGGACTATTATGGGACCCCAAAGTCAGTGTCTGACAGCTGTTTCGTGTCTGACAGTTCGATTCGGAAAGGCTGTCCGAATACGACATCGTAATATGTCGGTCGGAAATGCGGTCCCTAGACCTGTATGATTTGGCTCCGACCGACTCGGAGTCTCCGAATGCCAGTCAGAACCGAGTCGGAAAGACCGAATGGTTACCTTCAATCATAATCGGTTGGATGCAAATGTTTCCGAGTCAGTCGGAAACATGGGTTCCGACACAGGTTAGGAAAATCCGAATGCTGTTCGGAGCCTTTCCGACCGACAACATAATCAGCCTCTAAGTCACACCTCAATAAATCATACAGCCCAGGGGAAGAGGGTTAGGGGTTTGATTAATGGAAGGGGGATTTGGGGAAAGGTGTGACAGAGACAAACACTACACAGCAACAAAATTCATCAGGGTAATGAGCAGCACATAATCATGAATCAGGTTTGGAAGGAAATGAAGAAATTAGTATGATACAGTACAGTAAAATGCATTGCAAACAGTCCTTCTGCCCCAGAGACCTAAGTTATTATTATACTATTTTGAAAAATACAAATTATGGAGGAGTGAAGTGAACCCACACAGTTCTAAAAATTATGGGCCCCATTCACAAAAGTAAACTGAGACAAAATCCTAACTTACGACTTTCGGTATTCACAAAGGGCATTTAGGAGTAGTAAAGGTAGGATTCCTAACTTTACTACTCCTAAATGCCCTTTGTGAATACCGAAAGTCATAAAGTTAGGATTTTGTCTCAGTTTAGGAGTAGTAAAGATAGGAATCCTAACTTTACAACTCCGAAATGCCTTTTGTGAATACCAAAAGTCGTAAAGATAGGATTTTGTCTCAGATTACTTTTGTGAATCGGGCCCAGACAAGTGAGGTACCATTTTTATCAGGAGACTTTGGAGAATGCAGGGTGGGTGGAAGTTTGTGGATCCACGCAGATTCCAGAACTTTCCATCACAGAAATGTGGGGAAAACGTGTTTTTTTTACAAAGTTTGAGGTTTACAAGGGATTCTGGGTAACAGAACCTGATGAGAGCCACACAAGTCACCCCATCCTAGATCCCCCTGGGTGTCTAGTTTTCAAAAATGTATAGGTTTGCTAGGTTTCCCTAAGTGCCGGCAGAGCTAGGGTTCAAAATCCGCAGCTAGGCACTTTGCACAAAAAGGGTCAGTTATCACTGTAAATATGTGGTGTGTCCATGTTGCGTTTTGGGCCGTTTCCTGTCACAGGCACTGGGCCTACCCACACAAGTGAGGAACCATTTTTATCGGAAGACTTTGGGGAATGCGGGGTGGGTGGAATTTTGTGGACCCACGCAGATTCCAGAATTTCCATCACAGAAATGTGAGGAAATTGTATTTTTTTACAAAGTTTTAGGTTTGCAAGGAATTCTGGGTAACAGAACCTGGTGAGAGCCAGTGCTTAATTTGTGCCGGTGCTTTCCAGTGCTTAGCACTGGCACTTATTTAACAGGGCGGGGCTATTGAATTATGCTCCTGTATGCGAAGGGCCCAGAAATTATTAAAAATAAATGTACCTACTTGCCTTGGCTAGATGTCTGCCTGGATGTCTAGAGAGTGGCCCACCCAGGTCCAGGCTCAATCGAGAGTGTGAGACTAGATTGTGTCATGCGCAGTCAATGTAAACGGCATGTACGTCGTACGTAGGATAGGACCAATTTGCTAGCGCCTGTGCTGCCACACGTGGTGAGATCAGCCGCCCCGCTGGAGATTGTTTCTTGTGAGAGGTTGCTCAGCTTTGTAACGGCCCAGGACATCTAGTGGGAAAGATCGTCCATGCCTGCTGCAGAGAGAGGGAGAGGATCGCTCGATGACGTCATGGTCCATAGAAAGATGTTTCCACAGAACGTGGAGCTGTCTTCACTTTTGGCCATTTAATCTTCGAGTTCACCCACGCCTTTCTGAAGTGAGGAACAGTGTCCTTCTATCTGCACCAATGCTGCCATCTGTTCAAAAACCGATCATAATCAACATTTCCTTTCTTGTCCTGCTGCAGCCATCATCAGTACAGCTGAAAGGGTAGGAGAATATTGTTTTTTGTTGTTGCAGATTTATGTAGCACAAACTCAATGACCAGAAGGTTACGTTTACGCAAGGGCACATTCATTCTTTGTTAGGTAAGGGGAGAGTAAGTGATTTGCCCAGATTCACAGGTTGTTGATCCCACACCAAGACCTGGTTCCACAGCTCAAAAGACGGCATCGCAGCCCACTAGGCCACATTCACTCCACAGCTTTCTATCAACCCAGGCGTACCTGAAAATGAAGATATTATCACAAAATTTAAGGTAAAATGAGAATGCCACTTCTTCCAACAACATTCACACATTGTGAACATTTTTACTGTTCACATACTTTTTGAGAAGGCTCCTAGCGCCATAATTCTTTACTGTATATAATCTGTATGTGGCCACAATCTACCGCTGAGTTTTTTAAAAGGCAGTAGATATTATTTCTTTTTCATGACTAGTGCATTTTAATGTCAAAACTGTTTTCATTTGTAACGTTGCTGGGTCGTGCCGGTTTGCTTCTCCGGCACCGCCTCTGCCTCCTCTCTCGACTGTCGCGGACTGCCATCAGGAGGAGAGCGGGTGCGTCTTGCCGGTTCCGCAATGGCTGCTGGTCTCTGGGGAGTCCGGGGACGCAAAACCTTGGGATGCCGCCGAAGTGAGCCAAATAAGCGAAGGAGCGGGCGGAGCCGCCGGGGACGCTCCCAGCACGCCCTGCTCCTTTTGGAAAGAAACTAAACCGTAACCCCGAGGGATTGGCAGGAACGGGGAATGGCAAAACTCAGATGGAGAAGGAAGCCCTGAATCCAGTGCAGACAGGTGGACAAGTGGCTCCTACATGCCCGGATCTTCCTAAGGTCAGACACCCCTCCATTACAGAAATATTTACGGGCAAATTACGTGGTCAACCCCTGAGTGATCAAGGTAAGGTGGTGGCAATTGCCTTAGTTCATGAGCTGACTACACCCCTGGCCATAGGGGATAAAGCCATGGAAAGAGGTAAGAAGGGGGGCTCTAGCTCCTTAAAAGGCCCTGCTCAAAAAGTGCCTGAAAATAAACGCGAGGAGCGATCTGCCGCAGGAGGAGGGATTCCGGGGCTGTTGGAACTGGGGCACAGAATCTACAGGGGCACGAGACAACCACAGTGGTTTTAAATGATGTAGAATCGCCGGGTCAAGGTACTTGTAATGATTTAGACACCCCACAGGTTTATCAGGTAACTCAAGAGCAACCGGATACAAATCAGAGAGGGGGATCCCCTGCGGAGAAATTTTTCTCTTTAACAGACGATTCAGATTTGTCTGGCCTTAGCGAGGTGCTGATAGATGACGAATCCGCCCAAGGATCATCAGGTTACAGCTCAAAGAATGGGAAAGCAGAGCCCTTAACACAGAAATGACTCTCCCTCTCTAAATGAAGCTGCGAGAGAGCGCGAAGAATTGAGAGGGAATCAGGTTCCGAATTGGGCATCACTCGGCAACTGAAGTGGGACTACTCAGCAACTCGCCAGGTACACAGTGAGAATGAGGGAGAAAAATTGGGCACCTCACAGGGAGCCCCTACACCAGATCTGTCTGCCGCACCCTCAATGGAAGTAATATATGCCACTCTGAAGCAGATGCAGTCTGAGGCAAGAGTGGAATATAAAAGAGCTCATCTGGCCACTAAAAAGATTCAAGGTGCGGTACAGAAGGTATCTAAAATTTGTTCAGAGATGGCAGTGCGGATTACTTTGGTCGAGGAGCGCATAGAGGCAGCTGCCACGGTGGCAGCGGCAGTCGAGCAACGGCAAAACGTACAGGAGACACAGCTCGCGGATGTGAGGTGGAAGCTGGAAGACTTTGAAAACCACCAGCGTAGGAATAACCTGCGGTTCCTCGGTCTAGCAGAGATGGTGGAGGGAAATTACATTAGATCTTTCATGGTGAATCTACTTAAGGGAGCCTTCCCTGATCTTGCCCAGTGGGACTGGGAATCTGAGGTCCAAAGAGTTCACCACTTTCCTCTGATGCTCAAAAAGAAAAATCAAGCCCAGCAGGAAGAGAAACCAAGAGCGGTTCTGATATATTTTGGCAATTTTCTTTTGCGCCATGCCATTTTTGACAAGGCAAGACCTCAGGCAAAGAGAACATTTGAGGGCCATACCTTCTTTGCTCGCCCGGATTTTTGTCATGCAACGGTGGAGCGGAGGTGGCAGCTCCGTCAGCTGTTTCCGCCATTTCAACAACTTGGGTGTGAAGTATATCTATTGAGTCCAGCCTGCCTCAAGATTATATTCAAGGGGAAGACAAGGACTTTTGTTTCTGAGATTAAAGCACAAGACTATTTAAAGGAGATTTCTAACGAGACTGGAATGGGCTAAATGCTGGGCTTGGCTGGCTCTGTTGTCTTCTTTATCTTTGCCGCTTTACCTTTGCCTCTCTGGGGGAGGTGGCTTACTTGTGTTTGGGTGTTCTATTCTGTATGTGGGTTCTCGTGGTGGGTCTCCCTCTGGGGTTTTTTTTTTTGGGGGAGGGGGTTGCTAGGTTCAGAGTCGGGACCGGGGCAGCAGCGGCTTGGTGGGTAGGAACCATCATGAGGGTCAGGATTGACCCTTTTGCTCGTGATAAGGGATGGGAGTGGGGAGGGGTAGCCGAAAGGGGTGGGGGTGGCATCCAAGTCATGGGGTAGGGGTTGGTCGAGTGGGCAGCAGAGCTTTTGGCAGGTTTTGCAGCATAATAAATGACTAATGTAAGAGTAGCCTCAATTAATATTTGTGGACTAAATAACTTCCAAAAGAGACAAAGGGTTAATATAGAGGTACAGTTTTTGAAGGCAGATATTCTTTGTTTACAAGAAACGCATGTGGAAGGGTCTCACAAACAGTTATTAGAATTTTCAGGCTTCCAAATCATTACCAGGACCCTGCAAGGTTCCCATACAAGGGGGGGTAGCAATTCTGGGTCGTAAGGGCAAGATTCGCTATAATAAAACTAGAGCGGATAGTCTTGGGAGATGGGCGGTTGCAGAAATTATGCATACACAAGGCTCTTTTACTCTTTGTTCTATTTATGGTCCTGTTATTGATTATTCCACTCTACTAGATGGGATCTGCACTGAACTAGCTGGGTGGGCGTTCCCTTTAGTTATCTGTGGGGACTTTAATATTAATATTAAGGGAGACTCTTTAAGGGTAGATACCGTGGCCTACCAGGGACGCAAGCCTAAGGTCTTTCGGTCACTAAAACACCTAGTTCAAACCCATGGGCTATATGATGTATGGGCGGAAAAGTTCCCCTCGGACCCCAACTTTACGTATTATTCTGCTCCACATAAAGTTCACGTCTGTCTTGATTACTTTTTTATACCTAGTGGATGGCTCCAGGCATCACGTATTTTTAAATACCCTCGTGTTATGTCCGACCATAACCCGTTAGTACTGGAGGTAGATATTCAAGCAACCCCAAAAACTAATAGGGCATGGTCGTTCGAGCGAGCATTACTCTTAGATGAAGACTATCTGTACCAGATGAGGAAGTGGATACCGCTATTTATCATGGAGAACGTGGGGACTGCCCCCTTGAGTATAGTATGGGATGCGCTGAAAGCAGGGATTAGAGGCAAAATGATGAGGTTTAGCTGGGGCAGGCAAAAGAAGGAAAAGCAGAAATTGTGCTGAGACTGGGTTGGTGGGTGCAGTCTCAGCTAAATTGGATATTGAGGAAGGCCAGCTCCGGGTTATTCTTGCTAAATCTGCAATTGGGGATATAGCTACTAAGAAGGCGGCCGATAAATATACCGTCTGGAAAAACAAAACTTATGAGCTTAATGATAAAGTGGGGCGCACTTTAGTTTTTCATGCAAGACAACAAGTGGTTTTTGGTGAGATTAAACAGATCAATGATCCGGAATGTGGGCTCATCTCGGATGTAGGAGGGATACGATCGGCTTTTCAGAGATACTACCAGCAACTCTATAAGGAGGAGACTTCTGATGTAGGGGAAATAGAGTTGTATCTAGAGTCTTCTATTAGGGAAGGTTTGGATGAGGAGGATAGAAGTAGTTTGGATCAGCCAATCTCTGCAGAAGAGATGGCTCTTACAATTGCAGGGTTCTCATCGGGTAAGGCTGCGGGGGTAGATTTAATACCCGGGGACATTTATAAAGTAATTGCTACTACCCTTAGTAAACTTATGCTAGAGGTGTTTTTGGATATACAAGGAAGTTCTCCCCCACCCGAATCTTGGGCCTCTGCAAGGATTGTGGTCTTTCCGAAAAAGGGCAAACCAGTGCAGGAGTTAGGATCATACCGACCAATCACGTTAATCAACTGGGATACAAAGATTTTCGCAAAAATTCTGGCCTCACGGTTATCTGGGATCATAAGGAAAATGGTGTCACCGGTTTAACACGGTTTTATTCCGGGGTTTGGAACAACAGATCACATCCGGCGGGTGATCACCTTATTTGATATAGCTAAAACTCAGGGGGAGCCCATGGCATTGCTGTTACTGGACGCTGAGAAGGCCTTTGATAGGGTCTCTTGGCCCTATCTTTGGTCAATCTTGGAGAAGAATGGATTGGGGCTCAAGTTTATCGGGTGGATTAAAAAATTATACACTTATCCCACGGCTAGGATTGCACTAATGGGTGGAGAGTCAGAGCTTGTTAAAATTCAGCGGGGGACAAGGCAAGGTTGTCCGTGCTCTCCCCTGCTTTTTGCCCTTTATATAGATCCGCTGATTACCTGAATTAAGGACAACCCCCTAATTCGCCCAATTTCCACCTCGGGCTGGGAGACTAAAATATTGGCGCATGCCGATGACCTTGCAATTGTCACTCCAGATCCCGCTTTGGCGGTTGGTCAAATTGAGGCCGAGGCTCGTCGATTTTGTCGAATCTCGGGTTATAAATTGAACCAGGATAAAACCCAGATTCTCATTAATGATAATGTTTGCTATGAGGATACACGAGTTTTGCCACATGCTGTGTATCTGAGGGTTAAGATTGCGGCAGGCACGGATAAAATCGTTGAGGGGAACTTGGGTCCATTAATAGACAAAACTAAAACTGATCTACACATGTGGAACAACCTCAGATTAACTTTGATTGGTAGGAGCAATCTTTTAAAAATGATATTTCTCCCTAAGATTTTATACTTTTTCAGAGCCATCCCGTTGGAGGTAAATAATAATTGGTTTAAGATACTCGATAGCATGATGGGAAAGTTCCTTTGGGCCTATGGCAGACCACGAAGGGCATTGACATTTCTTTGTTTATCAAGAGAACGGGAGGGTTGGGCGGTACCAGATCTTAGGTTGTACTACTGGGCTTCTGCCCTTCCACAAATTACTCCATTGCTGTTTGATACAGGTCAGAGAGGGGCGGAGGGCAGTATTGTACCATCGTGCTTCGAGCTAATCCTCGGAGTAGCTGCCCATGGGTCTTTGTTTCGACAGCTTGAATTTAGCTACTTTAAAAAAGTAAGATTCAGGACCCTATTATATGCAGCTCAGGTATGGACTAGTATTCGGAAAAAGCTCGGGATTGGGCGATTCTGCTTTTACACTCCCCTCCAAGATAATCCCCTCCTGCCAGATATTTTTTACGATTCATACATCAAGCAGTGGGGGGAGAGTAGCGGCCCCTTTATCCTTGGAGATTTTTTTAATGAAGAGGGTTTTGTTATATTTGAGGACTTGAAAAGGAAATTTTCTCTAGGAAATAATGAATTTTTCAAATTTTTGCAAATTAGGGACTTTGTTGGGAAGAAAAAGGGTGGAGGTGAAGGGTTTAATAAAGTAGCTCTGGTGGAGTTGTTGAGGGGAGAAAAACATCGGATTGGGGAGATTTATAAACTGTTAAACGGCAGGTTGGGGGATGACATTGAGAAACATGTGGCCCGGTGGCAGGCAAACAGCCAAGTTACGGAGAGGGACAGTCTTCTCTCGTTAGTAGGCCTGGGCAGTAAATTCTGTTCCGCTCGTGGAATTTGCGGCATTTGGGTAACTTCGCGTTCCACGGAGAACGCGAAATTGCCAAAAATTCCGCGATCGGCGGCTTCGCGGAGTTTTTTGCTTGTCCGCGCTTTCAAAATGCGTGTTCGCAAGATATTTCTCCCCGAGCACGCAAACAGCATTCGCGAACAGGAAAAAAGCATCGCGAACGGGCGGAACAAGCAATTCCGCGTGTTCGCTGAACTTTTGCGTGCTCGCGGAGATTTTTTACCGTTTCGCGGAACTTTGCGTAGCGCGACTACGCAAATTCAGCCCACCCCTACTCGTTAGAGCTTGCTCGATCAACACTGCTATCCGCTAACCTACAAGTTCAACACTATAAGACTTGGTTTAATTTATATATAACTCCGGCAAAGATCAGCAAATGGGGGTGGGTTGGCGGTGTAAATTGTCCCCGCTGTGTAATGTTTGGGGTTGATCTAGTTCATATGTTGGCGGATTGCCCAGGGTTAGCGAGCCTAAGACGAGAGTTAAATGATTTTTTTAAGGTCAAATTGAAATTGAAGGTTTCGGTCACGTCACAATTAATTATATTAGGAGTCCATGAACAGGAAATCTCCCCGATGGCACATTCTATGTTTCTGTTTCTCGCAATGGCGGTGTTTAGACTGTTCCTAACGACAGCTTGGCTGGATCCTGCTCCGCCTTCGTTTAATCAAACCCATGAGGCACAGGGTCAGACTGATTTGCATATGGCCATGTCTGAACTGGGGTGGTGGAGTGAGCTAAAGAATGATGATGGATTAAACCCAGATCAGTTGACTGGGGGTGAGTGTTTGATTGGCTCAAACGTTCCGTCCATCATCCCCTTTTGTATCGCTTTGGTCGCCCTAAGTTGGCGGGGGTATGCCCAGACGTGGGTCCCTTGCTCACTTTGCCACTGGATTCAAGCAAGCCTGGCTGATGACGGCTGAAATGCCAGAAACCGGTCCTAGGATGCTTGTTTCCGGTCCAGGGAAGACATGGCTTGGCAGTTCGGGCTGGACTGTTCCCATGAGGCACAGGGTCAGACTGATTTGCATATGGCCATGTCTGAACTGGGGTGGTGGAGTGAGCTAAAGAATGATGATGGATTAAACCCAGATCAGTTGACTGGGGGTGAGTGTTTGATTGGCTCAAACGTTCCGTCCATCATCCCCTTTTGTATCGCTTTGGTCGCCTCTAAGTTGGCGGGGGTATGCCCAGACGTGGGTCCCTTGCTCACTTTGCCACTGGATTCAAGCAAGCCTGGCTGATGACGGCTGAAATGCCAGAAACCGGTCCTAGGATGCTTGTTTCCGGTCCAGGGAAGACATGGCTTGGCAGTTCGGCCTGGACTGTTCCCATGAGGCACAGGGTCAGACTGATTTGCATATGGCCATGTCTGAACTGGGGTGGTGGAGTGAGCTAAAGAATGATGATGGATTAAACCCAGATCAGTTGACTGGGGGTGAGTGTTTGATTGGCTCAAACGTTCCGTCCATCATCCCCTTTTGTATCGCTTTGGTCGCCCTAAGTTGGCGGGGGTATGCCCAGACGTGGGTCCCTTGCTCACTTTGCCACTGGATTCAAGCAAGCCTGGCTGATGACGGCTGAAATGCCAGAAACCGGTCCTAGGATGCTTGTTTCCGGTCCAGGGAAGACATGGCTTGGCAGTTCGGGCTGGACTGTTCCCATGAGGCACAGGGTCAGACTGATTTGCATATGGCCATGTCTGAACTGGGGTGGTGGAGTGAGCTAAAGAATGATGATGGATTAAACCCAGATCAGTTGACTGGGGGTGAGTGTTTGATTGGCTCAAACGTTCCGTCCATCATCCCCTTTTGTATCGCTTTGGTCGCCCTAAGTTGGCGGGGGTATGCCCAGACGTGGGTCCCTTGCTCACTTTGCCACTGGATTCAAGCAAGCCTGGCTGATGACGGCTGAAATGCCAGAAACCGGTCCTAGGATGCTTGTTTCCGGTCCAGGGAAGACATGGCTTGGCAGTTCGGGCTGGACTGTTCCCATGAGGCACAGGGTCAGACTGATTTGCATATGGCCATGTCTGAACTGGGGTGGTGGAGTGAGCTAAAGAATGATGATGGATTAAACCCAGATCAGTTGACTGGGGGTGAGTGTTTGATTGGCTCAAACGTTCCGTCCATCATCCCCTTTTGTATCGCTTCGCTTAATCATTGGCTGGGCCGTTCAATTTCGGTCTACCATATTGAAAGGGCTGTGTATGCTCAGAAGGGCTCTCGGGCTTGCAGAAAATGGTTGCTAATCTGGGCTCCTTTGAGGGAATGGCTAGAGTCCCATGAAGATGGCCAATAGACACTCGGCTTATGGTCTCGCATTTCCTTTCCCTCTCTTACTTTTGTTTGTTGTGTATAAATCTGGTTTTGTTTAAATTTGCTGCACAGCTCAACCGATGCGGTTTTAGATTTGTACAATGGCTTGGACTGTGGGTGGGGGAGGGTGGTTTCAGGGAAATTAAATGGTAAAAAGTTAATAAAGATGGTTAAAAAAAAAAAAATCCCCATGATGTTGGAAGAAAAGGACAGAAATTTGGTGTGGATACCCTATGTGGTCAAAAGGTTTCAGGGGCCTAAGCGCGAACTACCCTAAAAAGCCCAAAAAAGGCTTAGCACGGGGGGAAAAGGCCTAGCAGCGAAAGGGTAACGCACCTCTCAACAGTCCACAGAGCTGAGTAGGCCTCTTAGGGCCTGATTATTAGTCTGGTGGTCCGAGGACTACCAGACTCATGGTGGCCTGGAGGTGGCGATCAAGCCACCGATGCACCGGCGGTGTGACTGCCCCATAACGAGTTGGGCAGTCAGGCCGCCCTGCTACCGCTACGTGGGAACCGTTGTTCCCTGGCGGTGGCATGGCAGTTAGAGGCCGCAATATGCTTGGCGGGTCATCCACAGTCCTGCCAAGCATATTACGAGTTTCCTCACTGTCGTCAACGACATGGGGGTTCCTCCTCCATGTCAACTCTGGTGGATAGGAAACAAAGGCCTCCTCTGCTTGTGCATGCACACGGGGGTCATAACATGTGCCACCCTGTGTGCAAGCACAAGAGTTCCTGCATGGCATGGACTTTTTAGTCCATGCCGCGCAGGAACCTTGTGAGGCGTTTCCATTGCGGTCTCTTTTTCAAAGGCAACGCAGACTTTGAAAGAGTATCGCCTGCCCTCGCACTGCCAAAAATTATAATCGGGCCATAAGAGTCATCATCATGTTGGTTTCCCTGAAGTCGATAACTTCCTTCTTGTGGCTGTTGTTAAGGTAGTCCCACCCTGAGTCCTTCATCAACCTCCAGATTCTGAGTAATTAATCAGTCCAACTCTGTCCCAACTCAAATGACAGAAATAGACCTGTGGTGCACTGCAGTTGATGAACAAGAAAAGAAACATTGAGTAATTGTTTTTGTGTAGATTTGTGTTTGTTAACTAAACTGACTGGTCTTTGGAGATTGAGAGCCAAAAAAAAGGAGTGGACCAGGCAAGCAAATCTTGCTAAGTGTCAAAGGGGAAGGTTCAATCACCTTCAGGAAAAATGATCACTTTTCAGGCCCCAAACATTGCAAATCATCACAATCAAACTTACAAATTTGTTGAACACTTCCCTCACTGTCTGCTACCACATGAATCATCAAGCATCACTCATAGTCACTCAATAATATATCACTCATTGGTGCAATAGTTGCTTGTTCCAATCCAATCACTGTGGTACACAAATGTATCTCCACTTTGATGCAAGCAACCCAGATTGGTCAGACTTGTAAATCAAATGTTCTGGGAAAGTCCTGATAGGGGATGGAAAAAAGGATAGACATGGGACGGAGGCAGGCATTGTCTCTCCAATGTCCTTGAAGGGAATGGGGGCAGTCTACTTCACTGCACACTGGCCCAACTCCAATCCGACCAAACATGTGTCTAAAATGGATGGTCTACATAAGTCAGTCAGACATAAACTATATAAATAATGTTCCCTTAGTTTTTTTTTGGCAAAGCTGTTTGGCGATAAAACGTTCTATGGTGACATTCTCAAACAGGGAAGTAGAGTTCATCCACAAACTCGGATAGTTCACCCAGACGTTGGTCAGCTAACACACTCTGACCTGAGTCTGACTAAGCACCCTCATACTCCTACTGTGGTATTTCAGGAACTTTGTAATTCAGTGGTATAAAGTGTTGGTTCATTTTGATCATGGTCAATCTCTTAACATTTTGAGGTGGGAGACTGGTTCTTCTCACTGTGACAACTGCACCAGTTACTGTGAACACACACTCAGCAAACACACTGGCTATCAAACAAGCCAGGTGCTTTATTGCCAGCCTGCTGAGCTCTGGCCTTTGATGCATCTTCCCATACCAATACACCAATGGGTTTTGATTCTCATAGACCTCTCTTGAGTCATTCAGATACTTCTGGAACATTCTCTCAATGATCATTGGTGCTGTCACTTGCTCGACCTCTTTTACGAGTGCGAACCTTTCAGACACCTTTTCTAACTGGTCCTGTAGCAGATGCAACAACGGGATAGCTTGGTCCATCATACTGTCCTCCTTGCTTACTTCCCATGTGAAAACATCAAAAGGAAGTAGCATCTCTGTCAAGCATTTGACTAGGCCACATTTGTCCATCTCAATATTCATGCTTTTCCCAGTTGCATCTCCTCTTTTCATGACATACTCATTGATCAGTTCTTACTGCTCAACAGACGTTGCAACATGTAATAGGTTGAGTTCCAACATGTTGGCACCACTTGTATGAGGGCTTTAACTGGTACTCTATTAGCATGCTAAATGATTCTCAACTACCTTTGAGTTATAAAAGAATGGCTGAAATGAATGCAGATTCTTCTGCAGTTAGTCAGTAAGTTGCTGACTAGGTCTCCTTTTTCGAGAAAGTCCTGCACAACTATGTTGATGCAGCACAGGACCCTGAATTATTTACCATCTGCTATGGCCTTAACTATATTACTGCCACTGTCCGTGGCAACAAATCCAATTCTGAGACCTCTGGGTAGCAGCCACTCAAACACCTTGCTGTTAAAGTCTTCCAAGGAGTTTGCAGCTGTATGGGATTTCTCCATGGTGAAAAAGGCTACTGTTGCATGCCTCCGACTGCCCTAAAAAGTCTCTTCAGTGCCGAGACCTGTACATAGCTGTTGCCTAACCCCCACAAAAGAGATCCATTGTGTAGTGATACACATGTAATCAGTGGCTTGACAACTGGTTCACATGTCTGTTGTCAGGTGGATAGTGTGAACAGCATTCTGTTGAAAGCTTGTCTCCTACTGCAGCACATAGCGATAGAGTACTGGAACAGAACATCTGACAAAATAGGCCCTGCTGGGAACCTTCTGTTTTGGGCAGATGCCTGCCACAAATTCTAAAGAACCCACTTCTTCCACAAAAGAAAAATGGAGGAGGGCCAGCGCTAACAAGTCAGCCAGATTCCCATTATATAAATGTGCCATTGGGTGGTTGCTTTCATATGGCCCATCCTGCCTAAACATGCCCATAATTGTAGCCTGCATGTTTTTGTTTTCTGTTGCCACTTACACAGATGACTTTCGGAGAGAAGATGAACCATCAGGTGGTAGACTCAATGTGCATGTTGTTGGCACAGTCACTGTATGATGCTGTGGCATCTCCACCAAACTCTTGTGGCATTGTCTGGTTGATGAGGTGAGTGATAGTGAGTCACTGCTGGGGACAGTGTTTTTTGCATAAAGATGTCACCCTCTTCTTCCTCATCACCTTCACCTCTCACTGTGACCAGAGGTGGTTCCCCTCTCTCTCCACCTTCACCACCAATTTGTTTAAGGTGCACCTCCCAGTGGATGCGTGATGTTTTTTCACTGGGGTCATTTGGCCTCCACTACCATAGTTTGAACCAGGCGTACCTCAACAAACACTCGCATGGCAAATGGAGCACATTGCAATGTCCCCTCCTGCTTGCTAATTGTAAAGAAGTCCCAAACTGGGGAGGTGAACTTTTTCAATGGGCCACTGGTGCTACTGCCTATGCCCGAAGAACTGGAGGATAGGCGGGTTTGTCAACAATTGCCTCTCTGCAGTGCGTACTACTGAGATAATGGTAGATGCAGGTCTCAACGGGGGCCTTACAGATATGGAAGCTGGTGGTAGTGCCACATCCCTCGGAGTAGTTTGAGTAAGAGGGGTAATATTGGTCTCCTCTGGGCCAGCTTCCACGATGACTGGCTCCCTATCCCCTTCCATAATTCTAAGTCTTTCAGGAACTTTCCTTTTCCTTTGCCTCTCCTGGTGTGTCTCAGACTCTGTCAGAGTCCACTCCATGTCCAGATCATCAGAAGGGTGTGGTAATAAAGAAGCACACTCTGCTGAAACTAAAGTTTATTTGCATTACAACCTGCGTTTTGGTCAGGCACCACCGACTCCAACCGCCGAAACGTCCGACATGGAATCCCGTGATGTCATCGCTCAAGGCAGCATGTCATCAACAGTATTACATGCTATAAGGAAAGATCAAGATACAACATATCCCCTTTCTTTCCACAAAGGAGCAGCACAGCACAACACAAATACACAACATGCAAGGAAAGGAACCGACCACCAAAGAAACAGAGACGAAGGTTGACGAAGACACAATGCAGACAAGACACACTACAGCAAACACAAAACACACAGGAACAAACAAACCTACAGAGAAGGGTTGACTAAAACACAAGCAAGAAAAGCTAACTAAAGACATAATCATCCCACCAGGCGGGAGGTCTGCTCACCCGCACACCACGCTTTCCAGAGTTCTCACCACTCACTCCTGCGTCCACAGCCCTCCTAGTGTCTATGTCTTGGGATCTCACAAACTCGTTGTCATCTTTGAGAGACCAGCCAGGACTGCCTCCTTGCTCCTCAGACAACGGAACAGCAAACCCTTGTTCTTTTTTTTTTTTAAACAAAGCTACTCTTCTGAGATTCCAGGTTTGTCCCTTCTCCAGTCTGACCTAATTGCCACTCACCTCCTTTACTCTATTTGTGCCACGAAATTTGGATAAACCTCCACCGACTCCACCCGGCTTGGCTTTTACCCAATCATCAACGTTAATCAAACTCTGACCTTTGCAAGAGATTTTGAGTTTTTTTATGGCCTTGGCATCACACTCACTCATTCACGATAGGATTAATTTGGTACCTGGTTTCCTGCCTCTCATAAGCTCAAAGGGTGTCTTTCCCATTACCGAATTCACTGTGATACAGTATGCCCACAACATGTCCTTGATCACTTTCTGCATGTCAATGCCTGCTCCATCAGCCAGTTCCATAGTTCCTTTGACTAAACGGTTGAGTCTCTCAACTTGACCATTGCTCTGTGGGTTATAAAGTGAGGTACGTATATGTTTGATGCCCAAACTATTAAAAAAACTTTTAATCTCTGCGGAGGTCAACTGCATACCATTATCCGTGAATAGGCTAGAGGGTATGCCTTCCCTTCTGAATATTTCCCCTCACTGAAATAGTCGCTCTAGAGTTGATAGACCTAATAAAAACAACCTTTAGCCACCGTGATCTGACATCTACTAAAACTGCTGCATACCTTTCATGCTCTGGACGGGTGACGAATGGGCCAATGAAGTCCAAGCACAGCTTTTCCCACATGCGCTCAGCCTCATTTACATGCTGACTGTACCCAGTCAGCCCCAAGCCATCTTTAAGTCTTTTTTCTGAGTTTGTGCATGTCTCACATCTCTTCACCCATGCCTTGGTTTGAACAGCCCTACCAGGCCACTAAAATTTGTATTTCAGTCTCTTAATGGTAAGATTTTGGCCCAAATGTTCTTCGTGAGCTAGCCTCGTGAACTTTTCTCTCATAGCAAATCTTTCATTACGCATGATAAGACCATTCTTCACTAGGGATAGTTCTTTAAGTACCTTATGAAAAGGTCTAACTGCCTGCGGTAATGTGCTTTCTCTTCTCGATTCACCTTTGAGTAACTCCCTCTACACCCTAAGGACCTCTTCAGATTCCATGGCTACCTTCCACTCACTCATGGACACACACCATGTAGACCTTCTATCGCATCCTCCATGTCAGCTACTACTTCTTCTGTTTCAAAAGTGCACTTGTCAGCCGACTTATCAGGCAAACGAGACAAACAGTCTGCTACATTATTCTTCCAACCTGGTAGGTGTTCCTGTAACTTTACAGCCAACCTTGCTAAGCGACCTGAACATCTAGTAGATCCATTGGGTCCTAACACTTGTAATAGCGGTTTATGGTCAGTTCTCAGAACAACTTTCCCGCCCCACAAAAACACCCGGAAATGGTTAGTAGCCCATGCTGCTGCTAGTGCTTTACACTCAATGACTGAGCAGTTTTTTTCCGCCTCAGTCAACAAGCGCGACACGAAAGCCACAGTTTTTCAGAGCGTCCATGCACCCTGGACAAAACAGCCCCAATGCCATTCGCACTCGCATCAACGGTTAGAATAGTTCTTAAAGCACATTGAAAAGGAACTAACAAATTACCATTTACAATGTCCATTTTGAGTTGCTCAAACACCATCTGCTGGATCTTCTTCCACACAAACTTCTTTCCTTTTTTAAGTATGTCTTTCAATGGAATAGACTTTTCCCGCACAAACTTAGAGTAATATTCAAGGAGTCCCATCAAAGATCTTAACATGTCTTTGTCACTGGGAACTTGAGCATTAACAATTGCCCTGATTAGATTCAATTTAGGCTTTATACCTTCCCCATTAATCAAATGGCCTAGATACTCTACCTCCCTGACTAGAAATTTGCATTTGTCCTTGTGCAGAGTCATGCCCGCATCCGCTAGGCCACTATGTACTTGCTGACAAATCCTGTTGTGCTCAGAGACATCTTTAACAAATATGAGTATGTCAGACTACATTAGTGATATTAGCCAACACACGTGTCATAAGCCTATGAAACACACTTGCAGCCAATGTAAGTCCAAAAGGTAATCTATTGAACTGAAATACACCTTCATTGGTGATGAAGGCCGTCAAGTGCTTGGAGTCACAATGCAATTTCACCTAATTGTAGGCACTCCTAAGGTCTATATTGGAAAAAAACTTACAGTTGGATATCAGAGATAACAATTCATTGATATTTGGCAGTGGAAACAATCCATCACTACCTCTTTGTTCAGGCTGCGCACGTCTACAGGGAGCCTAAGAGAAAAATCCACCTTCTTGGTGATCACAACCGGTGATATCCATTGGGATGCTTGCATCGTTTTGATAATTTTATCTCTAAGCATTTGATTGATGATAGACTTGACTTCAGCCCGAGCAGCTAGCGGAACCTTCCTAAGACAGTGCTTTACAGGAAGAGCATTCTCCTTCAAAACTATCTTATGTTGGTAGTCTTTGATTTCACCGATATGATCCTCAAATAAACTTTCGAACCCCTTGAGTAACTCTTCCAGCTCTTCTTCTTCTTCAACCACCATCACTTGTTCTCTAGCTCTAGGATGTACGACAATGTGCAGATCGTACTGGTGGGATCACCCTAATATTGGAGGTCCAGATACTGCTACCTAAACTCTTCCCTTCATCGTGCGACCTTTGAACACTCTCTCTGAAGTGAAATAACCCATTACACTGATGTCAGCGCCCTGATAACCTTTCAGGACTACATCTGATATTTCCAACTTTTCGTTTGACCACAGGTCATCAAACATGTGTTTAGGAACAATGGTATATAAAGAGCCTAAATCTACCATCAACTCAGACACTTTGCCATTAGTCTTAAATACAGCCTTAGGCCAAACTTTCCTTTTCTCAATTTGGTTCTCCCTATCATCCACCATAAACACCCTGTGTTCCATTTCATCACTCACTTCGTCCAGAAAAACAACTCTTTTGCTTGAGGCTTTGCAGACTCATGAGAAATGACCTTTTCTCCCACATTTATGACAGTCTCTTCCAATGGCAAAGCAGTTCTTGGAACCCGCCAAGTGCAAGAAACTATGACACCTATGACAGGATTGGGTGCCTTGACTTTTCTGTGAGTTCAGAGTGGGCCAAGATTTCTCCACAGTACCTCTCTCTGTGGATTTAGATGCACTCACATTTTTTAAATACAGTTCTTTCCTTACAGCATTAACCAGTTCATTTTCATCATTTAACCTAGCTATGGCATTATCGGACTTAATATCCGGTTTTTGCATTTCTTTCATGCATCTCTCCGACTCCTCCACAGTCTTGGCTATTTTTATTGCATCTTTAAGGGTTGGGTTACACGTGGCCAACAATCTCTCCTGTATCTCCTTGCTACTACATTGAATGATGAGTTGATCTCTAATCATTTCCTCAGTCATGGGACCAAACTTACATTTAGCTGCCAATTCACACAACTGAGCTACAAACTCATCAATAGTTTCCCCAGGTTTATGTGGTTGCGTATAGAACTTGTGACGTCTCATTTCTGTATTGACGGTTTTATCAAAGCGAGTTTGTAAACTCAATTTGGCTTCCTTAAAAACATCCTCTATAACATCACCATTTTGCTTATGTGCTTCAGGTAAGTATTTAAAAATGTGTTGACCTTCAGTGCCCAAACAACCCTTCAAAATTGCTTTCTTCCACACTGGTGAGAAATTGGTACCTCCTAGTGCCAAAATGTAATTGTCAAACATTTCAGACCAATCTTCCCATTCAATGGGAGGTTCCCCTTATTGCAACAGAAATGATGGTGGAACAGTGATTGACTGACTGTTATTCATATTGATAAAAAAACTCTTGCTGCTAAGATGCACTAGATGGCATTGTGAGTACATATGACGATGAGAAACAGCAATGCAGGAAGTCAGTATGGTATACAGCAAGGCTAGGGAATTGAGTAGGTAAGGGAAATAAGTCGTTCACAGTACGTCTGAGTTGATAGGGTCTGGCACTGCCACAAATGAACTCATGCTGTCTCTGGCATTAGTGAATGAAAGCAAGGCAATGGGAAGAGAAAAAGGGAAGCTAGAGAAACCAGAGGTACCAATGCTCTTAATGTCACAACCGTGTCAGATTGAATAACTAAAAAGAAAAAAAAACGTGGCTGAGTACTCACTAAGGTAGAGTTAGCGTCCCAAATACTTCAGAAAAAATAATGAGTTCAAACCTGCTCTCTCCCGAACTACTTGTACAGGGAATAATAATGGCTTCACCACACAGTGGCAGTCAAGCACAGGATGCCGTGAAATCGGTACCACTCCACCAGAAACAAAGAGGAAGCAGGAGATCTAGCCGATGATTCCTTTCTCTGGAAATATTGCGCCGCTCCGCAGGGCGCCGCTCAGTCACGAACACAGGGAACTGAAGGAATCGGACACCTCTCCGACAGGAAGCAGCACGGAGATCAGGGCTTAATGAGAGCACACATAGTGCAGCTGTTTCTCAGTCGTAAACACAGGAAGCAGACACACAGGCAGGAACTCTCCTGATGATATCAAGAAGGCCTCGGATGAAACTTCACTCTTTGCGTCTGCTCTCATAAGATGATGCAGGTTGTTTTGCCAGCATATATAACTGGTGCCTGGCCATTGGGATCCCGTTTGCCGCCAAATAATGTGGTAATAAAGAAGGACACCACCAACTCCAACCACCGAAACATCTGACATGGAATCCCATGATGTCATCACTCAAGGCAGCGTGACATCAACAGTATTCTGTGCGATAAGGCAAGATCAAGATACAAAAAAGGGGAGCTTGGAGAAGATGGTAGAGTACCCTTTCTTTTTCTTGCTGGAGATCTGGAAGCCAATGTTTCTAAAATAGGAGGTTCTTGCTCAGCAGGAAGCTCAACCTGCTGTTCTGCTCCTACTTCAGGAAGATCTATTGCTGCTGCGGCTGTTGTCCTCTTTCCTGTCTTTCCTGCAATAATTGGGAACTACTTTGCAAAATCCAATTCAATGTCACTGCTCGTCGGCATATACATGATTGCAGTGGCTGCCTCGCTAAAAGACATGGACTTGGGCTTAGGTTGGGGTGGTGCCGTTGATTCTGGAGTGCTGCTCCCAGCTTGCTCCCCGGAGGCCGGTGCAGAAGACACACAACCCCCAAAAAAGGTTTTGGCTGACAGGCAGGTGGTGGAAATCTGCTTCTTCTTCTTCTTCTCTCTGGCCACTTTCGTGGCAGCACCTTTCTTTGGGGCCATCTTGAAGCTATCAGTTCGCATTAGCACTTCGCTGCACAAGCGGAAGAGATTGGAGAACTCAAGTGACTGTCTGCCAGTGGCAGTACTGTGGGTGATGTCTCTTGTGCACCTAATAGCAAGCAAGAAAAGAAAAACATTTAGTGAAATATAGCATTGTTGCAGTTTCAATTAGTACAGACAAAGACAATATATTTTAGTGTGGTTACTTACGTTTTCAGTACTATCCTAAATAATTAACAACAATAGTGTATCCATTCCAGTGCTTAATTTGTAAAATATTAAGTCCAGGTGCTCATTTTTTTTTAGGAGGGCACACCCACTTCCCCAGACTCCACCCACTTCCTCCACTGGCCCCATCCACTTACTCTATTGGCTTCA
Source organism: Calotriton arnoldi (assembly GCA_963921515.1). Lineage (NCBI taxonomy): Eukaryota > Metazoa > Chordata > Amphibia > Caudata > Salamandridae > Calotriton > Calotriton arnoldi. The sequence continues at coordinate 2,047,417 of CAWUFW010002541.1, read as the reverse complement.
CACACATCCTCAACTGGTACTGCTAAAAGCCAGATGTAATACCACTCCACGGCTACAGTGGGTCCCAGCACCTCAAGGCACATGTAGTGCTTCGACGCCAGTCTGCCTGATGAATAGTAAGTAAAAGTTCACAACACTCTAAACACACTTTTACCCAGTGGGACCCTGCAGCACAAGGGAGACCTTTTATCCAAATGAACATTTATCACATGGAATGAACCATGCATCACACAAGACATTTTTAATACACTGTACTCGGCTGTTTAACACACAATCACGACACAGGATCATCTTAACCCAGTGACTTACTTTACCACACAGACATTTGCCACACGTCAGCCTCTTTACCACACGTACGGAACTGAAACCTTCCACTGGGAACTTTACCACATTGTCATTTGTCAGCTTTTCCCACATGTGTGTGTCTTACCACAAGACCTTCACCAGAAAAATTAATCACACAGTCCTTGGCCCTGTGGCACTTTGATCATACACACCATGTAACATTCATAAGCTTCTTTTAGATTGAAACAAGACCTCACATATTCAAAACAGGAAATGGTCACAGAGATTATTTACAATACGTTTAGTCAGCTGCTGTATTACAATATTGAAAACACACGTCACTATCCCTGAATATTTGATGAAAGCACATTCATAATATGCCTGTGCACTGTCAGTGACTTGGCCAATGCAGGGCATGAAAGAGCTGAAACTGGATCATAAATTCAAACCTGTTCTGAACAGTATCCCACAAAATAAGTTTGGCCTGGGTATTGCAAAATCCTTATAATGTCCCTGATCTGTCCTTCCTAAAACTCAAGCCTTCTCCCATCATTTGTAGAAGTATTAAGGGTGAGTGTCAAGTTCAATGCAGCTGGGAGGCTCGGTGTTTTGTCTGACACGTTCAATCACTCCTGGCTTTGTACACAACATCACTTTGTATCACAGGGCTTGTAGTTTTGTGCAACACACATGGGCTTATAAAAAAAAAAAACATAAAAAGGCATGCTGATTTCAAAGCTAGTACTGGCTGAAGCTGCAACTTGCTACCTACCCCCAAGTCTTCATAACACCTGCCACAAACCTTAAACAAAGAGGATATGCTGACTTTTGTCATTTAGGTAACCCAGAGGTTGTAAAACAGCAGCTCCTCGCAACCGTGGAACTGCGCAAAAATACACATATTGTCTGTTAAACTGATTAAATTTACAACTCAGATGCTTAGGAATCCATACGCACGGAGTTTTGTCACATTTTAACGTTACAGATTGAAACAGTTTTGAGATTAAAATGCACTAGTCGAGAAAAAGAAATAATATGTACTGCCTTTTAAAAAATCAGTGGTAGATTCTGGCCACATATAGATTATATACAGGAAAGAATTATGGCGCTCAGAGCCTTCTTAAAAAGTATGTGAACGGTAAAAATGTTCACAATGGGTGTATGTTGTTGGAAAAAGAGGCCTTCTCATTTTACCTTAAATTTTGTGATAATATCTTCATTTTCAGGTACGCCTGGGCTGATAGAAATAACTGTGGTGTGAATGTGGCCTAATGGGCAGCGCTGCCGTCTTTTGAGCTGGGGAACCAGGTCTTGGTTTGGGCTCAACAACCTGTGAATCTGGGCAAATCACTTAATCTCCCCTTACCTAACAAAGAATGAACGTGTCCTTGCGTAAACATAACCTTCGAGTCGTCGAGTTTTTGCTACATAAATCTGCACAAAAAAAAATCAATATTCTCCTACCCTTTCAGCTGTACTGATGACGGCTGCAGCAGGACAAGAAAGGAAATGTTGATTATGATCGATTTTTGAACAGATGGCAGCATTGGTGCAGATAGCCGGACACTGTGCCTCACTTCAGAAAGGCGTGGGTGAACTCAAGGATTAAATGGCCGAAAGTGAAGACAGCTCCACGTTCTGCGGAAACATCTTTCTATGGACCATGATGTCATCGAGCGATCCTCTCCCTCTCTCTGCAGCAGGCATGGACGATTTTGCCCACTAGATGTCCATGGCCGTTACAAAGCAGAGCAACCTCTGACAAGAAACAATCTCCAGCGGGGCAGCTGATCTCACCACGTGTGGCAGAGCAGGCGCTATCAAATCACATGCCGTTTACATTGACTTTGCATGACACAATCTAGTTTCACACCCTCGATTTTGCCTGGACCTGGATGGGCCACTCTCTAGACATCGAGGCAGACATGCAGCCGAAGCCGAACAGGTAGGTACATTTATTTTTAATCATTTCTGGGCCCATCGCATACAGGAGCATAATTCAATAGCCCCGGCCATGTCAAATAAGTGCCGGTGCTAAACAGCGGAAAGCACTGGCACAAATTAAGCACTGATCCATTCCAAAGTCAAATCACACCACCAGAACATAATATTTCCAATCAGGGTAACAACATACAGATATAGCTGTTAGCTTTGTGTGCATCTAAGTGAGACACCTGTGGCAGGCAGGAAGGTGCTGAAGAAAATGGAATAATGCTTAAAAAATGAATGCTGGTGTGTGCCTATGGCAGGCAAGGAGGTCCGGGGGAAATGGAATAATCCTTAAAAACTGAATGCTGTTGTGTGCCTATGGCAGGTAGCGGGTCCATGGGAAAATGGAATATTACTACTTAAAAAGAAATGCTGTTGTGCGGCTGTGCGCCTATGGCAGGCATGTGGTGGATGTATAATGGTAGCATGTAAAAAAAATAATAATAATAAAGTAAATGGAAGAAAAAACCATAGAAAAGAGGTAAATAAAATACAAAAGAAAAAATTGTTAAAAGAAATAAATTTAAAGAAAAAATTAAATAACAGAAACAATTATTGCTGGTGTACTAGGGGACTGTGAGAAACCCATTGGGAGGCAAGGAGGAGCAGGTGAAAAATGAAAAACTGCATATAATATAAAACAGTGTTAATATATACAAATGCTACAATGATCCTCAAGCATAATATTAAACTGATATCAGAGAAAAGTTAAAAAATGAACAAATACAAAAAGGCATAGCCCTCTCTTTTCAATCTCCCTAGAATTTCTTTTTGAAAACTGGAAAAAAATGGTGGCTGCACAAAATGGCCACTGGCCACATGGTCAACCAACAATAGCAAGCAAGGAGGCATGACCACAACAAAGAACACATGCAGGCCTATGGCAAAAGCACACTGGCTGGCTGCAGAAAATGGTCACCAACCACATGGTCAAACAACAACACCAAGCAAGGAGGCATGGCCAAAACAAAGAACACATGTAGGCCTATGGCAACAGCACACTTACTGGCTACACATAATGGCCACCTACCACATGGTCAAACAACAACAGCAAGCAAGGAGGCTGGCCACAAATAGAACACAGACAGTCCTATGATGAAAGCACACTGGCTGGATAGCCTACAGAAAATGGCCACCAGCCACAACAAAAAACACTTGCAGGCCTATGGCAAAAGCACACTGGCTCACTATGCTGTTAAAAATGGCCACCCAACACATGGTCAACCAACAGCAGCCAGAAAGGAGGCATGGCTACAACAAAGAACACATGCATGCCTCTGGCAAAAGCACACTGGCTAGCTACACAAAACTGTTGCCAGCTACACGGCCAAACATCAACAAGCAAGGAAGCATGAAAAACAAAGAACACATGCAGGCCCATGGACACTGACCATGCAAAATGGCTCCTGGCCACATGGCATTGTGAACAAAGACATATGGTGGCCTGCGGCGAACACACGCACACTGGCCAGACAAAGGAGGTATTGGTAACACTGAAGAAAACACTACACTACCATTAATTCAGCAATGCCGAAAACTAAAATTAACTGAGCTATAAAAATTTTACAACACATCCTCCCAAAGCATCAGATATTACCCCAATATACACTTTTTGCAGAAAAAAATTAAAATAAAACATAGACCACAGAAACAGTTAATTCATGCACTAATGACTAGCACTGGCGTGGGCCTACTGGCGGGATGGCCGTTAAAAAAATGAATATTGCAAATTTAACAAACATGGAGAAAATGTACTGAACTGTGGAACATGTTTCCTTCCCAAAGGATGAAAAATGTAATGCAAAAAATGATTAGTTCCTTGCAGGCCACCCACCACAATAAATTTAAAAAATTGAATAAAAGTACAAATAAATACTGGTGCATGCCCTTTATCAAACAAACAACACCCTTATACAAGAGTTTTTTAACTTACTTGCGAAACCTCAAAAAAAATTCCTTAATGCAGTAACAAAGAGAGTCATCCTTCCAGATTGGTGTCCATTTGCTGTGGTAAATTCCTGCGTACTCACTGCTATTTTGCATTCTTTGCAGTGCTTGCACTTCCAGAATCCCAGTTTTGAATGACAAAACAACAACTTATTGCCTGCAAGAACAAATATATTATATATGTGATAGAATGCCCATGTGGTTTGAAATATGTGGAAAGCACGGTCTGTGAAATAAATAAGCGAATCCCGAAACATGTTAGGGCAATAATCAACAAAGATAGAAGCAATGCGGTAGCAAAACACATGGTACAGAACTATCAAAGATATTGGGAACAACTTAAATTTTAGGCAATTGATCAAGTAGAGGAGTCTAAACATGCCGGGGACAGAGAGCAGAGTCTAAGATAATGGGAATCATGATATATCATGTTACTCTGTTTACTTACCCCCAAGGGGTGAAATCAATATGAAGAAATGTATGTACATCTTTAAATGAAATAACAAACCAATCTTGAATACAGAGAAAGTAAAAAGATCACAAACTGAAACACTTTCAGAAAAAATAACAAGACAAATTGTGATGAAATAACAAAATATCACACAAGAAATATATAGCTCACCGGAGAACTGCAAGAATGAGAGTTACAATTTTCAAAATAATGGCACATTACAATGGCAATTAAATAACAACAAGATGTCAGCATATGAGGATTTTATATACCCCAAATTGTAGAAATGTGAAAGAAATGGGGAATGATAATCAGAATGCGTCAATCCATTAGAGGATGACATAAATTCAGCATATGCGATATAATATAATATGAATGAATGAAAAAGCTCAAAGATGTGGTATACCAATTACTAAATGATGATGAGAAATAAAATGTGATGGGATAATGGTGCCGCAAACAAGTTTTTCACAAATCAAAACATGATAATTAGAAAATAATTAATCAAAAGAAATATGAAAATTCTGAAAGCAATTCATAAAATACTGAGGAAACGGAAAGATGCTAAATACTACAACCATGAAATAAGTGAGCACGCATGACAGGTAGATGCTGATAACTTTCTCTGTGTTTGGTTCAGTCACTCTAGGCAAGCATAACCTCTGAGCCGCTTTTAGATATTTTAAGCACTGTTTTTAAAACTTTTAATCATATACACAGTTGCCTCTGCACTTACATCTTGCACTGTGACTGCTCTCCGCCTCACCCACTCTCCGTTCCACCGTGGATCTTCCGTTTGCGTGGAGGGCTCCGGTGAGAGGAGGCGGAGCAGAGCGAAGCAACTTCCGGGTGGGGGAGGGCACAGGAGGAAACACTCCCTCGCCGTCTACTAAAGCTGCATTGCAGCGCGGACGCATGCCGAAGGCGCACCAAAGGCAAGCCAGTCTGCGCCCATCTGCGTCCGGCTGGGGCCAGGGGCCAGAACCCCTGCCCCTCTCTCTGCAGGGATAATTATTTACTCCCCCTCTCAACTTCTAAGGCTACGGAGCCCATGTAAAGATAAGTGCCTCCATTCTATTTGTCTACCTAAATATGACTCCCTGTGCACTCAATGTTCTTTTAGTCTGTGCCCTGCTCTAAGGATGTTGCCAGAACCACAGACTCTTCATACTTATACAATATTTTTATTAAATTGCAGATCTCTACCAAAACATTCCTCTGAACTTAATATTTTTTTAGAAGAGGAACAAACTGATGTATTATTTTTAACTGAAACCTGGCTCCATAAAGATTCTGAACCTGATTTGGTGCAAACCCTTCCCCCTGGCTACTATATCCAGTGGAAAGACCGTGAAAAGAGGAAAGGTGGAGGCATTGCTGTCATTCTCAAGAATTTTTTTAAATGTCGTGTTGAGCCCAATCCTATACTTGATTGCGAATGTTTTTCTTTCGCAATCACACTTTCTGCTACTCGCACCTTTTCAGGAATCTTAATCCACTGTCGTCTGGGTGTTTGTGGGCAATTCCTTAGATCTCTCCCTGAAATGGCCGCCACACTAGCTACCTTCTCCCCCAATTTCACCCTTCTAGAGGACTTTAATCTGCATTTTGATGATCCATTAAAATAGAAGCCTACTGAACTTACCCAAGACCTATTAGCTATTCAGCTAATACAAAAAGTTAACGGCCCTACACATAGTAAAGGCCACATCTTAGACCCTGTTTTTTCCAACAACAATGAGTTGTCGGTGGGTGATCCTATCCCTGTGCCTTAGTCGAATCATTTTCTGATCCCTATCTCTTGGAATTCACCGACTCAATCCATTGTTATTAAAACCATCAGTAGAAGGGAACGTCCATGGTCTAAACTTCCTCTAGAACCTTGGATCCCTGCCCTCAAAAATACAAAGCCTAAGTTTGACTCCAGCCCTATCTCAGCTTTGGAAAAATATACTCAGTGGCTAGAGTCTTCCTTGGTTGCAGTCTTCCCTACTAAACCTAGCTATAAATGGGTTAGAGAGAAAGCGTCACCTTGGTACTCACATAAGCTTTGAGTATATAAACAAGCCTGCAAAAGATTGGAAAGGAAATGGAGGAAAGACTATCATGAACTAAGTAAACAGAAATACAGAGAGTCTATAAAACTCTATCAAACCAAAATAAAACAAGCACAAGCACTTTATTACGAAAAAAAATTAACTCAGCAGCCAATAGTCCTCGTGAAATTTTCCGCATTGCGAAGAATCTTCTAGAACTCTCCCCTCCAGTTACACTACCCAATGTCACCTCAGACCGCTGCAATGAACTCGCTGAATTCTTTCCTAAAACAATCCAAGATATATACTATGCATTTCCTCATTCTCCTTGCCCCAGTGATCTCCTAGCAAGGGACAAGCCCCCCCCCATATTGAGCACCTATTAGAGGAACTTCCAATTATGAACCTTGATTTAAAATCTGGCTCCCCTCTTGATCCGGCATCCCCCCACTTTTTACGCAAAGCCAAAGAAGTAGTACACCCAGTCATACTAAAAGTGATGAATCTATCTATCTCCACCGGCCAAGTCCTATCACCCTGGAAACATGCCATGGTGAAGACACTACTAAAAAAGCCAAGCTTAAATCCTGAAGTTCTGGGTAACTATCGTCCCATTTCTTTTCTCCCCGGGATTTGCAAGATCTTAGAAAAATATGTAAATACGATCCTCTCTGAATTTTTAGAAACCCATAACCTCTCGCACTCTTCCCAGACCGGATTCCGGCCTCAGCATTGTACGGAAACTGACCTTCTTGCCGTAGACGAAGAATCTAAGAAAATCCTCGATCAAGGAGGAGCAGTAGCCATCATCCTCCTCGATCTGAGCTCCGCTTTTGTTACAGTCCAATCCAATCCAAAAAGCTTTATTCGACAGTTAAGTCATAAAAGCACATACATAAAATATTACATAGCACACTAAGCAATAAATAAATAAGCAAGCACAATTTTTAAAACATTATTAAATATTCACATTAACTGTCATAGCAAGTGTTAAAACATTTCTGTGTATTAAAAATCAGAGAATAAAATTGATAATATTATTACTGGGCCTAAGGGTAAATGTGGCAGTAATACGTATAGTTTTTTTGGAGACCTTGCACTTTACCATAGAGCCAGACATGAATACAATACAACATGAGTGATAACCAGCAACATATCTGCAATCGCCATGATAGCTCTTTTCAGTGCATACTTCCAGTTACAAGGGTTCGCCGATATCTAATGGTCCATGACCAACTCAAGAATTTAGCCATTGCGATGGTAATACATGGAGAAGTTTCAGTACGTAAAATTCTTACTGCATCAGCGCACCTTCTGAAGCCCAAAGACCTACAGATTGGCTTAAGCCACACTTGACGGGGGGCCACATAGGCTGGATAAACAAACAATAAGTGTGCCAGGCTCTCCTGTTGGTCCAGACACAAGGGGCACTTACTATTTCCAGATGGAGCCCATTTTGCAGTATGCGATCTTATTGGCAGTGTGCCCACCCTGAATTGAAAATACAGCTTCCGGTCAAATGGTTTGGTTATTACATCCCAATATTGCTCTAGATTTGGCCGAAACTTGACTTCCCAAAAACTTTCAGTAAGCGTTGAAGTGGCAGTATTTCGATGGGTATCAGAGGAAACCAATTCCCAGTACTTTTCTTTCAGATACTCTTTTGGGGGGAAAGAGGAATTAACGGGATCTTCCCACAACATTGCCAAGCCGAGCTTTACTAATACGGTTCTTATCTCCCGTAGCCATTTAATTTTATGATAACAATCTGCCCGGATTAAATCATTAAGGCCAGAAGCATAGGGTGCTAATTCTGGCGTGCACCAGATTCTTCGCCAATAGAGTAGTGGGCGTATTCTTGCAATATCACCCAAAGATGTTTTGCCTATTTCAAATAGCATTGGACACACTGGGGTACTTTGTGGAAGGCCCGTGATGCTATGTAAAAACCTGTTTTCTGCAATGGCTAACTGAGATAGGTTCTCAAAACCCCAGAGCTCGGCCCCATATAGAGCGGAGCTCACAATTTTCATGCCATAAATCTGAAGTACAGGGCTAATTGGCTTTGTGAGCGAGGTTTTGAACTTAGTAAGTAGAGCCCCAGATAGTTGCAGGTGTTTTAGAGTAGCCATATCAAGTTGGCAATTCCACTTCATGTCTTTTTGGAGGATTACCCCCAGGAAAGTGAAAGCCCTTACTTGTTCTAAGGGACGGTTATTCATACATACACTACCTTTAAAAGTTTTATGTTGATTAAAAGACATAAACTTTGTTTTGGCTACGTTAATTTCCAGGCCCCTAAGATGACAAAACTCCTCAAATAGCAGCAAGGCACGCTGAAGGCCGCTGGGAGTTTTTGAAATAATCAGGGTATCATCCACAAACATTAAAATGGGGATATGAATTCCCGCTAATACGGGGGCATCCATGGGGGTTAACAATAAGAACTTGGCGATCCCATTGATAAAGAGTGAGAATAATGTGGGAGCCATTACGCAGCCTTGCCGCACACCTATATCAATGGGAAATGGTTTAGTAACACTACCTTGTGACCCCCACCGTATTTGGGCAAAATTGTCCTCATGTAATCGAATGATAAGCGATAACAGCTCAGGTGCCATCCATAGCTCCTGTAGCACTGCCCATAACTTGCTGCGATAAACTAAATCGAATGCTGACTTAAGGTCAACAAATGCAGCATACAAGGAGCCCTTACCTAAAACCACTGTCCGCCAATATATTAAATTAAACCGAAAAACCTGATCAATATTACTGATATGGGTCCGAAAGCCTGCCTGTAGTGGTGAAAGAATGTCATACTCATCAATCCAGGCTTGGACCTTGTTCAGCACTAACCGGCTCATAACCTTTTGCAGTGAATCTATGAGGCTTATGGGCCTATAATTACCTGGATGGGATTTATCCCCTTTTTTATATACCGGGATAATCTCAGCCCCTTTCCAGGAATCAGGCACTGGGGCTCCTTTGGCAATGGCATTTGCCAGTAGTATAATGTACCGGCACCATTTCGGTTTATCATGCTTGAAAATGCCAGCCGGGATGCCATCTATACCCGGTGGTTTACCCCCTATTACAGCTCCGAGGGCAATGTTAACATCAGCCAGTGTAAAGGCTGTGTCTTGGTAGGACACATGTAAAGGCACAACGGGGTCCCCCTCTTTATCACTACAAGCGTATTGGGGTTTAAAATAATTAACCCATTCATCCTGGGCTACATGATTTTGTGGCGGGACTGACTGTCCTCCCCTATCCCATTTTACAATGTTCCAAAACTGTTTGGAATTATTACTAGCACATGCCAGTCTCAGATCCTGCCATCTGCTTTCATCCCATTGCTTCTTGGCCTTTTTCTGGATCTTCCTATAGTTACTCCTGGCCACCCTTACTTTATCTGGCGCCCCTGTCTTGAGTTCCTCTCCCAGTATTGTACGAGCCAACCTACAATCCTCATTAAACCATGAGCTAGGTTTTTTCTTTTTTTATTCTTATCTGTAACCTGCTTTAGAAAATACAATCTTAGATGGGAAAAAAATTCTTTATCAGTTGCGGTAATTATCTTACAGAACTCTGGGTGATCACTGCAGGCCTCTAGGTCAGCTATAGTAAAATCAATGTCCCTATTAATAGTATCTATAAAATCTGGGTGCTCAGCGAGCTTAGCCCATTTTAATCGCCGCATATCGTTAGTGGGGATCAAATCTAGTGTTAGTAATTCAGGAACTGACTGAACCACTGTGCTCTGTACTTGAAAATCTAGGGTTGAGCATAGGGGATTATGATCACTCTCTAGACGATCCCTCACAATCATATCCCCTAAGGCGTGCCATAACTTTAGATTAATTAATAAATAATCTATAAGGCTGGCACTATGGCCGTTGTCAAAAGTATTAGCCCCGTGCCTATCGGAGACTGTGCGCCCATTTGCTGTTCCCGCAACCCTTTTTCAAGACAAAGTGCTTTCATTTGGATTGCTGCCTCCGTCCATTTTTTTATGGGCGCTAGTTCCAGTTTTGGGATGCCCCACCGAGTATCTTCCTCACCTGGGAGGTCTTGGTCCTCAATGCCAAGAGGCTCAAAGGTCGAGTTGAAGTCTCCAGCCACCAACACTAGGGAGTCCCTGGAATGTATATCCAAAAGATCGTCGAGGGCCATTATAACCTCAGACTTCTTCCCCACACTAAGGCCCCTTGCGTAAACATTGTAAATGTCAACGCTACATTGGGGGCTTACTCTCAGCCGTATAGCGAGGCCATCATTACTCTGGGTTGGAAGAGACTGAATTTTATAGCTAATCTCCTGACGCACCCAGATTGTAAGGCCCCCTGCAGGTCGGCCTTTACTCCCTTTTATGGCTGGAATATAATAATTCAGGTAGACCACTCGATAGAGAGGGTCCACTAGCCACGTCTCTTGAAAAAGGCAGATGTCAAACTGGTCGATAAATGTTAACCAATCAGGGGAAGTAACCTTGGTGCCCAACCCTGCGATGTTCCATGACAATACTGCTAGCCTACGTGTAGTTAATCCACATGAAATCCCCCCAACGCCCACATTGGTAGAAAGTATACCACTATCCCTCCCTCCAGCTATTGGCGGGCAGTGTCAGATGTTTGTCTAGGTTCAGTAGATGTTAGATTTAATGTCACAGGAGCTCCCCAATCGCTGGGGAATAGTTGTATTGGATTCTCCGAAAAGTCACCAGCGAGTGGAAGTAACCTTCAATCTACCTCCCTTAGTGGTGATGTACTGGAAATCGAAGCCATCTCTGGCGGATTATACTTTAATCTAATATTCGAACGGGTAAGATTTTGTGTACGAATATCAAAGCTTACGAGGTTTTCCACTAAGTATTGATGAGTTAGTGTCAGGGCAATGTAGTCAGATGTGGCATTAGGGCATGAGTGTCTTTCTGCTGTGATGATGTCATCCCTTATTATTGATCGACAGCCCCTACCATATCGAATCCACTGAGTGCACTTATTCTTGAGTGATCCCTCATCTTCTCTAACGGATACACCTGAAAGTTTGGGGAAGTTAATCATGTACACCTTATTTGCTGTGCTTGATGTGCTACTCCCTGCTCCTACCACTCTCTGGCCATCATATCTATTAGCATTGATGCTAAAGGTTAGAACAACAGCCTTAGCAGGGGGCAACAGGGTTCTGAGGATAGGCGTCAAATTGTCTTTCCTCCCAGGGTGCCCATGGCTTTTACTCATAGTGTCCGTATTTAGGGGCCTAGAAAATCCACTTATACCTGAACTCTGGGATGTCTTAGCCACACTTTGTACCACTGGATAATTGCTAGCACCCATGACGGAATGTAAGGATGATTTATGACTCGGATGAGTGCACATTGATGATTTAATCAAATCCACTGCTACGTGCACCTTACTTATAGTATCACTAAGTATGCTAACTGACACTTTGAGGGCCCTGATTTTATCCATCAATGTTACCAGCTTATTAGACACTGTTTGATGGACGGTGTCATCTATAGGTCTTTCCTGTTGTATGTTGCTAGCAACGGACGCACTGTTATCTGTGCCGGTTACACTTCGATCACCCATACACCTATGATTGTTGGGGCTGCTACTCACTGCATTATCCAGGCCCATAGTATATCTCTCATTTCCATTGTGTAGAGTATTTGCCAACGGGTCAGTTAGGTCAGCCAGAATTGAAAATCTATTACTACATGCTAAAGTGGTGAAAGCTTCGTGGGTGTCTGGCTGGCACTGGGAGGGTCCCTCTACTGTTATATTTAAATCTGGTACATTCTGGTGGTCTGGTGTTACTGGCTATTTGACGGATTTTTTAAACATGTCAGGTACACGCCCTTTGGATTGTTTGATACTCGGAATCTGTTGTGTGCTATCCCTAGGGGCCTGGACAGGGTGGACAGGGTGTGTGGAATCCAATAACCCCTCACATTCGGTTAGTAAACTATCTATCCTGTCCATAACACCACCCTCAGCATCAGTGTGGCTATGACTTTTTCTTCTTCCCTTTTTGACTTCCCTTTTCTTTGCATCACCCATACCACCTTCACACAATTTCCTCTTCCCCATACTGGATAGCCCTAGCAAGTGTAAAATACAATATTACACAATTAAAACTCTGTTAGACCAAGATGAATTTGGTTCAATGTCTATACACCGTTGTTCGTGAAGGCTTCCAGTACTCCAGGACCCTCTTGGCTTTGATCACAATACAGGGCGATAACCTTATTTGAGAATGAGTACTGCTTATTGTAAAGTCACCTGCTCAAGTGTCCCGATCATCAGATGTCAGAGGGGTTGCCCAGCCCGGCCTCCTCCAGGCTCTGACGGGTGCAGACGGGCCCGCCCTTGCCCTGGGCTTGGCCCGGGCACGGCTGCGCACGTCCCGCGCTGCGGGAGCCCGCGTCTTGTCATCCTTCTGAATAGACTTAGTAATGTCGAAGTTTCAGGTAGCGTTATTACCTGGCTTCAGTCTTTTTTAGATGGTAGAACGCTCCAGGTTTTTGCAGGAGATACCACATCCGAGAGCTTATCGCTCAGCTGTGGAGTGCCCCAGGGATCGTCATTGAGCCCCACATTATTTAATGTGTATATGAGACCACTCACAGTCTCATATATATATATATCCTGCCATATGGGATTAATATCGTCACATATGCCGTCGATACGCAATTGGTGGTTGCTCTTAACCACCCCCAGAATTCTCCATCCGACCTGGAATCCTGTCTAGAGAAAGTTGCAATCTGGATGGAACACTCCTGTCTTAAGCTCAATGGAGATAAAACAGAGTTAATGGTCCTCGGCAACCCCCCCATCGCTGATCTCCACTGGGCATGGCCAAACTGTCTTGGCCCTGCTCCAACTTCCACTACAAAGATGAAAAGTCTAGGTGTTTGGCTGGACAAGTCCTTTAAATTCAACTATCAAGCAGTGAAACTGGCAGCAACCTGCTATGGAACCTTAGACTGCTTTGGAAAGTCTTATCTCTCCTTCCCATGAGGGCAAGGAGAATCATGGTCCAAGCCTTGATCCTCTCCCTGGACAATGGTAACTCCCACTATCTTGGAGCCCCTAAATCAACGATAAAGAAAAAGTAGTGGAGAACTGTGCCCCTCAGTTGATGCTCAGAATTCCCAAAACTCAGTCTGCCAAGCCGGCCTTGAAGACCCTACACTGGTTGCCAATTATTTAAAGAATAAAATGTAAATCTCTGTGCATAGCCCATAAGACCCAATGGGGGAAGGGGCCCTTAATTAATCGCTCTCTCATCACTTTTTACCATCCCAAAAAATGCCTTAGCTTGGCTAATCTAAATTTAGCCTTAATCCCTAAAATTAAAAGGATAAGATGTGGAGGCAGTTCCTTTTCGTATAACACTGCCAGATTATGGAACACCCTTCCCCCACACCTTCACTCAGAGACCCGCCATCTCCCTTTTCGAAAGCTCTTTAAAACCTGGTTGTTCCAAAACACCACCCTATAAACCACCTAGCTTCTGCTTTGTCTGTTGCTGCTAGTGCTGGGATGCCCCTGGGTAGCTATGCGCCTAATAAATGCTGATAATAATAAGTAGCAGCATGCATCATGATGGAAAGTGCTGATTGGAAAAAACAACTGGATTTCCTCTTTGCATGTGAAAAGTGAAGCCAACAAAATTAATGAGATGTATGGAGAGACATGTAGAAATGTCGAAAGTGTTTCATATACTGAGACAAACTGAGGAAATTTAGAACATGTAACTTGCTTAAAAAAGATAGACCCAATCATAATAACTGACAAGCATGTTGATGGAACATTTTGGCCATAAAAGCAAATCCGGTATCCTCAGAAAGTTTTGTATGGGTCTTAAATAACAGGACACTACAGTTTGGACATTCAAATATGCAAATAAATATGACACTGTATGGGTTTGAGATAATACATTTTAAATGCACGCTAAATAAATGAGCAAATTGGAACTAAAATTAAGGCATGAAACAGGAGATTGTGTTAAACGCACCACTCTAAAGAATTTATCACTTTTTTTGCATGTTCACTTATGCCTAATTTGAACATGTACAGTCTTTTGTGAAGCACTTTTGATCACTTGAAACTACAAATCCCAGGCAAGACCTAAACTCACCCAAATGATTCCTCTTGACTTTGAATATAAACTGGCAGAGTTCAACCGATCCGAACATTCATAGGATCCAATCTCTCAGTGGGAAAGCATTTTCAAGCTAAAGCTGTACAATTTCTTGCTAAGACTCGTTTTCTGTGAAATTTCTTCCTGCATTTCTTTCATCTCTGTCTTTACAGATTTGGTTATTTATGATGTAACATAGCGAGCAACAGCAACTGAATTACCTGCAACGTATTAAATATCCATGTTTGCATTCCACATTGTCAAAAACACTGGATCGTAGTCATTAATATACTTTGAATCTTCAGTTCTTTTTGATTTGTATGTATTCTTCGGAGATTTTCAAGTTATTGTATGCCTTACTGCTGATATAAAACTATTTACTCTTCCTTTTGAAATTATTGGACGTGGGAATCCAAAACCACACCTTGTATAAAATGTTCCCTTAGACGTGTATTTTCGTCAACAGTATTTTCCACATCGATGACTTTGAAACTGTAAAACTTGTTGTCTCAAGCTGTTTTCTCCTCCTTCTCTTGGAATGGCACAGGTAACATACTGTTCAATGAAAGACAAAACACTTTCATCACTATTAGTACCAAGTTTTGGAGCATGTGTATATGAGGAGCACCTCTGGCTTGGTACTCTTTTCGCCAAAAGAAATCAGTTACTTCTTCAAGAGGAGCAATATTTTTATTGCAGATAAATGACATCATACTTTGAAACCTATGGTTAAAATATCTGCAGACACTTACAGGATCCAAGTAACATAGTTCTCCAGGTGTCTTCAATTCAATATTTTTTACATGTGAATTAGCTTCTCGTAGAAATTCAAGTAAATTGTCCCACACATTTTCAGCACAGCTAAGTGTTACAAACCATGTAGGGGTACCTATGTTTCTTAACATACATTTAAGTTCTCTGAGACGACGAAACCAATATTCATTGGTACCACATTGACATACCATCAAATTAATTAACTGAGATTCTAAATTTTCATCTCTTTGTTGAACTTTTTGCAGAAACCAGTTGAAAATGAACTCCTGTTTTTAATATGTGGTTCACTGCATATGAAAGTGCAGACAAATCACTTTCAAACAAAAGATGAAATATATATGGAATACACTGTCGAAATCTTTAATCTTCTGAGTACAATCTTGTCGAGCGGTATTCTGAAGCTGGAATTCGTACTGCTCATTCATCATATCGTCCACCTTCTCAAGTGGGGAACAGCTGTGGAAAACAACGTGCTTCTAAACTTTTTTCCCATACACTCATGGGAGTTCCCTTTGCTTTCTTCATTTGAAATAATTCAATACTGTTTCCTATCACTTCTTTTGAATGTAGAGGATGTACAAGGACTGTTCATAAATCTCTTCACTCCTGGACTTGTCCACTTTTGCTATTTGGCCACTTGATATTTCTGTTTCATCTTCTAAACATATTTCCTGTTCATCAACATTTGCATTCTTATAATAAATATTATTCTGTAACATATATAGTGTAGCCTTTTTAGGTTTGTTAACATATACAAACTCTTGGCATATTTTTCGAATCTTTGTTGGTACACCATTAACTAGAATAACTACAGGCTCACTTTCCTCCCTGTCTATACCAACAGTTTCAATATTTTTCTTAAAATCTAAAGGTAAGTACACAACTCTTCCTTTCAAACCTCTTTGTAAATCTGGTAGAGGCAGCTTACCTGTTTTAGGCTCCATACGAAATATAGCCTGAAATGGGTGCGCAGATTGAATAAGAATGGACTCATATGCATTCAAATCTGCCAGTTCCGGGGGAATAGCTACCAAATCTAAGTTGTTATGTACTGCTCTAGCTGGCATTTTGTGCTCTTCTAATTTGTTGTAGCAATATTTACAAATACGTTGATCAGTAGCCAACTGAAACCAACCTTCTACCAACAAATAAGCACCAAATTTCTGCCACTTATCATTGTTTTCCTTTTATCTTTTTAAATATAAATCAACATTCCTAGTATATATATAGTGAGTACATTGACAACAAATACAAACATAGTTTGCTTTTTCAGATAAAACTGTCTTAAACTTTTTAATTTCTTCTGCAAACTCGTCAATACCAATATCTTCTACCTCTTCGTCAACACCTATACTTATCGAGCTCTCACTTTCTCTACACTCGTCTTTTGATCCAAAAAAACAAAACTGTATTTCATCACAAACGTTTTTTACATCTGATACTGAACCATGCAAAAGAGCTGTGTTCATTTCACTTAAACATAATGCAGGACTTTTTACATAGTAGAATCTCCTTACTAACTTCCGCATTTCTGAGTGGTGTACTGCTAACATTCTTAAATGATGAAATGTACTGTTACACATTTGTCTAGAAAGACAAGCCAGAGAATGACCCTGCAACTTAGTATATTTTCTTACTTTACATGGATCTAGTCCTTGTAACATCTTAATCTTCTGTTTAATAACTTTTTGGGCATATTCTCCTAAAAAAATCTCATAATATGTCAATAGATTCCTGTCGAATACCACAAATACTACTACAATCTCACTTATATACCAGAGCTTGTGTACGCCTTCCTTGAACTTCTTCAGCTATTACTTCTTCCACATTCCTAGGAACCATCTTTTCTTTTGGAATGGGACAACCATTTTTCATCTCATAGCATCGACCACTAATATCAACTGCATGAACTAATGTGATCTGTTGAAAATAGCTTTCTTCATTAAAGAAAGGCTCAGTACTAGAAGTGTGCTTCCATTCACCAGTAAAAGTTTTACAAAAGTTACTTCTATTAACCAGTCTTTTTCTCTTGCTTTTCTCCTTCATAAAGTGCTTTGTTTTATTCAATGTTTTCATTCTCTTCAATACCAATATAAATCATTTTCGTTTCAATTTAAAAGCAGTATCTACTACACTTTCAATCTGTTGCTTTTTCTTATATGCTGCTGATCTTCTTTTATACTTTTTACAATCTTTTAATACATTTTGAATTACTCTTTTTCGAAACATACGTACACGTATGTCTTTAAATTGTTTCTGTCTATTTGTGACATGTGTTCTTTGTCATAAATGAATGGGTTTTTTTCCATTGCATCTCTTTATTTGCTTCCGCTTTGTTGTAAAAAGTTATGTTTTCCTTTCATTACTATTGTCTTTCTTTAATCTCTCTACAACTTTTTTAATAAATTGTTTAGTTCTCTTACCAGAAGAGACTTTATCCTCAGTAACATTTTGGTGTTTTTCTAGTCCACTCTTTTTAGTTTTCATTAAGTACTTCTGTTTTCTTTGTTCTCTTCTCTTTTCATGTTTCTTGCCATCTTCAATTTATAATCCAATCAAAATATTTTTCTAAAAAACAAAGAATAGTTTGATTAGTTTGTTACATCAATTTACAATTTAAAATTAATAACATCTCAATATTGAAAATAACAACTAAGCAAATAATTACAATTACATGGCTATTGCATTTATAACAAATAAAAAGAGAAAAGTGTAAAAAGAAGCAAGACAACTGCAAAAACAGAAGAAAAGGTGCTCACAGAGAAAAAAAGAGACAGAAAAAAAGAAAGGTTAAGAAACAGCGAAATGAAATACACAAAAAATACATCTACTGAAAAATGTAAGAAATGCAGAAAGAAGCAACAGAGGTGCAGAAAGAGGCAACAGAGGTGCAGAAACAGGCAACAGAGGTGCAAAAAGAGGGAACAGGAGTGCAGAAAAAGGCAAGAGTGGTGCAAAAAGAGGCAAGAGAAGTGAAGAAAGAGGAAGAAAGGTGCAGAAAGAGGCAAGTGAGGTGTAGCAACTGGCAAAAGGGGTACAGAAAGAGGCAAGAGGAGTGCAGAATAAAGCAAGAGAGGTACAGAAAGAAAGAAGAGATGTGCAGAAAGAAGCAACAGAGTTGCAGAAAGAGGCAAGAGAAGTGCAGAAAGAGGCAAGAGGGATGAAGAAAGAGACAAGAGAAGTGCAGAAAGAAGCAACAGAAATATAGAAAGAGGCAAGAGAAGTGCAGGAAGGACTAACAGAGGTGCTGAGAGAGGCAAGAGAAGTGCAGAAAGATGCAAGAATAGTGTTTGAATGATTGAATGAGTGCAAGGCTAATGCCTGGGTCATTGAAAGAGTGCATAGGTAGTGTCTGAGTAAAACAATCACTGTAAGAATAATGTCTGGGTAATTGGATGACTGCATGGGTACTGGCTAAGAGAATGGTTTAGTACAAGAGTACTGCTTCAGTAATTGTATGAGTATATGGGTAGTATGACAGTGATTTCATGAGTACAGGAGTGGTGCCTGGGTGATTCAATGAGTGTAGGGGTACTAACTGGATGAGTGGGTAAGTGCATTGGTAGTACTTATGTGAATTCATGAGTACAGGAGTAATATCTGCCTCCTTAGATCAGTGCATAGCTAGTACTTGAGTACAAGGATGACTCCAAATGTAAATCCGTGGGTCATTGTATGAGTGCAACAGTAGTAAGTGAGAGAATGGATGAGTGTATGGGTATTGTCTGAGTAAATCTTTGTGTGCAAAAGTAGTGCCTGGGTGATTGCAGAATTGCACAGGTAATACCTGATTGATTGAATATGTGTATAGGTAGTTCCTCCTTAACTGTATGAGTGCATGGGAAGTGCCTAAATAAAATGATGACTGTAAGAGTAATGGTTGGGTCATTGGATGAGTGCATGGGTAGTGCCTTAGTGATTCTATGACTGCATGGGTAGTGCCTGAGTGAATAGTTCAGTACAAGAGTAGTGCCTGGGTGATTACATGAGTGTAGGGGTACTGCCTGGGTGGTTGGATCAGTGCATGTGAAAAACCTGAGAGAAACTATAAGTGCAAAGCTAATGCATGGTTTATTGCATGAGTGTATAGATAGTGCTTGAGAGAATGGATGAGTGCATGGGTAGTGCTTGCATGAATGGATTAGTCCAACTGTAATGCCCGAATCATTGCATGAGTGCATGCGTACTGCTTGACAAAATGTGTAAGTGAACGGGTAGTGCCTTAGTGAATGGATTAGTCCAACTCTAGTACTTAGGTCATTGGATAAGTACATGGCTACTGCCTGAGAGAATGGATGAGTGCATGAGTAGTGCCTGAATAAATGGATCAGTATAAGACTAGTTTTCTGTGTGATTCCATGAGTGAATTGGTACTGCCTGAATGCTTCTATGACTCCAGTGGTAGAAACTGGATGATTGTATGAGTGTATGGGAAATACCTGAGAGAAAGTATGAGTGTTAGGGTAATGCCTGGGTCATTGCATGAGTGCATAAGTAGTGCCTGAGTGAATATGAGTGCATGGGTAGTGCCTGAGTGAATGTTTGAGTGGAATAGTAGTGCCTGGGTGATTGCATGAATGTATGGTTAATGTCTGAGTGATTAGATGTGTGTATATGAAGTACCTCCTTGATTGCATCACTGCATGAGAGTGCCTGAGTGAATTCATGAGTCCAAGAGTAATTCCTGCCTCCTTAGATCAGTGCATGGCTAATGCTTGAGTACAACGATGTAACTCTCACTATATTCCAGAAAGCAAGCATGCATGTGTCTGTACCTTTTCCTAGTGGCATCATATATAAAAGAAACATGTATACCAGTGTTTTATACCTCTACCATCTTTATAGGCATAACACGTGTAAGAATACATGTGCAAGCAGACACATACCGCAGTCATGACTATAAAGTCCCTTAAACTTGACAGACCGCACTTCCCATTTCAAAGAGACACCTAAAATTATGCGGCGTACTTGAAGTGTACATTTCCATAGACCAATACGAGCTAACCTAATCACTAATCCTCCTACCAACATGTCTTAAACCTCACTTTTGTGCTGCAGCTTCACTATTCAGCAACTACTGAGAGTGTTGGGTCTAGCAAAATATAAAACAGCAACCCTTTGCATGTGTGTGTTGTAACTCTCACTATATTCATAAAAGCATGCATGCATATCTCTGTACCTTTTACTAGTGGCATCATACTTAAAAGAAACACATAAGTAGAGGTATACCTGTTTTTATACCTCTACCATCTTCAAAGGCATAACACGTCAGAATGCATGTGCAAGTAGAGATATACCTCAGTCACTAGACCATAATGGACTTTGAATTATGCAGCATACTACATCTGCACCTTTCCACACACTCACACAAACTACCATAATCACTAATCCATCTGCCTATGTGCACATGTTACTATGCACAAACTATTTCAAATAGCATTTCATTACATTAAAACAAACTCCAATCGACAGCTGTACATTTAATAACATATTTCAAACCTCACACTTCTCTAACAATTTCCACACTTTAAAATTTATTTTTTTGAAATCTAAAAATATCACTACAAAGAGTAAAGCACTACTGCATAATAAATAACACACCTTATAAATGTGTTACTCACCTTTGAAATAGTATTGCAGAAAACTAATATTAGAAACGCATTAGAGATTTTCTTTTCGACACAATAAATGTAAAGCAGCACTCTCAGCAAGGTGAAACCAGTAATGGCAAATTTTCCCTCTCTTTCTGCACACAAATAAATGTAAGTAACAAATCACATTGCTTCCTTCATTATTTCAAATTGTGAAACACATTTCTATTGGTTAGACATATTAACCTTTTCTAACTGTCCTCAAATAGTGCTCAAACTGGTTCTGTAATTTTCTGTAGTCACAACTCCACCGCGGTGCCGCAGTGTAGCATCGCGATGGAGCTGCGAACCCTTGTGGGAGTTCAAAAACCTATTTCTAATAATAATAGTATAGTTTTTTAACAACATACTACGTCTACACATACTACTGACTTAGAAAACCTTAAGTTAGTAACTTATCACTTATATTTAAGTTTCTATTTCACATTTTAAATCCAGAGTTAAGTTTCTACCCTTCCCCCATTCTGCTTAATCCCAGTTTCCATAGTAACAGTTTCTGCAACATTCAACTGTACTGGCAGGTCACAAGTTCACCATATTTTCAAGTTCAGCAAACAAGCTTACAAATGCAAACAACAGGTGTGGTTGACTTTTGCAAAATATTACCTTATCCTAACTACTGTACCTTTCAAATTGTTTTAATAACCAATCAGAAACATGATTCCTCAGCACAGTAACATGCATCCTATTTTTGAGTGCACAGTGTTGATGAACAGCCAATCACTTATCGGCTTTTTCAAAAACAACATCTTTTCCACCATTTTAGATACCTCTCATTCTACTAACTGACTACCTCAGCTACAGACATCTTTTAATTTCTTCCAGACATCCATTCAAGATGCTCACAGTATGGATTGTAGGACACAGCTATGTTTTCTGGTGCAAAAGGTATGCTGAACACAGAGATATTGACAAAAACCTAGGTTTGCAAAATGTGGATATTAAATGGATTGCACAGAGAGGATTAAAGTGGCACCAATTGCTGCCTTTGGTTAAAACCTTTCTGCTTCTCCAACTCCCTGACCCCATGATTGTGCACTGTGGTGGCAATGACCTAGGCACATTGACTGGAGTAGGACTGGAAATGCTCATGAAGGATGCCTTTGCACAATTGATGTTGCTTTTGCCTCAAACTGTCTTTGTATACTCTAATATATGCCAAAAACAGAAATGGAAGTGGTCAAATCAATTCTGTCCACAGTTTGAGAAAGCTAGGAAGAATGTGAATAAAGCTGTTTCTGCTTATCTCAAAGATAATAGGATGGGCTCCATCTATAAAAACAATTTACGTTTTGATATGGATGACATCTACAGAAGTGATGGAGTTCACTTCACAGATGAAGGAAACAGAGTGTTTCTCAACAACCTTAAGCTGTGCGTCTGTACTTACATGTAGCTTCAACATAGTCAGAATGAAAACAAGAGCTCTTTTTAGAGCCACCCTATAACCCAACAGTAAATCTTATTTTTTTTTAAAACATACATACTCTTTTTTATTTTTTGTGGATTTGCGAACCCGAGCCACTTGCCCCCCTGGGCATTTTTTTGCCCCGGGGACCCCATCCCCCGGGGCATGCCCTCACGTTGGGGACAGCGGGGGGCGCCCCAATACCCTGCGGTCCCTGCCGGCTCCCCGCCTCCTGTGGGAGCCAGCAATGCTTTTGGACAAAGGGAGCTGCTGACATGCAGTTTTCCTGCTCTTGCTTCCATGAGGCGAAGCAGAAGTTTGCTATGGCAGGGCGGGAGCAGTGCTCCCTCCCTGCCATAGCAAACTGCAATGTCCTGGGGGTGGGCACCCCAGGACATTGCTGGAGCCGGCCCTAGGGGGTGGCGGTCCCCAGGGCCATGGATGTTTCCTGGAGGGGGGCCACGCAGCCCCCCTCCCTGCATGTTTTAAGCCCCGGGGAGGTGGTGGTCCCCAGGGCAGTGTGGGGAGGGGCAAGAGCGCCCGCCCACACTTCCTTATAAAAATGTAGGCCCCAGGGAGGTGGCGGTCCCCGGAGCTTGGGGGGGCCTGCGAGGCCCCCCCACCCATTAGAAAAAATGCCCCAGTGAGGTGGCAGTCCCTGGGGCTGCGGGGGGGCCGTATGCCCCCGCATATTATTAACCATGCCCCGGGGAGGTGGCCATCCCCGGGGCTGTGGGGGCCCCCGCATAATAATTAAGGATTGCCCCGGGACCTGGCCCACCCGGGGGCTTTAAAAAACGAAGCACGGAAGACCGCGCTTCATTTCTTTTTTCGGCGGGATTCGCATACCGTACGTAAATCCCGCAGAATCTTTTTTTTTTAAAATGTGTTTTTTGGCCCTCAGGGTCCCTGTCGGACCCCCTGAGCAGGCCTAGGGTGTCAGGGTATTTCTATCCTGCCCCCTTTTCTTGTTTTTTGACCTTTTTTCTTGTGACTCGGTTCAACCGACTCACAAGATGGCTGCAAATACTTTTTGGTCTGGAGTGTTGGCAGCCAATCAGAATAAAGCTCGTGCTCGGGAGGGTTCGGGGATCCACCACGTTCACCAGATATCAATATTTTTTTATTTTGGAATTTCTCAGGAACTACTGAATGGATTTACAACATTTAAAGCAAAGAGTCCACTCTAGACCAAGAGCTACCTCCCTGCCAAATTTGGTGTTATTCTGTTAAGCAGTTCGGGCTCTAGCTGCAACAAAAGTTTCCTATGGAAATTAATATGGAGAAACCGTGTTTTGGGACCCCCCTTTTTTCTCGGCCCGCGTTTGACGAATCACCCCAAAACTTTCAAGACAGGAGCTGACCGGAGCGCCTTATTAGTTTTAAATGCAAAAACAATAGTTGATGGACAGAATGCAGAACAATGTCATACATTCACCCCAGTACAGAGATCTGGGCCTAAATCCATCGTTTTTTTGCTCACCATGCCATTCCAGTTTGAACCCAGCCATATGCAAATCAGTCTTGACCCTGTGCCTCATTGGAACAGTCCAGCCCGAACTGCCAAGCCAGGTCCTCCCTGGACTGGAAACAAGCATCCTAGGACCGGTTTCGGGGTTTCACCCCTCTTCAGCCAGGATAGCTTGATTCCAGTGGCATGGAGAGCACGGGACCCACGTCTGGGCATACCCGTCCCACTCGGAGTGACAAATGCAAAAACAACAGTTGATGGACAGAATGCAGAACAATGTCATACATTCACCCCAGTACAGAGATCTGGGCCTAAATCCATCGTTTTTTTGCTCACCATGCCATGGCAGTTCGGTCTGGACTGTTCCCATGGGGCACAGGGTCAAGACTGATTTGCATATGGCTGGGTCCAAACTGGGGTGGCGTAGTGGGCAAAAGAACGATGGATTTAACCCAGATCTTTTGACTGGGGGAGAATGTTTGCATTGTCAGCATTCCGTCCATCATTTGTTTGCTGTAACAGTTTTTGCCCTAAGTGGGATGGGTATGCCCAGACGTGGGTCCCTTGCTCACTGTGCCACTGGATTCAAGCTAGCCTGGCTGAAGAAGGGTGACATACCCTGAAACCGGTCCCAGGATGCTTGTTTCCGGTCCAGGGAGGACCTGGCCTGGCAGTTCGGTCTGGACTGTTCCCATGGGACACACTGTCAAGACTGATTTGCATATGGCTGGGTCCAAACTGGGGTGGCGTGGTGGGCAAAAGAACAATGGATTTAACCCAGATCTTTTGACTGGGGAGAATGTTTGCATTGTCAGCATTCCGTCCATCTTTTGTTTGCTGTAACACTTTTTGCTCTAGGTGGGATGGGTATGCCCAGACGTGGGTCCCTTGCTCACTGTAAAACACACAAGATGATGGACGGAATGCTGCACATTGGCAAACATTCACCCCCAGTCACAGATCTGGGTTTAATCCATCATTATTTTGCTTCACCACGCCACCCCAGTTCAGACATAGCCATATGCAAATCAGTCTTGACCCTGTGCCTCATGGGAACAGTCCAGACCGAACTGCCAAGCCACGTCTTCCCTGGACCGGAATCAAGCATCCTAGGACCGGTTTCAGGCTATCAGCCTTCATCAGCCAGGATAGCTTGACTCCAGTGGCGTAGTGAGCACGGGGCACAGGGTCAAGACTGATTTGCATATGGCTGGGTCCAAACTGGGGTGGCGTAGTGGGCAAAAGAACGATGGATTTAACCCAGATCTTTTGACTGGGGAGAATGTTTGCATTGTCAGCATTCCGTCCATCATTTGTTTGCTGTAACACATTATTAGTTTTAAAAACATCATGAAGATTCGTCAACCTGCGCCACGGATATTTTTTTTAAGTTCAGTATAGTTTATTGAGTTTTTATAATAAACAGACAAGTGCCAATACAAAAAATATTACCGTAAAAATACCTAATTACAATAAAAAGATAATGGAACAGTAATTAAATTACAATAGGTAAAAAAACATTCAGTATAATAATACTAGAAAAACAAAAGGGAAGGGGAGGAAGCATATATAAATATATTATTATTACTGATTAAATAGAGCTACTATAAATTGAAGAATGAACAATTGAAATAGCAATAAATGTCTAGAAACAAATATGTATTTAAGAAGATAAATAGATATCAACAGGTTTCCAAAATGAATGATAAGAATTAGAATTATGTATAACACCATTCAACGATAACTGAGCACCTCTTCTGCTAAAAATAACCCATGACCACCAACTAGGAACAGATAATAAAGAAACGTCTTTCCAACAAGTTGTAATGGATTTTAAAGCTGCTGATACTAGAAAATTAAAAAGTTAACCTTCTAAGTCATTTACTTTTTGAGAAAGAGCAACAGATTTGCAGATTAACAGTATGAATGAAACATCATCATGAATATTAAGTATCTTTTTTATAATAACCCAAATTTCAGTCCAAATTTTAAAAACAAAAGAACAATCAAAAAGCATATGTTGTAATGAACCAGTATGTAAATTACAATGCCAGCAAATTGAAGACGGAAGAAGTTTAGCTTGAAATAAACGTAATGGAGTCCATAAACAATTATATAAAATATATGAATTTGTTTGATAGAGCGAAACAGGTAACCAACCAGAAATATTATTAAGCCAAATAACTTTCCATGTATCAATAGATAAAGAGGATGAGAGTTCATTATTCCAGAATGTTGAGATCATATGGATGTTGGTTCCTAAAGAGATGGACATTTTTTTATATAATATAGAAACACCATGGGATAAAGTGGAAACAGTTTGAATATAAATTGATAAATCTGATTTAACATTAGAAGGAATATTATGAGGAAATGAATCTAAAATAGAATTACATAAATATTTATATTTGAGAAAATCAGAGGACGGTAAAAGAAATTTTGTTTGTAAAGCTTCAAATGATATAAAAGCATTATTGCAATAAACATCTTTAAGGTAAAAAAATACCAGCTTTAATCCATGAATGCCAAAATCTAACATTTCTATTCAATTTTATGCCTGGGTTATACCATAGTGACATGTCTTCGGAAGTTGATAAGGGTGATTGAAAGATTAAATCTAAATCATTTAAAATTAATTTAGTAGACTTTAAAATAACGGAATTATGAAAAAATTGAGATTTATTAGACATAGTTAGCAAAGTGGGTAATGGGAAAGGTTCAATTAAAGTTTTTTCAATAAGAAGCCAGGTAGGGGGACTACTCAAAAAAGAGTGAGAGAACCAAAAAGAACTTTGTTTTAAAATAAAAGCTTTATGATAATGAAGAAAATCTGGTAAACCAAAACCCACATTACATTTAGGCATTTATAATTTTTTATAGCTAATACGAGATGACTTGTTGTTCCAAAGAAATTTAGAGAGGAGTTTATCTACATCTTTATAAACTTTTAAAGGAAATTGAGTAGGAATCATGGCAAGGGTATAAAAAAAATTTGGGGCAATAGTCATTTTTATAGATTCCATTCTACCCCCACGAAAGGTGAAGTGAGGACCATTTGGATATTTTATCTTTAATATAATTTAAGATGGAGTCACAGTTTAGCGATGTTGTTTTCAGGGATGAAGAAAACAAAATACCAAGGTATTTAAAATTATCTTTTTGCCAAATGATATCATTCATGGGTAACATGTCAGGTGTACAATAAATATTTAAAGGAAAAAATTCTGTTTTATTAGTATTTAACTTGTAACCAGAAACTGTGGAATAAAACGAAATAATTTCTAATAAAGAAGGGAGTGAGGATAAAGGATTGCTAATAAATAACAGTACATCATCAGCATATGCTAAAGTTTTAATAGTAACTTCTTTGATATTGATTCCAATAATTTTCTCACAATTTCTTATAGAAACAAGTAAGGGTTCAATACCATCCTTGTCTTGTACCTCTGAAAAGAGAAAACTGGTTTAAATTTGGCCATTAATAAATAGACGAGCAGTAGGAGTAGAATATAGAGCAGAAATCATACGAACAAACATGTCTCCAAAATTAAATGATAACAAAGTACGGAATAAAAACTGCCAGTGAATTTTATCAAAAGCTTTTTCAGCATCTAAAGCGAGAACTCCTGAAGGTAGGGAAAAGGTGGAACCTTGTTCTATCACATGTAGTAAAGTTCTTGTATTATTGGCAGAATATCTATTCTTCATAAAACTAGATTGATCTGGATGAATAATAGAGTCTAGCACAGAAGTTAATCTAGTAGCAAGTATTTTGGCATACAATTTACAATCTTGATTTATTAAAGAGATAGGACGGTAATTTGAGACAAGTGTAGGGTCTTTGTTAGGTTTGGGTAATACAATAATTAAAACCTCAGTAAAGGAACCCGTAGTAGTTCCTGTATAACCAAAAAGGTAAACAGTTGAAAAAAATGAGGAATAACCTGTAGCTGAAATTCTTTATAAAATTCAGGCGGAATACCATCGGGTCCTGGGGATTTATTTTTCTTAAGAGATTTTATGGCAGATAAAATGTCATCTTGAGTAATAGGCGAATCGAGTTCAGTTTTATTTGATTGGGAAATATTGGGCGAGCCACATTTAGCAAAAAAGGAATCAATTAAAGAGGAATCTTCAAAGGTAGGTTTGTAATATAAAGTAGTATAAAAATCAAGAAATTCATTAACAATATCTTTTTGGGATAAAGCAATTTTACCATTAGCACCATGAATTGAATTTATTTGTGCCTTATCTTTCTTAATGCGTAAGTAATTGGCTAAAAGTCTTCCTGATCTATTAGCATTAAAACCAAATTTTGCTTTAGAATTGGAAAGTTGAATGCCAGCTCTTCTGCTAAGAATAGAATTAAATTCATATCTAAGTTTTTGCAATTTGAATCTATATTGAGGATCATTAGACGTAATAAAAAGTCTCTCATATTTTGTGATTTGTTTATCTAAATTTTTAATATTTGCCTTAAAAGATTTATTTTCATGTGCCATAATAGAAATAGAAGCACCTCTAATATAAGCCTTAAAAGCATCCCATCTATTCACCATAGAAGTAGAACCTTCTGGGTTAAGAATAAAATAATCATGAATGGCATTTAAGAGTTTGGGTTTATTTTGTTCATTAAGAAGAATGCTAGTATTCATTCTCCATCTAGATTACATTATAAAATTTGGATCCAATTTCAAAATAAAAGAAATTAAGGCATGATCTGATATATCAATATTACCAATGACAGGAGTGACCACAGAGTTAATTAGTTGTCTAGAAATTAATAGATAATCGAGCCTAGAGTGAGAATTGTGCGGGTTAGAAAAAAATGTAAACATTTTTTCTGTAGGAAAGTGTAATCGCCATATATCAACCAGCTTTGTAGTCTGAAGGAATGATTTAAAAGCAAAAAAGCTTTGGGAGGTCGAAATTTAGTAAGAGATAATCTATCTAATAAAGGATCAGATATAATGTTAAAATCTCCTCCAACTATAAGAGGAACGTTACCCAACTTGAGAACTTCGGTTGTTAGAGTAGTCCAAAAACAGGGTCATCTGCAGTTGGACCATAAACATTTAATAAAAACATAACCGAATCATGAATTTTAATTTTAGCTATAACATATCTTCCATCCTTATATGAAAATTTACTCAAAATTTGGCAATCTAATCTTTTTGCAAAAAGGATAGCAACTCCATTTGTTTTACCATTTGCAGGAGAAGAAACAATACTATCAACCCACTTTTTTTCATATAATATAAGATTTTGTCTTCAATATGTGTTTCCTGTAAAAAACAAATATCTGCTTTACAACTACCTAAATAATCTAATATCTTTGTACGTTTAACAGGATGACGTAACCCCTTGACATTTAAAGAAACTATCTTAATATTATGAACATTAGCCATGATAGAAATGAAAGAAAAAGAAGATTTAGAAGAGGAGAAAAAAAGTAAAGAAAGAATGTGAAACATAGTAGCTCTAGAACAGGGGAAAAGGAGAAAGTAGGTAAAAGAGGAAACAAACAAAACATGAAAAAACAACAAACATTAAACATTAATAACAGGAATGAAATGCACACACGCTTTACAAGCATGACCGAGAACTGCTGGAGCCCCGTGTGGAAATAAACCTTAAATTAGTCAGAAATATACGTAAAAGTAATAATCAAGTAGCAGAATCATGAGTATCCATTGAATGCTGCGAATGTTGGTCCAGGAACAATCTTAAATCTTCAGGTCGATGGAAGGCCTTAGAGAAGTTATCTTTCCAAATGCGCATTGTTGATGGGTCAAACAGACCATATTTAAAACCAAGACTTCTAAGCTGAGGACGAAAAGTAGTAAATTCCTTGCCAATTGAAACAGTTTCTTTAGCAAAGTCTTGGTGGATAACATTTTTATTTCCATTGACCATCAAGGAAGGAATTTCTCACGCAGCTTTTCTTATCAGGACCAAAGATGGGGGCGAAGAACTTTAAAAATCATTTGTCGAGGTTTTGTGTGACGAGGATTACGATGGGATGGAATCCTATGCGCTTTATCAATTTCAAATTTTTCTGCAAATTTGATGTTTAGAAGGCCAGGAATCAGATTTTCTAAATATAATCTGCAATTGGAACCTTCAACATCCTCTGGTAAGTTGAAAATGCGTAAGTTATATTGTCTGTTGCGATTTTCAATGTCCAGAAGGAGAGTAGACATAGGAGAAATTTTTGCCACAAGTGGAGTAAAAGCGTCAATTTTAACTCTATTGTCTTGTATTTTAATTGAATTATCAGAAATTTTCATTGACTTACTAGCCATGTCTTTGCGCAAATTTTTAATTTCTGATGCAATTGTATCCGTGTTAGTACGAAGTGCCTGAATTTCGTCGAGAATTAATGACAGGGAAGGCTCACTTGACCCTACCACTTTAGATTTGACTGGAGGAGGAGAGACCTGTTGCTTCCTTTTATTATAAGGTGTTTGCGCATTTTTACTTTCCATTTTCTTACTTGAGGAATTAAAATTGTATAGCGATACAAAAATTAAGGATAATGCAGTTATTTCTGAGAAAAAGCTTGAAAAAATGCCTGGTGCAGCAGCTAAAACAGACTTTGGGAGTGGTTTAGGCCAAAGCCAGGCCCTCTCTTGAATAATCACTCCGCCCCCCTGGCAGACAAGCTGGGCAGTACTTCAGAGCAGAGCTGGGAGCTGGAACCAGAAGGAGGAAAACACCACTTCCCCAAACAGAAAGTCCAAAAAATCACCGCACAGTAGCAGGTAAGCGTTTCCTAACCCAGCGACCTCCTTTAGGCAAGAATTCTGACCAGAATATCGTATTAATTAGTCAAAAACGGGCTAAACGAACCGGAGCTCACCGGGAGGCGGCCATCTTGGTCTCCGCGCCGCGCATCTCGCTATCCAACACTTTCCCTACTGTTTCACTCGCTGGAGTGGGAATAGCACTTTATCTACCCGCTATCCAACACTTTCCCTACTGTTGCACTCGCTGGAGTTGGTATAGTACTTTACCCACCCGCTATCTAAAACTTTCACTACTGTTACACTCGGAGGGAATAGTAATTTTTACCCACCCGCTCATCCAATACTTTCCCTACTGTTGCACTCACTGAGTGGGAATAGTAAATTTAACCCCTGCTATCCAACACTTTCCTACTGTTACACTCACTAGAGTGGAATAGTAATTTTACCCACCGCTATCCAACACTATCCCTACTGTTGCACTCACTGGAGTAGGAATAGTAATTTTATCTACCCGCTATCCAACACTTTCCCTACTGTTGCACTCGCTAGAGTGGAATAGCACTTTATCTACCCGCTATCCAACACCTTCCATACTGTTGCACTCGCTGGAGTTGGCTATAGTAATTTTTACCCACCCGCTATCTCAAAACTTTCACTACTGTTACACTGTTGAGTGAATGGTAATTTTACTCACCCGCTATCCAACACTTTCCTCACTGTTGCACTTCACTGAGTGCGAATAGTAAATTATTCCCCATCGCTATCCAACACTTTCCTACTTGCACTTTTTGTAGTGGGAATAGTAATTATACCCTACGCTATCCAACATTTGCCCCCTCTACTTTTATAGTTAATGTAGTGTAAAATACTTTAAAAAAATATATAATAATTTTAATATTTTAATTTATTATATAAGTATTTATTTTTATATTTATATTACAGGTTTATGTATATATATATGTATTTATAACTTTTCTTATGTTTCTAACATTTTATAATTAAATAAAATAATTATTTATTAATATTATTAAGTTAGTATATCTAAAAAAAATTAAATATGTATGTTTAATTTTTTTTATATTACATTTATCATTTATCAGTTTTTTAACATTTTTAAATAATTCTAACTAAGTTTTTATCAATTATATTTATTATTTAATTTTTTAATATTATTTCTAAGACATTTTAAAAAAAAACTATATTTTAAACAACGATATTTTGGTCTCGATATTTTTGTACTTACCATTGTAGAGATAGGCTGTCGATATTCTGTCCATCGATATTGTAGACTCCGATATTCCTGTACCTCGATATTCTGTCCATCGATATTCTGTCAGTAATCCATCCCAATCATGTACTCTCTTGCTGGGCATGAGAGAGGCTGCTGTGGCGCCAAAAGGGGTGTGTGGAGAAGAGCACTAAATACATACACTTAGTGCACACATTCACTCTTGTGGATCAGCCTCATTTACATAAGTAAAGGGTAAGTGTAATCTAAATAACAGGTAGTCGGTACGAGGTATTGCCAATAACCTCAACCGCTGATATTCCATGCATTCTTACCGATCGGCAAACTTCAGATCGCTTCAGCCCATAATGGGCTGTGGATGGCAATAGGGGAGAGAAAGAAGAACAAATAGTGTTGAATCGTCTGAGTAGGAGGCCGCTACTATAGTGGCAATTAGGATAGGTCGCCCGGTAGCTACCGGTGGAGAACCAGGGGTAATGTACTCACGGTTCCTGCTGGTGCACTGTTCTGCATCACTCACCCGTGCATGCATGCCTGCATCTTGGTCGGAGTGTTTGCCGGACTCCGCCATATAGCTGTGGGCCTGACATCCGGTTGCCTGGCTTCCGGTGGGCGTGTCTCTTCATTTGAATGCGCATACGTGCGTGCATCTTGTAATGATAAACCGTGTCACGCAAGCCCCTGTCCTATCTGGAAGGGCATGTGGAATGAGTTTGCGATGGTAGACATCTTGGAATAGTTCCAAGTGCTAGGTGCAGTGATGAGGCCAGCACTTGGGCTGATATGTTAATGACAGTGACTGTGTGTGATGATCTTGTGTTCGTATTAGCAGTGGAAAAGGCCATGGAGTGAGTAGTTTACAGAATATTACGACTCCCAGACTGAATAAAATAAAGTAAAACCTGCTGATAGGCTGTTGAAATATACTTCTAGATAGTGCAGGCTTTCATGTGTTGGCTCTGCTAAGAGTCATATAGTGATAGAAAATGATTTGGCCCCTAAACAGGAGCCTATGTACAGAGGACGAGAGTGTGTAGAATGCACATGGCCTCTGTGCTGTGTGCACAATATTTAACCTGTGTAGTTGAGGAGACTACACTAGCTTTTCCAGTGTGTCACAGTGTACCTAGGGTGGAAGGTGCTATAGGGACTATTATGGTGTCTAGAGTGTCGTGGTGTGGTAATGGTCACAGTGCCATAGTCCATGCTGTCCAACTCAGGCCTGAGCCAGCATCACGCCGAAGTAGTTCTGATGCTGGAATATGTGGCAATTGAGCCTCTGACAGTCCATGGGCCATCCCAGCGGTGTTGGTACTCAAACCTACCCCCTGGGAGGGAAGAAAGAGTTGAGGTTCTGTGTGGACTACAAAGGACTGAGTGCATTCACTAAGACTGAAGATCACTCCCGATACCCAGAGCTGATGAGCCACTGGATAGGTTAGGGACTCGCAAAGTAGCTAGCACATTTGATCTGAACTCAGCCTACTGGCAGATTGCCCTCAGTGAAGGAGCAAAGGAACGGTCAGCATTGTCCACACCAGAGGGACATCATCAGTTAGAGAAATGTCCCTTGGCTTACTGAATTCCCTTTGCCACCTTCCAAAGGTTGGTGAACAGGGTCCTGTCTGGGCCCGAGCAGTTCAGTGCAGCTAACTAGACGATATAGCTGTGCACAGTCCCACTTGGGAGGATCACTTACGCGCACCTGAAGGTTAGTAGCTTCAGGCCCTGCAGCAGGCAGGCCTAACTATTACACTCAGCAAGTGCCAAATAGGCAGAGTCTCGGCTATGTACCTGACCCATCTTGTAGGAGGCCATGTATAACTCCTCTGATGGCCAAAAACCAACCATTTTGGTTTGGACAGCTCCTACCACCCAGACACAGGTCAAGTCCTTCCTTTTCTGACTGGGTATTATAGATGAATTGTTCAAAACAATGCAACCAGAGTAGCTCCTCTGTCAAAGAAAGTCATGTGGACCCCACAGAGTCAGGAAGGCCTTTGACAAGCTGAAAGAGGCTTATGTGTTCAGCACCAGTGTTACTGGACCCTGACTATACAAAGGAATTTGTGGTTCAGACAGATGCTTCAGAACAAGGGATTGGGGCAGTGCTGGCACAGGTAAATGAGGACGGCCTGGATCAGCCAGATGCATTCATTAGCAGGCGTCTTTTACCCAGAGAACAAAGGTGGAGTGCCACTGAGAGGGAAGCCTTGGCAGGAGCTTAGTCACTAAGAAGCTGAGACCATACCTGTTTGCTACTCACCATGCAAAACTGACCACCAACATCTCAGATGGCTCATGCAGATGAGGGGGAGAATCCAAAGCTATTGAGCTGGTCAATGTTCTACAGGGATGGACTTCACAGCGGAACACTGACCTGGGCTTGCCCGGCCCAATGCGAATGGACTTCTCCAGGTTTTTCCCATCCTTAGCTGATGAGAAATACCAGGTGTGTTAGTTACCCATTACTCTTGCGTTTGGGGGAGACAGTCATCCTTTTGTCCTGTTCACCCCCATTTGTGACTGATACTGGTGGTAACTGACCCTGACTGTGCCCTGGGATCTGCTAGCAGGCCCAGGGCCAGTGCTCAGGTTAAAAAGTATATGGTAATTAGGTATAATTGCAATTGGGCAATGCCTGACCCCTGTAAGTCCCTAATATATAATAAGGCAGGAAGGTTTGGAGACCCAGTAGATTCCCCTGCACTGAAGTGTGCACTGTTGTGTTGCCTGCTGTCATTTTTAAAGGCAGCTCTTGCTTTTCTACAGACTACTCCTTAAAAGTAAATTATATGCAAAATTGATTTGGAATCAAAGGCACTTCTAAAGCGGTAACCCACCCATCGTTGCATATAAGTCACCCCTCAGGTTTCCCTAGGTTCTTCAGGGTGGAGAGCTATATGGTCTATAAGCAGGGACATTATAAAAATATGTTTTGATATGCCCTGGTGAGGAAAAACTGCCACATCTCGGTTTTAGCCCCATTGTAACATTTTAGCTCCGTATGGCTAACATGAAAACTGCTGCAACAGTGTAACTATTGATAGATGGAGCTAAAATAAGGATTTCAATGTCTTAAAAGATTGCGCGTGCATGAATCCAACTACATGCCACTGTTGAATTTGTTGTACATCCAATACTGAAAATATAAGTTATAGGAACTCTTATTTTCTGGGAGCAAAAAAATCACAGCCTCCTTCTAGCAGCCTTTCCTTAACAGGCAGGCTTAGCCAAACTGCTTTGATGAGGCAACAGCAGCCTGCATAGAGACAGAGATTATCTCATGGGGGAGGAGTCTGCAGCCAGCAGAGAACAGGTCAGGAAGAGGGGATGTAAACCAAACTGGGCTTCAAAGAGAGCAGGACAGCAAGAAATGCCAGCCGTGGCTCGTGCCTCCTCTTCTCTACCTTCACTCCCCCAGCCAGGACAGCAACCCCCAGGAAAGGGAATTTGCAGGAGGTCTGGGAGGGGGATTGTTAATGAAATAAGCCATACAAGTAGGTTGGTTTAGCCAGGTCTTACTACCAGGAGAGGAATTCTCCATCTTAGAATTTGGTGGAGACGGTATGCTTTGTGGGACGTAAGAATATGCCACACTTCGGAGTGAAGCTGTTCTTAGTAACTGGTGTGGATTTATATTTGTGTGTTGTGTCTTACTTAGTTTAATGTATTTGTGTTTTTAAATGCTTTACATACTTTGTCTCCCTGAGTTAAGCTCTGCCTGTCACAAGCGAGCCAGCCACGAAGGGCTGAGCCTAGGGCCAATGTGCTGAGAACTTGACTGAACTCATATAGCATTTGTGGCCTTATTCTTAGTGGTAGGTGCACAGCCAACTTCTACTAATGATCCACCTTCCAAGCACTAGGAGCTACTAGTGATAAGGGGACAAAAAGCCTTACAATTTTAGACTTTTCAATGCATATCATGTTATGCAGACCCGTACTGGACTCCCAAGAACTACCAACCCATCTCTCTTCCTCAAGGCCAAAGTCACCGAGAAGATCGTCAGCATCCAACTAACGATATTCACTCGAAGAGAACTCCATCCTGACTCCCTCCCAACCCGGGATTCCGCAACAACAACCATACAGAACCCAGACCGCCCATCACGCCGTAACAGAGACCTCTCTCGAGCTCAGCGCCACACTCGCGGCCCTGATCCTACTCAACCTCCCTGCAGCCTCTGGACACAGGGCCGGCTTTAGCGCTGGTGTGGCGCCCGTGCGACAATGTCTGCTGGCGCCCACGACCACCTCTGCCAACGGATGCCCTCTGCTAGCACCCTTCAAACAGTGCCTCTCAAGTCTCCATAACCACTGTCTCTCAGATTCATTTAGTTTTATAGCACCACTCACCAGTGTAGGTGTCAGAGCACTCATGGCACACCACACACACACAAAAGCACAGAGACTATCATATGTGTGTGTAAATCAGTGTATGGTGGAAGTGCTACATCAGACAGCACAAATCAGTGTATAGGAAATGCTACATCAGACAGCAGCTACATCGGTGTAGTGTAGGAGTGAAATGACATCGATACTGGCAGTAGCACATAGTTAAAGTTCTTATTCAGGAAAGGCACAAATTCAGAACTTAAAACGTAACATCAATAGCTAGGGGTTCTCTTCATAATAAGAATTTGTCTTCACCCAAAGGAACCTCTTTCACAAGATTAGGATAAAGGAAAAAGACTGGGCAAAAACATAAAGCTCAAACATATACTCTAGCAGCCCAGCGGCAGCTCTAGGGTGACAGTTAATAGCCTCAATGTTCTATATTAGGATTTTTGACTTATAAAAACGACAAGTAACAAAAGGAGCTCTGTTACAGAAGCAGTAACCTCACTGCCCTCTATTTACATTTTATAAAGCACTTCGCTATCTGGCATGGTACATGCTCTTAGCAGGCATTTTAACCCTCTGCGCCTACCTTAGATGAGCCGCAACTTCCGACTAGACAAACTCTCCTGGTCTCTTTCAGAAATAACGATTAATCACCGACTTCTGATTAATCACCGGACATCCTTCAACATTTTAATTGATGTCTGAAAAAGTTGCTGGAGGCCAGGAAGCGGCAGCAGGTAGCTTTTAAAATGATAGGTATACTTCTTTTCCAAAATGACGCCCCCACCCCTACGCCAACGCCCGGTGCGGGGTCGCACCGATCGCACCGCCCCAGAGCCGGCCCTGCAAAGGATCTTCGTGGGTACAGGCGGCTCACATCATCCATTCTGGTAGACAGGTATAGTTTTAATAGTGCTTGGTCTGGAGAAGCACAACTCCTGAATTTAAAACTTAACACCATGGTTAGGGTTCTTTTAATAATCAAACCTGATTTCTTAATCCAAGTCAGAATCCTTTATCCAACATTAGATAATGAAAGACGGGATAAAATCGTGAATGCTCTATTCCTATGCCTTGCAGTTTGATATGCAGCCTTTGGTGACAGTTAATAGCACAACTCACTGTTCAATGTTAGGATTCTAATTCATGAACTTCAAGTCATAAAGTTTCCTCAGGAAAAACTGTAACTCCACTGACCTATTTGTATTATATGCTCTTGTGGGATCTTGAACGGTACACGCTTCTTGGCAGCAGGCATATTAACCCTGTGTGCCACCTTACTACGTATGTCAAAACTTCCAACAGACAAACCTTTCTCTCTCTAAGAAGAATATTAATGACCTGGAGTTAATCTGGAAACTTATATTGTTGCCTGTAAATTTCTGGAGGCCAGGAATGCGGCAGCATGGTTCTTTGAAACCCAGTGACAATACTTTCCAAACACGACGCCCGACCCGAGGTTAGCGCCCGTGCGGGTGCTGCACCAGCTGCGCCGCCCCAGAGTCGGCCCCTGCCTCTCGCGCCGCACATGACTGCACCGGCCAGGACCCCACGCCGACGCCGGCATGGCGGGAACCGCCCTGACTAGCCTCCACTCTTCCACCAGCAGTGACCCAAAGAATCAGACTTCCGCTCTTCCTTCCCTCCCTGGAACCCACAGAGACTCAACTGAGTGGAGCAGCCCAAGGACCACCGCTCAGCCCCCACACTCTTCAACAACTACATGGCCCCTCGGCCACCACATCGCCAGACAGCAGCATGGCTCTCAGCATGGTGAGATCCTCACACCGACGTACACCCAGTCCATCATCTCCCTACTACAGCAGATCCCCTCACCACCAGACTCAGCTCGAGGAAGGAATGAAGGACGGTGCTGCATCCTGGGATGAGCAGCAGCCGCCGGAGGCTGACAGGAAGTCCCCGTCCTCCTGGCCCCCCCACTGCATGGGACAACACCGGCGGCCCACTGCCCTCGGCAACCTCACACCCCCATGGACCACGCTCCGGAACCCTCGCGCATCATACTCGACTCCTCCTCACCATGACGCGACAGATCACCGCTGTCGCCTCCACCTGCTTCAACACCCTCCGCATCCTTCGCAAGACCTTCCAAATGGATCCCCCGGATCAAGAAAGACCGTCACCCACACACTCTTAACCAGCAGTACTGACCACGGAAACACCCTCTACGCCGGGATCAACAAATCTTCTGCTCTGCAAAATCCAGACCATACAGAACACCGCAGCCAGACTCATCCTCGGCATTCCTTGACACAAACACATCACCCAACACCCGCGTAGACCTCCACTGGCTCGCCGTCGAGAAGAGAGTACCTCTTCAAGATACTTCACCCATGCCTCGACAACACTGGACCCCAACATCTCCAACAAAAGAATCTCCTTCCACGCTACATAAGAGGAATCTCCGATCCGCCCTCGACCTCGCCCTTACGCCGAAACCCCGCACATCCAGAGAGCCAGAACGGGTGGAAGAGCCTTCTCTTACATTGCGGGGAAAAGACCTGGAACGCGCTCCCGACTCAACATCAGATGCGCCCCCACTCTGCACATCTTCAGGAAGATCCTCAAGACCTGGCTCCTCGACTGACCGGAGCTGCACGCCCCGCGCCTTGAGACTCCTCACGGGTGAGGAGCGCACTTCACAAGTCCCTGATTGATTGATTGATGATAAAAACATGTGGAGTGACTATCTCCTCCTGGGTCCTACAAGCATTGTGATGCAACTAATTATGCAAAAGCACAAATTGCTGGGAACAGCAGCATTCTGCGTTCTGCTCTGTGCCATAGCTAACCCTCAAAATGTGGCTATGCGTAGAGAGCTGACAGGCTTAACTTAAAAAGTATGGAAAGCATTTTAGAAGTACTAAAACTGCTAAAAAGGGTGTTGGAACACAACACATCAAAAATCACACTCCAATGTATAAAAATAGATAATAATATAAGGAGTCAAAATTATACCAAAAGGACAAAAAATCTAATTAAGGGAATGGGAGATATACATTTTTAAAGTGTTAAATAAAAATAGGACCTAAAAAGCACATAGCACCAAACCACAGACAATGCCGCGCCTACACTGGGTCAAGAGTACGGTTTAAGGCCAACCATGATGGAGCCCCGGGTCAGATACACAACCTCGGATTGGTCCAGGACGCAAAGTTACTTTTACACTTAGAACATTTTCAAGAAGGTGGAGTCCTTAAGGGAAGCAAGCTGCAGACTCTGTCTAAAAACATGGGTTTGTTGATGATGGGCTGATGAAACAACGAGGTGTCTTTTAAAGTCATCGATGAAGGAAGGAAAACTCTGAGTGGGAAAAGTCTGAAATTTGCGCCCAGGAAGTCATCGTATGTTGACCTCGATGCTGCTCAGCATCGGGCCCAGTCAGGTTTCTCTCTCTACCTCCGGACTTTAAATTATTTCTCTGGAAGTCAGATTTCCTCAGCAAAGCAAGGCCTGCAAGCTGTAGCACAAAAGGGTTCTCAACATCGTTGGATGCTGGTAAGCATCGGTCCTGCTACAAATGGATTTGCTGCTGCATAGAAGAAACACAGGTGAGAGCTGCAGTGAAGCTTCATCAGGCCTGCAGGTGCATGCACCCTTGGGCAAATCGGCTAGCGAGGTTGGTCTTGGTTCCCAAAGGTTATTCAGGCAGAAAGTTAGTCGAAAGTTTCTAAGCCCCAGGTTTCTAGGTGTAGCAGTGTTGCAAGTGTGGTCTCCACCGCATTTAATACACTAGGATTTTTTTGCTTTTGATCACCCTGTTTTTGGACCTTTACTGTGGATGAGTCTCACTATCTTGGTCTCACTCATGCCAATTGCATGGTATTTGGACCCGACATGTTTTTACTTGCCAGTATCCGCATTTCATTATATAGGCTAGCTACCATGCAGCTAGAGCAAGGGGCACCCAGCTGATTGCTAATGAACACATATGTGCATGCTTGTGAGGGCTTTGCAAGAGAGACTACAGCAGTCCACAGCCTGGTAAGTGCACAAGAGCTACCCACGTATGGTAGGCTTTAAACTGCAAATCCTACTACTTGATGGTCCTGCATAACAGACATCTTACTGGATCAGCTCACCATAGATGGGTGCGGGAGAGACTTGGGAATCAAGCTCACTGACAAAATAAGGGAGCACAAATGTGCACAAAATTGGGCTGGTCTCCCATAATCACAGTGCAAAGGTTACTCATTATAGGTATTTGTCCCATGAGTACTTGGCCCCGCAAAGACAAGCTTAGATCAGACCCGAGTAGACCCCACATTTGTCCTGTAATGTAATGTAATGTAATGTAAGGTGGATTTGTAGAGTGCTGCTTGTCAACATTGAGGGTATCCAGGCACTGAGGTGGTGGGGAGTGTAGGCATGTGATGAGGCTGAGCCTGAATAAAGGCAGTCCTTATCAGTGGAACGGAATATACTGACTTCCTACATCTGGCTTGGTCATGTGGTATGGTGCTGAACTACTCGGAGAAAAGTGTTTGATTGTGCATCACGGATGATTGGATGGCGCATCTACTCACATCCACCTGGGTGCCTCTGCTCTGACACATGTCAAGCTCACTCTGCTTCTAACAGGAGGTTTGCTGCTATTACATGGTGCTAGCCAGCTTCGATGAGCGGCCATGTTTTTGGGGAGGAGCACAATTACCAAACAAAAAGAACAGGCTGACAGATCTGGTTCTCTGTAATGAGCAGTCCATAGTATATGTAACTTTACAGTCTGTTAGGTCCTGAACAAAGAAACATTTGGGGGGCTCTTCACTCACTCTTTCCTGCAGGCAAATGATTAGCCCCTTTGATGTGGTTTGCTGACTGATACATCCTCTAAGATGTGCGGATTGGTCTGTGATGGCTCAGGTCCTCAAACCCTGCATGTCCCGGATCACCCTTGGTATGACTCCTGAGGTGCTGGCAGCAACTATTTGGCCTGTATTGCTAGGTTGGGTTAGATGGAATGCGCACACCTCACATCTGTCCAGCTTTGAGAGACATTACTGGTAAAAACGGATGTTGATCTTGCCACGTTATACATATTGGCCACACTTCTTGATCTAATATATTGATTGCATTCTGAGTTACATATTAGTGGCATTCTGTTCTGTGTCCTTAAACTGCTGCTTGATATTTCATGACGGTGGCATTATCCGAGACAAGCCTACTGTTTCCAACAAAGAACACTCAAAAAAAAAAACTAGCACCCTTTTGATAGGCCTAAACCTTCCTTTTAAATATTAAGCCGCCCAGAAAAGCCTCATGGCCCATAAAGGCAAGGTGGCATGAAATCTAAAGGGCACTATGTAAAAATTAATATTGATCAGTGTACTTCAGCGAAATATCACTCCAAAATATTTTCATTGGTAGCACGGCCGACTCGCTGCCATTAGGAAACATTGGCCCACATTTTTACGATTTAGCAAATGATAAATTCAGATTGCAGAAGCTGGAGAAATATTTCAAAGGCTCACTTCAATGGTTAGTCCGAATGTGCAGTTTAATGGTGACATTGAATTTGAACTTGCTCTTAAGCAACAGTTTTTAAAATGTATTTTGAAGGTACCAGTTTTGTGCCCAAATGTCACCTTTCGACGGCTGGATGGCTGCCCTCCTATTGTGAGCTGTGAAGTGCTCCCAGAAAGAGAACAAAGGGGCTTGGGTAAGTGCTGGCCTTCTCTGACAGGACAGCCTAGTGGGCTTTGCTCCAGGACTCGCTTACACTTCAAAGAAGCCTCCCCTGTCACAA
The DNA here is from genome assembly GCA_963921515.1 of Calotriton arnoldi. NCBI lineage: Eukaryota > Metazoa > Chordata > Amphibia > Caudata > Salamandridae > Calotriton > Calotriton arnoldi. The sequence goes on along the minus strand of CAWUFW010002541.1, from coordinate 2,005,145 downwards.
GCCAATGAGGCTGACAACAGGCCTCCCTCTTCTTTTGTGCCTTTAGTCAACTTGTCTCCAAACCCAGTGGAGAGAAAGCTGCCCCAGAACTGATTTGGAGTGACAACAAAGGAGGGTGTTTTTCGTCAGCATGGCCACACGTTGGTGGGCAGTGAAACTCTGATCATGGGTAGACGGGTTCTAGCATGTAGATATTAAATGTCCTTCATTTAAGTGCCATGCACCCTGCCTTACTGGGCATTAAGGCCTACTTAAAGATGACTTATTATTATTTAAAAGGAGGGTATAGGCGTGTCACATGGGATTTGTTTGACTGATTGAATTCCCAGTTTAAACCTGCAATGCCAGGTTACTGGTGGTAGGCCTACAGTCATATGTTGCATTGTCGCTGTTGTGGTGACACAATATATGCAGTAGTCCACTAGTGACGTTGAATCCAACAGGCCCTGGGCACATTATGCACCACACATCGAGTGGATTTATTCTGTAAGTCAAATCTGCAAATTCAAGAGTGTGGACGAAGTTCCAACATGTTTTGGGGTAAGATCTGCTGCACTGCGGCCTGGTTAGCAGAGCCATACAACACAGAGTCAAATAACCAGCATCATCAATCCAAAAAGAAATGGGGGGAAATCATGCAAAAAGGCATTTTCTTACATGCCCATTCCTCCTGATCCTCATGTGGCATAAGAGAACAGCGCCACTGGCCATGGAGAGATCCATTCTAGCTCATGGGCAAGCCTGGGCAGAGTCTTCGCAGAGTGACACTCACGGGGAATCCTCGAAGTTGCAAAAACTCTGCGAGCTACGCATAGTTCCGCCGAGCATGCAAAGCTGCCTTCTGCTCCGCCCGCTCGCAATACATTTCCTTGACATTCGGGAACGCCGTGATTGCGTGTCTCAGGAACCCGAATTGCACGCTCGGGGGAAATATCGCACAAACTTCACCACGCGGGGTCGCCCATGGCGCGCGTGCCATCTTGTTTTTCATGTTTGCCATGGTTCTAGGAGCCTGTTTTTCTATCCTCCCTATATCTTTTCAATCCCTTGTTTCTAAAACCTTTTTTCTGATCTTTTTTATTTATTATCTATCCCTCTATATTCCTGAGATGTATACTTTGCGCTTTTCTACTACTCTTTTGTGTGTTTTTGGTGTGTTTTTGACTGTTTTTTTATTACTTGCTTTTTATTTGTTTTAGCTTCCTTTCTTTACTTCCTACTATTTTATTTTCCGCTCCCACCCACCCGCGAGAGCCATGGCTAAGAACTTGAAGAAGAGTAGTATGCAGGGGAAGAGGAGGAGCGCGAGAGACGCCGGCCACCTTTCCTGCGGCAAGGCGTCGCCCGGAAGGGGTGCAGTGCCCGGTCTTATTCTCCAAGGTGGAGATGGCCGCACTAGTTTTTTTGTCCATCGCCACTTCCCCCAACTCCTAAGTAGCAGGTGGCAGGCCTGGGTACAGGCTCCGGGGGGGAGCACACCGGCGGTGGGCAGTAGGGTTGTGCCGGGCAGTGTTTTGCTGCTCTGGGGTGTGTGCGCACCCACAACCAAAATGACGCACCGGTGGTCCGGCATCCTGACCGGAACAGTGGACCCGGCTGGACCTGCTAGGTGTTGAGGTCCCGTGGGGCTTGAGCTAATTATGGTATCACATATTGTGTTTTTTCTGCTGTTCTGTGTTTTTGTTATTTTTTTCCCAAATAGCAATAGAATGCTGTTGCTGCTTACATGCAGTGTAATCTATGCGTTTAAAAATCTTATATCAGGCCATTGATATTCCTCTAGATAGGTGCTCGGCGCTACTAATCGCACTTGTTTGCAACTTTGTGCCTGCTTGGGCTGGGTATGTAAGAGAGGTTAGAGAATTTGCTAGGTAATGCAGGATAGGAAAGACCCAGTCCTTTCCTTTGTCCTGTCAGGCTGTCCTGTCACCAAGATAGTGGTAGTAGTTAGTTAGGTTAGGTTACTGGGGGCAGATTTGAGCAAGCCCCTGTACGACATAGCCTACAGACAGCGCCAGCCGCACACATTTCTGTGACGCAGCCGAGCGTCAGTAAACAATGCGCCGCGTTGCAACATAGCTAACGTGACGCATCTTAGGGAGATGCGTCGACATTGCAAAAAGCCCTCAAGCGCTGCGCCGCACCTGCGTCAGGCATAATGTATGCAGGGTGGGCGTATGCCCACAGCAGAGTTTTCGTAGTGACGCAGTGAAATCTACAAGATTTCGCTGGGTCACTTTTACAACGCTGTTGTGTTGTGCCCTTACGCCTGCTTGAAGCTTATGGCGTAAGGAGTGAGGGCAGCATGATAGGTATATGTGGGCACCCCTGAGCGTTGCTGGAGTTAAGCGGCCGCGCTTGCGACACGACTCCAGCAAAGCACTGCCCTTACGACAGAAGATGCCACACGCATCTGTCTATCCCCTTGCGCCCAAGGGTATTTTTTGCGTTGAATCGCAACCTGACTGGTGCATCCATGCTAATATGCAGAGAGATGCGCCCAGTCCTTTCTAAATCTGACCCTCAGTAATATTTCCGGCAATTTAGCGGCCCGCTGTGACGTGTCATCTCACGTGACTTCAGTCCTAGTAGAACCTTTAGCAGCTCGCAGAGTGAGTGAATAGCAACCAAACCAATTTGGTGTATGCAATATGTACGCGCCCATCTATGCATTTAAGGAGTATCAATGCAGACTCAGGGGGATATTCACAAGCACGTGCGCTAAACATCTCCAAAAAATCTTAACACAACTTCACACATCGCAGTCTATCGCATGAAAATAACCAGTGTTAACGTATAATTCACAACACAGCGATACCATGCAATAGTCTCCCGAAAACGCGGACAATGTCCGCGATACAACAACCGCGACGGTGATAAAAACCCAAACCCCAACGCAAAAAAACATGCGATGGGCCAAACCGCGATGAGGAAATCAGCGATAAGCAGCGCCAGGCCTGCAATACACACAAGGCAGGTGGGAAAATCACTACAAAAGTACAAAAAACACACAAACACAAAATAACCAACCCCGAAGCACCATGGAGGCAGCCGGAGCAGGCGCAGAGGATAAGCGGAACCCCACAAGCACTCCGGTCGACCAGCCTGGGACCTCGGGGACAGGGAAGGGCAAGGACCAGAAGAAAAGGAAGACGAAGTTCAGTCCGCAGGAGAATAGGATCCTGGTCACGGAGGTGATGGAACACCATCAAGAACTGTTCATCACCGCCAACGTGCCATTGGGCACCAAAAATGGAATATGGCGGTCCATCGTGGACAAGGTGAATGCCGTCGGAGAGCACAAGAGGTCAATGGACAAGGTCATGAGGTGATAGATTGACATCAAGCGCAAAACCAAGGAGAAACTTCCAGGCAACCAGAAGGCAGCAATGCAGACTGGAGGTGGGAGCCCAGCGCCACAGCTGGAGCTGGATGACATGGAGGAGCTGGTGTCGACAGTCATCAGTGTGGAGACTGTGGCAGGAGTCGGGGAACCGGACACTGCTCGACATGACACAACACAACAGCAACAGGGTGAGTAACCACCTGGTACTGGGGGGACGGGGGGAGATGGCCACAATGGCACACATGCACAATCAAGCAGAGCACAGTGCACACCCAAAATGACTCTGGATCATGGCCCTGATCTACAGACTGTCACAATGTACATTGCCATGCTGTCTGAATGTGAACATGTACCATGCGGCTACATACATGTGGACACATTGTAACACAGAGACCTCCCCTTCACATTGCAGGGGCACCGTCAACACCTCCTGCAGAGCAGTCCCAGCCACTCTTCACTGATGACAAGGAGGACACCACCAGCATCGACACCCAAGCCCTCCAAGACATCATTGAACTCATCCGCCAATCACCTCCAGGACCAGGGCAGCCCAGCTGGTTCGAGGAGACCCCACCCACTCCACAAACCACCCAGCAGGAGGCACCCACAACCCCGGCTGTTCCCCAAGACCCCCCCGAACAACACATGGCCTTCCAATGCCGTGTGTTGGAGGGCCAGAGGGAGATGGCTGAGCAGGTGCGGGTGGGGTTCGACCTCATGGCTACCAAACTTGACGCCATCCATGGGTGTCTGAGTCCCATCAGGGACCACCTCCAGTCCCTAACGGACACCCACAGGCCGCTCCATGGTCTCCAACTAGCCTTGGCTGACATCGCTGGAGTCATGACTCGGAGACAAGAACACCTGTCCGCTCAGAGTGGCTCCAGCGATCTCAGCCGTGAGCTGGCACACATGCGCAAGCTCATGGAGGACATGGTGCAGATGGAGGCGGAAAGGATGGCAGCCACCACTGCACATCAGCAAAATGTAACTGGGATCTACCATGCCCTGCATATCCTCATCATGGCATTGCTGCCACAAGGCGTGGCGCAGATGAATGCTGCTGCTCCTACACCATCCACATCTCTGCCCCCTGGTGTGTCAGTGCCTCACAGTGTGGCAGGAATTTCCACTCCTACACCTGATGTGTCACTGCCACACAGTGCGGCCGACAATCCACCTCTGGCCCCTGATGTGTCAGTGGCACACAGTGCTGCAGCCGGAACTGCACCACCCACAGGTGGGGCAGAGCACACATACGAGGACGTGGATGGGCTTGAGATCAGGAGGAGGCAGTAGCATTCATGTCCGCCACCTGGCCTGTTGCTGCTTGGTGAAGCACATGGCCCCATGACCTTCCACTGACCCCCGATACAATCTGCTGCACTCACCTTGGACCGCGACATGGACTGCCATATCCTGTTTGGTGACCAATGACACGGCGACCAGACTGTGGACTGTACCCTTCCTCTTCCGCTGTACTTGTCATTCCCCAATGGACTCTGGCTGGCCCTCCACGGGCCCATATTGTGAAGTGGGGTTGGCTGTACTGCTCCAGCTGCAAAACTCCACCTGATGTGCATTAAACATTCAGAAACGCACTGCTGTGTCATGTCTTTCATCATTCGTGTATGAATGTGTGGATGAATGTAGGGTCAGTGATTCCCCCTAACGTCAATGATGCTCATCTAGTGGGATTCCAGTCACAGTGTGCTACATTGCCAATTGCGTTCCGGGTGCCGTAGACACTACAACAGGGACACACGCATTAGTCACTTCCTTGTCCGGACATGGACTGAACCATGCCCAGAGCCCCCGAGTCATTGTTGCAAGCCCTGCGCTGTTCTGGCATACGCCAGGCCAGACCACTCCGCTTACGCTCCGAGGGGGGGCCACATAGATACAAGTCGCAGGTTTACACGCTAGTGGTCTGCAGGTCACTGGTCTAGTTGTAAGCATGTCACGGCCACTCCCTGAGGGCAGGTTTGCACACACACCACACCCATCCAGCACAGGCGTCATAGGCCTTGTGACCTCGCCAATATAAGGGCCCAACAACGTCACATTCCCCACTGCCAGTGGTGACTGGATGACGGACGTTCCACGATTCTCAATCATAAAGGGCCCATTGTAGGAAGGTGGAATCTGACTATATGGTTGCCCCCACTTTTTTCCTGGTGTTTTGCTGGTTTATGACTTAGTTGGACTGGGATCCTGCTATTCAGGGCCCCAGTCTATCTGCTTCCTCTATACAATGGTTTCCATGTGCCTTAGGCACATCTATGATTGGAATCTGGAGTGCCCTTGTAAGTCCCTAGTATATGGTATACTATGTACCCAGGGCATAGGTACCTCAGAGGCCTACCAGGGGCTGCAGCATGTATTGTGCCACCCCTGGAAGGCCATCCAAAATGACACCACAGGTCTGCTACTGCAGCCTGGGTAAGGTGGTGCATGCACCCCTTACTGTGATATAGGTTACCTATATCACTACATACATACACACATATAAACCTATAAGTCACTCCTATGGCAGGCCTTATCAATTCTGAAGGCAGAGTGCGTGGTTCCTATGTGAGAGGGTGCCCCTGCATGAGCAGGGCCCTCTGCAGCGTTCAGAGACCCTTCTCTGATGCTGTTTGTAGTGCAGCCTGACCATATACTCTTAAGCGCATTATAACCTCACGTTAAATGCTAACTTTGGGATGGCTGCACGGAAACATGTCGTGTTTGGAGTCAAACATCTTGGAATACTACCCCCCGCCAGTTCTGGCGGCGGGGGTAGCATTCCACCCTTCTAGAGGGAAAGACATGTACACACCGGTATGCCCGGTACTGAATTTCCAGAGCCCTGGCATCACAAAATGGATGCCGCTGCCACAGACACGAGTCTGGCCTCCTGCTGCTGACCGAAACTCTGGCAGGGGAGGCCTGGACAATAGGTTTCCTGTCCCAGGGAGGTGTGACCACCTCCCCAGACAGGATAGTGTGTATTGGGGCTGGGCGGGAGCACTCTCTGGTGCTTTGAAGTCCTGCACTGGGGCACACTTGGTGTCCCTGTGCATACCCCAGTTCAAACCGGCTCAGGGGCTTCCAGCCCCTGCTCTGGCGCGAAACTGGACAAAGGGAAAGGGGTGTAACCACCCCTCTGCCCTGACCCTCCCATAGGTGGGGCCACAGAGTATGTCCAACCCCCTACCTTAGTATAAGTAGGGGACCCCAGTCCTTAGGACTTTAGATTAACCTGGACGAAACTCTGACACAGAATCATGGACCTTCGACGCTCTACTTCAAGATTAGAGGACTGAAGAATCTCTCTTGGGGTCAATGAGTGACTCCCCTGCTTGGCAGGCACCAAAGAAGCAATTGTCCAGTCTGCATCGCTGAAGCTCCCGTCGGACGCTGAAGTCTTTGCATCATCAGAGGTGGATTTCCAGACTTCGCAGAGGCTGCCCTGAGTCCCCAGCAAAGCTGAGGCCCGTAGCTGTCGTGGGTAACGTGGAACCGTGACCTCTAGACACCGATCGCATTTGCAAGTGCATCCTCTTCTGGGTATCCCAAGAAGTCATGCTTTGGGCTCCGAGTAGCCCCTGCCTCCAGTACCAACTGCACCGAAGATCACTGGCCTCCACTCCACGAGTGTCCTGTGAGCCAGCTCCACGTGCATCGACTCGAGGCTCCTTCGCGGTCGCTAGTCCATTGGCTAGTAGGCCCTCCCGAAGGCCCATCTTTTTCTGCTTGGGCTCCCTGGTTGCTCCAGGAGTGCCCTGACTTACCCTTGCTGGGTGAGTCCCACAGACTTTGCTGGTCTGCAACATCGTCCTTCTTCCATTTCCACGAGACTTGCCGTTGCCAAGGCTTGTTGGGTCCAATCCGGTCGCCGACACCCCTGCAATCGACAGACGTCGTGAAGCAGCTCGAATCCAGCTCCTGGTCATCGTCGACGCCTCCTGGACCTCGTGGCTGAAGAGTCAAGACAACTGTCAACCTACCTGAAGCACTCAACATCGGTGGGCATCTGCTCATCGCCTTCCTGGTCACTGGCTAGTGACCCAGACTCTGTCCCCTCTGCTTTCAGGTTCTTCAGATCTTCGATCCACCTTTGGATCCACCCGAACACTTTCGACTTGGCCGCCAGCAGCACTTTGCAGCAGATCGCCATTGAAAGCGACGACGAAACCCGACCCCGAAAGACACCTATGCACCCGGCTCCCCTGGGTGAGGTAACTCGAGTACTCCGGTGCTCCCATGGGTATTGACACTAGAACAGCCTAGTTCTCGAAGGGTTTGCTCCAAGTCCTCCTCTAAGTGTCCCTTTTCTTTTAAATTCTAATCGCGACTTTCCCCATAGAAGTTAACAGCAGTTCGCAGCTGTGTTCATACACTGCACGCGTCCCCCGTGGGTCCCCTGTGTCACTACCTTGGGTGGTTCCTTGTGGTCCAAGCACTTCTACAGGCTCTAGGCCTTGTGTCTAGCTCAGTCGTGGTTCTTATACCACTTTATTGGTATATGGTTTGGTACGCCCCTGGGGCTCAAACGTGTATTTGTGCTATTACTGTAGATAACTAACTTATAATTTATGTACTTCGAACTCTAGCCTCATAAAGAGACTAGAGGGGTGTGTTTAGTAATAAATACATATATTTTGAATATATACCTGGTGTGGTCCTCTTACATTTGGTCACTCAAGAGATTATAGACTGGTAAAACAAGCTGCTTTACATTCCTTCAAGACTTAGCCTGAAGGCTGCTCTCCATAGCTACCACTAGGATAGCTTTCAATAAAGGTTGTCTTTAACCTATCTCCAATAAGGGGTTGTTTGGACTGGTGCAAGGTGCCCACTATAATTAGTGGACAGCATATGCCAGGCCAACTTCTCACATTGGTGTGCAGCGTGTGGGATTCCAGCTTGCTATTGTTTTACCAGATAATCTCAATTGAATTGATCAACTGAAAACCACTAAGGGTACCTAAGGTACATATAAATCAAGCTTAGTAATACAGTAAGTTCTACTGAACTTAGAGTTGTGTGTTAAGGGATAGCACACCCTTTCTACAACTCAAGAGAGTTTAGTAGGCCACACTAGAGTAGGTAGTGCATACACCACACCTCACTAGTAATGTCTTCAAAGCCAGGACCCAGTGAGTCCTTGCCAGAAGCCAGTGGGCTTCTTCCCTCCAAGTATGATAAACTCCCATTCTTGGAATTGAGAGCACTATGCAATACTAGGAAGTTGAAGGCAGGCAAAAGTGCCAGCACCCAGCACCTGAAGGAGGTGTTACTGGCTGATGATCTCAGCAGGCCCCTAGGGTCTGAAGGGGTAGGCAGAGAGGGTGGGGCAGAAAATGAGGAAGGGGGCAAGGGTGAAGAAACCCAGGCCCCCCCTCTGAAACTGGCCAGGAAGGTGAAAATGACCTTGACCTGGAAAATCAATTCCCCCTGTGGAGGAGGAGGAGGATCAGATTGACCTCCCCTTTGCCCCCCCCCAGGAAGAATTGTGAGTGTGCCCAGAAGGTCTAGATCTCCTTCTCAGGAGTCTAACCACTCTGACACCTCAATAGGGTCTTCTGTCTCTTCTCATAGGATTAGAATCCTCTCATGACAGGAGGAAGAGACTGATTCAGTATGAGCAAGCCCAGCTTGAACTCAGAAAACAGCAGTTGGCTATAGACAGGGAGTCCCTAGATCTCTATAGAGAGAGAAAAAAGTTGGGACTAGAGTCCCATGGTGGCAGCAATTTTCCCAAAGATAGGGAAAGGTCTTATGACCATAGAAACCTGAGCAAGATTGTCCCTCCCTACCAGAGTGGGGATGACATCCACAAATGGATAACTGCACTGGAGAGGGCCTGTAAAGTACAGAGGGTCCCTCAGGAGCAGTGGGCGGCAATCTTGTGGCTCTCCTTTGCAGACAAAGGTAGAGACAAGCTCCTCACTGTAAGAGAAGAGGATGCTGACAATTACAAAGTCTTGATGAGTGCTCTGATAGATTGGTTTGGCCTAACCACTGAACAGTATAGGTTGAAGTTCAGAGACACCCAAAAGGCTCAGACTCAAGACTGGGTTGATTTTGTAGATTGTGCTACTAAGGCTCTGGAAGGTTGGATACATGGCAACAAGGTGCATGACTTTTTAGGATTGTACAATTTGATTATGAGGGAGCAGATCCTTAATAATTGTCAAAACCAGCTTTTACACCAGTACCTGGTGGACTCTGATCTGACCTCTCCCCAAGAATTGGGAAAGAAGGCAGACAAATGGGTCAGAACCAGAGTAAAGACTAAGAATCAGGGTGGTGACCAGAAGAAAGATTCTACCAAGTCCCAAGAGAAAGGTGGGGATAAATCTAAAGATACATCCACTACAGGGCCCCAAAAGTCCTCTTCTGGGGGTGGGTCCCAAACTCCTTCCTCTCCTGAAAAGAAACCATATTGCCATGTCTGTAAAAAGCCTGGACACTGGAAAACTGATCCCAGTTGCCCCAGGATTGGCAATAAAGACAATTTTCCTCCAACAACTACTACCACCCCTCCTGGTACTACCAGTAGTAATCCTCCAGTTGGGAGTAGTGCACCCAAAAAGTTAGGTGCCTTTGCAAGAGGAACAGAGGTCGGCCCTAGTTTAGACAGGACCCCCTCAACAGACTCCTCTGACTCTGATGGTGGTGTAGGATTTGCCAACTTTACCATGGGTCCCAATGCATTGGGCAGGTACAGACTGGAGCCAATAATTAATGGTCAGAAAGCTGTGGCATTTAGGGACACAGGGGCTAGTGTCACCATGGTGGCAGGGAAACTAGTCCCCCCTCACCAGCTTTTACCTGAGTTTAAATACCAGGTAACCAACATTGATGGTGTCAGAACAGATCACCCCATGGCCATAGTCAATCTCAGCTGGGAAAGGGTCACAGGCCCAAAAAGAGTGGCAGTGTCCCCAACCTTGCCTGTAGATTGCCTGATGGGCTATGATCTGGAAATTTCAGCCTGGGCTGAAGTTGAACACCAAGCCCATCTGAGAATGCTGGGCGTCCCTGTAAAGGTTAGTGGGGCTGTGATGGCCACAGCCCAAGCCCAGGGAAACTTTGGAGAGATGGAGCCTGGAAGAATGGCCCACTCTCCCCCAAAAGAGAGCACAGGGGTTGAAGAAAAGTCTTCTTCCCTCCAGACAGAAGGTAAGGGTCAGCCTCCTCAGGGAACTGACCCTACCCCTAGTGAAGGAACTGCCCCAGAGGTAGTCAGGCCTGGCCTGGCCCCACCCCTGATGGCAGAGGACCCTTCCAAGGTGGTACCCAGTCTGAAGCAGGTAACCTGCCCCTCTCTACCCTGCCTCAGTCAGCCCAGGGCTGCAGAGGTCAGGGAGGTCAGTGGACCCCCCAAGGCCCCCTGTCCAGAGGAACCACCCAATCAGCAGATTAGGGGCACCCAGTCTAGTAGCCCTAGCCAGGTGAGAATTCCTCAACACACGGAGGGATCCCCCATACCTTTGTATAGGGACCTCCCCCAGAAGGACTCTGTTAGGCAAGGGCAAACCTGGGACCAAATGGTTCCAAACCTGCCATGTCCCTCCAGTGGCCCATCCAAAGGGACCCAACCCCCAGCTGTAGGCAGCCAAAGGTTGACCCTTAGAGCACAGTGCAACTCAGTCATGGAAAGACAGGCATACATGGTGACCAGTGATCTGAGGAAGCTGAGACCAACCTTCTAGGGCCTCACTTCCCTTCTCAGACACCTCACCAGCCTTGTACTTTACCAAAGCACACCACAGGTAGTAATTCCCCATGGTGGAGACCCTCTCATACCCTTAGGGTGAGGGATTGCTTAGTGGACCATAAGACAGGGGGCAACCATGCTAGTGCAGGTGCTTCCTTATATGGCCACTTAGTAAATAAAGGCTCAACTGGCCAAGGTTAGCCTTATCTCCTTTCGTTTGGGGGGGTTATGTAGGAAGGTGGAATCTGACTATATGGTTGCCCCCACTTTTTTCCTGGTGTTTTGCTGGTTTATGACTTAGTTGGACTGGGATCCTGCTATTCAGGGCCCCAGTCTATGCTTCCTCTATAAAATGGTTTCCATGTGCCTTAGGCACATCTCTGATTGGAATCTGGAGTGCCCTTGTAAGTCCCTAGTATATGGTATACTATGTACCCAGGGCATAGGTACCTCAGAGGCCTACCAGGGGCTGCAGCATGTATTGTGCCACCCCTGGAAGGCCATCCAAAATGACACCACAGGTCTGCTACTGCAGCCTGGGTAAGGTGGTGCATGCACCCCTTACTGTGATATAGGTTACCTATATCACTACATACATACACACATATAAACCTATAAGTCACTCCTATGGCAGGCCTTATCAATCCTGAAGGCAGAGTGCGTGGTTCCTATGTGAGAGGGTGCCCCTGCATGAGCAGGGCCCCTCTGCAGCGTTCGTAGACCCTTCTCTGATGCTGTTTGTAGTGCAGCCTGACCATATACTCTTAAGCGCATTATAACCTCACGTTAAATGCTAACTTTGGGATGGCTGCACGGAAACATGTTGTGTTTGGTGTCAAACATCTTGGAATACTACCCCCCACCAGTTCTGGCGGCAGGGGTAGCATTCCACCCTTCTAGAGGGAAAGACATGTACACATCGGTATGCCCGGTACTGACTTTCCAGAGCCCTGGCATCACAAAATGTATGCCGCTGCCACAGACACGAGTCTGGCCTCCTGCTGCTGACCGAAACTCCGGCAGGGGAGGCCTGGACAATAGGTTTCCTGTCCCAGGGAGGTGTGACCACCTCCCCAGACAGGATAGTGTATATTGGGGCTGGGCGGGAGCACTCTCTGGTGCTTTGAAGTCCTGCACTGGGGGCACACTTGGTGTCCCTGTGCATACCGCAGTTCAAACCGGCTCAGGGGCTTCCATCCCCTGCTCTGGCGCAAAACTGGACAAAGGGAAAGGGGTGTAACCACCCCTCTGCCCTGACCCTCCCATGGGTGGGGCCACAGAGTATGTCCAACCCCCTACCTTAGTATAAGTAGGGGACCCCAGTCCTTAGGACTTTAGATTAACCTGGACGAAACTCTGACACAGAATCCTGGACCTTCGACGCTCTACTTCAAGATTAGAGGACTGAAGAATCTCCCTTGGGGTCAAGGAGTGACTCCCCTGCTTGGCAGGCACCAAAGAAGCAATTGTCTGGTCTGCATCGCTGAAGCTCCCGTCGGACGCCGAAGTCTTTGCATCACAAGAGGTGGATTTCCAGACTTCCCCGAGGCTGCCCTGAGTCAACAGCAAAGCTGAGGCTCGTAGCTGTCGTGGGTAACGTGGAACCGTGACACCTGGACACCGATCGCATTTGCAAGTGCATCCTCTTCTGGGTCTCCCATGAAGTCGTGCTTTGGGCTCCGAGTAGCCCCAGCCTCCAGCACTAACTGCACTGAAGATCACTTGCCTCCACTCCACGAGTGTCCTGTGAGCTAGCTCCACGTGCATCGACTTGAGGCTCCTTCGCGGTCACTAGTCCATTGGCTAGTAGGCCCTCCCGAAGGCCCATCTTTTTCTGCTTGGGCTCCCTGATTGCTCCAGGCGTGTCCTGACTTATCCTCGCTGGGTGAGTCCCACAGACCTTGCTGGTCTGCAACATCGTCCTTCTTCCATTTCCACGAGACTTGACGTTGCCAAGGCTTGTTGGGTCCAATCCGGTCTCCGACACCCCTGCAATCGACAAACATCATGGGACAGCTCGAATCCAGCTCCTGGTCATCGTCGACGCCTCCTGGACCTCGTGGCTGAAGAGTCAAGATGACCATCAACCTACCTGAAGCACTCGACGTCGGTGCTCATCGCCTTCCTGGTCACTGGCTAGTGACCCAGACTCTGTCCCCTCTGCTTTCAGGTTCTTCAGATCTTCGATCCACCTTTGGATCCACCCGAACACTTTCGACTTGGCCGCCAGCAGCACTTTGCAGCAGATCGCCATTGAAAGCGACGACGAAACCCGACCCCGAAAGACACCTATGCAACCGGCTCCCTTGGGTGAGGTAACTCGAGTACTCCGGTGCTCCCGTGGGTATTGACACTAGAACAGCCTATTTCTCGAAGGGTTTGCTCCAAGTCCTCCTCTAAGTGTCCCTTTTCTTTTAAATTCTAATCGCGACTTTCCCCATAGAAGTTAACGGCGGTTCGCGGCTGTGTTCATACACTGCACGCGTCCCCCGTGGGTCCCCTGTGTCACTACCTTGGGTGGTTCCTTGTGGTCCAAGCACTTCTACAGGCTCTAGGCCTTGTGTCTAGCTCACTCGTGGTTCTTATGCCACTTTATTGGTATATGGTTTGGTACGCCCCTGGGGCTCAAACGTGTATTTGTGATATTACAGTAGATAACTAACTTATAATTTATGTACTTCGAACTCTAGCCTCATAAAGAGACTAGAGGGGTGTGTTTAGTAATAAATACATATATTTTGAATATATACCTGGTGTGGTCCTCTTTCATTTGGTCACTCAAGAGATTATAGACTGGTAAAACAAGCTGCTTTACATTCCTTCAAGACTTAGCCTGAAGGCTGCTCTCCATAGCTACCACTAGGATAGCTTTCAATAAAGGTTGTCTTTAACCTATCTCCAATAAGGGTTTGTTTGGACTGGTGCAAGGTGCCCACTATAATTAGTGGACAGCATATGCCAGGCCAACTTCTCACACCCATGAGTTGTTGCGCACAGGGTTAGTTGCACCTGAAGCCAAGCGGCCGTCACAGGCCTACCACCATGTGGCGCTGACTGGGGTTGCACAGGGTTAGTGGCACCCGAAGCCTTGCGGCCGTCACGGGCCTACCACCACGTGACGCTGACTGGGGTTGCACAGGGTTAGTGGCACCCGAAGCCTTGCGGCCGTCACGGGCCTTCCACAACGTGGCGCTGAGTGGGGTTGCACAGGGTTAGTGGCACCAAAATTGCTGAGCAGGTGTGCAGCCTGCGATGATGAGGTGTGCACTGATGTGGTCTCTGCCATTGATGCCTCAGGACTCAGCGTCATGTGTGGGACCTGCTGGGCCGCAGTGCGGGTCCACATGATGTGGAGCATGCCATGGTGGCAGGACCGGAGCCTTGAGCTTGCACAGGCACGTGGTGTGCCCACTGGTGGACGCACCATTGGTGGCAGGTGAGCAGTGGGGCCTAGGTGCACAAGTGCGGACAGCCAGCGCTGGCCGGCAGGAGGGGGTATGGTGTGGCTGCATGTGTGCGCAGGGACGGACAGGCGTTGTTGCCGTGTGCAGTGAGATGGACTCTGCCATGATTGACTCTGGCCTCGATTACAGATTACAGACCTGGTGGCTTGCAGTGTATACCGGCACGTGGTTGGAGACACACCGGTGGCAGCAGGTGAGCAGTGGTGCCTGGGTGTGCGGGGGCGGCAGTGTCCCTCCTGTGAGAAGTTGGCCTGGCATATGCTGTCCACTAATTATAGTGGGCACCTTGCACCAGTCCAAACAACCCCTTATTGGAGATAGGTTAAAGACAACCTTTATTGAAAGCTATCCTAGTGGTAGCTATGGAGAGCAGCCTTGAGGCTAAGTCTTGAAGGAATGTAAAGCAGCTTGTTTTACCAGTCTATAATCTCTTGAGTGACCAAATGAAAGAGGACCACACCAGGTATATATTCAAAATATATGTATTTATTACTAAAGACACACCCCTCTAGTCTCTTTATGAGGCAAGAGTTCGAAGTACATATGTTACGAGTTAGTTATCTACAGTAATAGCACAAATACACGTTTGAGCCCCAGGGGCGTACCAAACCATATACCAATAAAGTGGTATAAGAACCACGACTGAGCTAGACACAAGGCCTAGAGCCTGTAGAAGTGCTTGGACCACAAGGAACCACCCAAGGCAGTGACACAGGGGACCCACGGGGGACGCGTGCAGTGTATGAACACAACCGCGAACCACCGTTAACTTCTATGGGGAAAGTCGCGATTAGAATTTAAAAGAAAAGGGACACTTAGAGGAGGACTTGGAGCAAACCCTTTGAGAACTAGGCTGTTCTAGTGTCAATACCCACGGGAGCACCGGAGTACTCGAGTTACCTCACCCAGGGGAGCGGGGTGCATAGGTGTCTTTCGGGGTCGGGTTTCGTCGTCGCTTTCAATGGCGATCTGGT
The DNA here is from genome assembly GCA_963921515.1 of Calotriton arnoldi. Classification (NCBI taxonomy): domain Eukaryota; kingdom Metazoa; phylum Chordata; class Amphibia; order Caudata; family Salamandridae; genus Calotriton; species Calotriton arnoldi. Next base: position 1,989,650 of record CAWUFW010002541.1, on the reverse strand, counting down.
GCAAAGTGCTGCTGGCGGCCAAGTCGAAAGTGTTCGGGTGGATCCAAAGGTGGATCGAAGATCTGAAGAACCTGAAAGCAGAGGGGACAGAGTCTGGGTCACTAGCCAGTGACCAGGAAGGCGATGAGCAGATGCCCACCGATGTCGAGTGCTTCAGGTAGGTTGACGGTCGTCTTGACTCTTCAACCACGAGGTCCAGGAGGCGTGGACAACAACTAGGAGCTGGATTCGAGCTGACCCACCACGTCTGTCGATTGCAGGGGTGTCGGCGACTGGATTGGACCCAACAAGCCTTGGCAACGGCATGACTCATGGAAATAGGAGAAGGACGATGTTGCAGACCAGCAAGGTTTGAGGGACTCACCCAGCGAGGATAAGTCAGGGCACACCTGGAGCAACCAGGGAGCCCAAGCAGAAAAAGATTGGCCTTCGGGAGGGCCTACTAGCCAACGGACTAGCGACCGCGAAGGAGCCTCGAGACGATGCACGTGGAGCTGGCTCACAGGACACTCATGGAGTGGAGGCCAGTGATCTTCAGTGCAGTTGGTGCTGGAGGCTGGGGCTACTCGGAGCCCAAAGCACAACTTTGTGGGAGACCCAGAAGAGGATGCACTTGCAAATGCGTTTGGTGTCCAGGGATCACGGTTCCACGTTACCCACGACAGCTACGGGCCTCAGCTTTGCTGGGGACTCAGGGCAGCCTCGAGGAAGTCTGGAAATCCACCTCTGGTGATGCAAAGACTTCGGCGTCCGACGGGAGCTTCAGCGATGCAGACCAGACAATTGCTTCTTTGGTGCCTGCCAAGCAGGCGAGACACTCCTTGACCCCAAGGGAGATTCTTCAGTCCTCTAATCTTGAAGTAGAGCGTTGAAGGTCCAGGATTCTGTGTCAGAATTTCGTCCAGGTAAATCTAAAGTCCTAAGGACTGGGTTCCCCTACTTATACTAAGGTAGGGGGTTGGACATACTCTGTGGCCCCACCTATGGGAGGGCCAGGGCAGAGGGGTGGTTACACCCCTTTCCCTTTGTCCAGTTTCGCACCAGAGCAGGGGCTGGAAGCCCCTGAGCCGGTTTGAACAGGGGTATGCACAGGGACAGCAAGTGTGCCCCCAGTGCAGGATTTCAAAGCACCCGAGAGTGCTCCCGCCCAGCCCCAATACACACTATCCTGTCTGGGGAGGTGGTCACACCTCCCTGGGACAGGAAACCTATTGTCCAGGCCTCCCCTGCTGGAGTTTTGGTCAGCAGCAGGAGGCCAGACTCGTGTATGTGGCAGCGGCATCCATTTTGTGATGCCAGGGCTCTGGAAATTCAGTTCCGGGTATACCGGTGTGTACATGTCTCTCCCTCTAGAAGGGTGGAATGCTACCCCCGCCGCCAGAACTGGCGGGGGGGTAGTATTCCAAGATGTTTGACACCAAACACGACATGTTTCCGTGCAGCCATCCCAAAGTTAGCATTTAATGCGAGGTTATAATGCGCTTAAGAGTATATGGTCAGGCTGTACTACAAACAGCATCAGAGAAGGGTCTCTGAACGCTGCAGAGGGGCCCTGCTCATGCAGGGGCACCCTCTCACATAGGAACCACGCACTCTGCCTTCAGGATTGATAAGGCCTGCCATAGGAGTGACTTATAGGTTTATATGTGTGTATGTATATAGTGATATAGGTAGCCTATATCACAGTAAGAGGTGCAGGCACCACCTTACCCAGGCTGCAGTAGCAGACCTGTGGTGTCAGTTTGGATGGCCTTCCAGGGGTGGCACAATACATGCTGCAGCCCCTGGTAGGCCTCTGAGGTCCCTATGCCCTGGGTACATAGTATACCATATACTAGGGACTTATAAGGGCACTCCAGATTCCAATCAGAGATGTGCCTAAGGCACATGGAAACCATTTTAAAGAGGAAGCAGCTAGGCTGGGGTTCTGATTAGCAGGGCCCCAGCCAGACTAAGGTCGAAAAACAGTGAAGCATCAGCAAAAAGTGGGGGTACCCATGTGAAGCAGATCCTACTCTCCTACACAACCCCCCCCCCAAACATAGGGACATTAAACTAACCTTGCCCAGTTAAGTCTTCATGTTCTAAGTGGAAGTACCTAGAGAGTCCATCTGCATTGGCATGGTTACTCCCAGGTCTATGTTCCACTGTGAAGTCCATCCCCTGTAGGGAAATGGACCACCTAAGCAGTTTGGGGTTTTCACCCTTCATTTGTTTTAGCCATAAGAGGGGCTTATGGTCGGTTTGAACAAGGAAGTGAGTACCAAACAAGTATGTCCTCAACTTCTTCAGAGCCCAGACCACAGCAAAGGCCTCCCTCTCAATGGCTGACCAACGTTTCTCTCTAGGGGTCAGCCTTCTGCTAATGAAAGCTACTGGCTGATCCTGACCTTCATCATTCAATTGTGACAGTACAGCCCCTACCCCCAATTCAGATGCATCAGTTTGAACAATGAACTTCTTGGAGTAATCAGGACTCTGTAGAATGGGAGCAGTGCACATGGCCTGCTTCAGGTCATCAAATGCCTTTTGACAGCTAACTGTCCACTGAAACTTTTTGGGCATTTTCTTGGAAGTTAAGTCATTCAGGGGTGTCACTATTGATCCATACCCCTTGACAAATCTCCTATAGTACCCAGTCAGGCCTAAGAAGGCTCTCACCTGAGTCTGGGTAGTTGGAGCAGTCCAGTCCATGATGGTCTGGATCTTGCTCTGCAGTGGTTGAACCTGGCCTCCACCCACAAGGTGGCCCAGGTACACAACCTGACTCTGCCCTATCTGGCACTTGGTGGCCTTGATAGTCAGGCCTGCTTTCTGCAGGGCCTGTAAAACATTTCTGAGGTGGACCAGGTGATCCTCCCAGGTGGAGCTAAAGACAGCAATATCATCTAGATATGCTGCACTATAGGCTTCCAGACCTGTAAGGACTGTATTCACCAACCTCTGAAAAGTGGCAGGTGCATTCTTCAGACCAAAGGGCATCACCACAAATTGATAATGCCCACTAGGGGTTGAGAATGCTGTATTTGGCTTTGCATCATCAGCTAGTCTGATCTGCCAGTAGCCAGCTGTCAGGTCAAATGTGCTTAGATACTTGGCTGAGGCCAAAGTGTCTATTAGCTCATCTGCCCTTGATATTGGATGGGCATCAGTCCTAGTGACTGCATTGAGACCCCTGTAGTCCACACAAAACCTCATCTCTCTTTTCCCACCATTGGTGTGAGGTTTTGGCACAAGGACCACTGGACTAGCCCAAGGGCTATCTGAGGGTTCAATAACTCCCAAATCCAACATCTTCTGGACTTCTGTCCTGATACAGTCCCTGACATGGTCAGGTTGCCTATAAATCTTATTTTTAATAGGCAGACTGTCCCCAGTGTCCACTTCATGAGTGCACCAGGTAGTCTGACTGGGTGTCAGTGAGAATATGTGTCTGAACTGATTGAGCACCTGTCTGCAATCAGTCTGCTGCTGGGTAGTGAGGCTGCCTGCCAAGGCTACACCATCCACTGACCCATCACCAGGGTTCTGTGAGAGCAGGTCAGGGAGTGGGTCACTCTCTTCCTCCTGTCCCTCATCAGTAGCCATGAGCAAGCCCATGTCTGCCCTGTCCACATATGGTTTTAACCTGTTGACATGGAGAACCCTGTGGGGACTCCTGGGTGTACCTAGGTCTACTAAGTAGGTAACCTCACCCTTCTGCTCAACAATGGTATGGGGTCCACTCCATTTGTCTTGGAGAGCTGCTGGGGCCACTGGCTCCAACACCCACACCTTCTGTCCTGGCTGGTAAACAGTCAGTACAGCCTTTGGTCATGCCAGGCCTTTTGAAGTTCCTGGCTAGCCTCAAGGTTTTTAGTTGCCTTTTTCATATACTCAGCCATCCGGGAGCGGAGACCAAGTACGTAGTCCACTATGTCTTGCTTTGGGGGCTTGAGAGGTAACTCCCATCCTTCCTTCACCAAGCACAGTGGACCCCTGACAGGGTGACCAAACAAAAGTTCAAAAGGGCTGTAGCCAACCCCTTTTGAGGCACCTCCCTGTACGCAAATAAAAGGCAGGGCAAGAGTATGTCCCATCTTCGCCTAAGCTTTTCTGGGAGCCCTTTAATCATGCCCTTCAAGGTTTTGTTGAATCTCTCAACTAAACCATTGCATTGTGGGTGATAGGGTGTGGTGAACTTGTAAGTCACTCCACACTCCTTCCACATTGCTTTTAAGTATCCAGACATAAAGTTTGCACCCCTGTCTGATACAACCTCCTTAGGGAAGCCCACTCTTGAGAAAATTCCCAGGAGGGCCCTTGCCACCACAGGTGCTGTAGTGGTCCTAAGGGGAATAGCCTCTGGGTACCTGGTGGCATGATCCACTACCACCAGGATAAACCTGTGCCCAGATGCTGTTTGGGGATCCATGGGACCAACAATGTCAATCCCCACCCTTTCAAAGGGAACCCCCACCACAGGTAGTGGTATCAGGGGGGCCCTTGTAGTGCCACCTGCCTTGCCACTGGTCTGGCAGGTTACACAGGAGCGACAACACTCCTTGGTGTCTTCAGACATGTGGGGCCAGTGAAAGTGATGGACAATTCTGTCCCAAGTCTTGTTCTGGCCCAGGTGACCTGCTAAGGGAATATCATGGGCTAGGGTCAATAGGAAGCCCCTGAACTTCAAAGGTATAACCAACCTCCTGGTAGCACCAGGCTTGGGGTCTCTACACTCTGAGTACAAGAGTCCATCATCCCAATACACAGTATGGGGACCACTAGCATTCCCAGCAGCCTCAGCAGCAGCTTGCTGTCTGAGGGGTTCAAGAGAGGGGCAGCTCTGCTGCTCCTGGCTCAGATCTGCCCTGGAAGGTCCCCCTTTCCCCAAGAACTCAACCTGTTCAGGTTCAAGCTCCTCTGGGACAGTTCCTTCCTCAGGACTGAGATCATCCCCATCAAGGGACTGATCTTCCTTCTGAGCCAAGGGGGAAGGCACTGCCTTTCCCCTACTACTCCTCTTCTTGGAGGGCACTTGGTCCATTATTCCAGAATCCAAGGCCTGTTCAGTGCTAGACATTTTGGCTTGTGACCTGGTCACAGCAAACACATCTGCAGGGATCCCCAGCATTTCTGCATGGGTCCTGAGCTCCACTTCTGCCCAAGCTGAAGTTTCTAAGTCATTGCCAAGCAAGCATTCAACGGGTAGGTCTGCACTTACCACAACCTTCTTAAGGCCAGTTACCCCTCCCCAGGAGAAGTTAACAACTGCCAGAGTATGGTCTGTTCTGACGTTGCTAGCATTGGTCACTTGGCACATTTCACCAAGTATTATCTGCCCAGGATTCACAAGGTCTTGTGTCACCATGGTGACACTTGCCCCTGTGTCCCTAAATGCCAAAGCCTCTCTTCCATTGATTAAAGGCTGTTGTCTGTACTTGCCCAGATTACTGGGACTCACAGAGGAGGTCATATCCATGCCTCCATCACAGACTAGGACAGCCTGAGTGAGTTCTCTGACTAGGTCAGAGCTCATCTCTTTACCCAGGGTCAACCCTACTAAACCCTTGGCTTGTGTAGTCCCACCACCAACTGTAACTGCACTAGGCGGAGCAGGTGCCTTAGGGGCATTGGTGGGGGCTGGAGTAGAGTCTTTGGACTTGGTGCAATCACTGGTCCAGTGGGTCTTTTGCTTACAGACCTTGCACCATGGTTTTCTTTGGCCTTTCCCTTTGGTAGACTGTGAATCCCCACCTGAAGAAGATTTTTGGGGGCCTTGTGAAGACTTTTGATCTTTACCCTTCTCCCCACCCTTATCAGAGGTTTTCGAATCTTGCTTCTTAGGGTCACCACCTTGGTTCTGTACCTTCTGCTTCACCCTGGTTCTGACCCATTTGTCTGCCTTCTTTCCCAATTCTTGGGGAGAGGTCAGATCAGAGTCTACCAGGTGCTGATGCAACAGCTGATTTTGACAGTTATTAAGAATCTGCTCCCTCATTATCAGATTGTACAATCCTGTGAAGTCACATACCTTACTGCCCAATAACCAACCTTCCAGAGCCTTGGCAGAACAATCAACAAAGTCCACCCAGTCTTGAGTCTGTGCTTTTTGGGTATCCCTGAACTTTAACCTGTATTGTTCAGTGGTTAGGCCAAACCCATCAATTAGAGCACTCTTCAAGACTTTGTAATTATCAGCATCCTCCTCTCTAACAGTGAGGAGCTTGTCTCTACCTTTGTCTGCAAAGGAGAGCCACAAGATTGCTGCCCACTGCTCCTGAGGGACCCTCTGTACTTTACAGGCCCTCTCTAGAGCAGTTATCCATTTGTGGATATCATCCCCACTCTGGTAGGGAGGGACACTCTTGCTCAGGTTTCTATGGTCATAAGACCTTTCCCTATCTTTGGGGAAACTGCTGCCACCATGGGACTCTAGTCCCAACTTTTGTCTCTCTCTATAGAGATCTAGGGACTCCCTGTCTATAGCCAATTGCTGTTTCCTGAGTTCAAGCTGAGCTTGCTCATATTGAATCAGTCTCTTTCTCCTCTCATGAGAGGATTCCCTCCTATGAGAGGAGACAGAGGTCCCTATTGAGGTGTCAGAGTGGTTAGACTCCTGAGAAGGAGACCTAGACCTTCTGGGCACACTCAGAACTCTTCCTGGGGGGACAAAGGGGAGGTCAGTCTGATCCTCACCCTCCTCCTCCTCCACAGGAGGAATTGGATTTTCCAGGACACGGTCATTTTCACCTTCCTGGCCAGTTTCAGAGGGGGGGCCTGGGTTTCTTCACCCCTGGCCCCTTCCTCATCTTCTGCCCCACCCTCTTTGCCTACCCCTTCAGACCCTAGGGGCCTTCTGAGATCATCAGCTAGTAACACCTCCCTGAGGTGTTGGGTGCTGGCACTTTTGCCTGTCTTCAACTTCCTAGTAGTGCATAAGGCTCTCAATTCCAAGAATGGGAGTTTATCATACTTGGAGGAAGAAGCCCACTGGCTTCTGGCAAGGACTCACTGGGTCCTGGCTTTGAAGACATCACTAGTGAGGTGTGGTGTATGCACTACCTACTCTAGTGTGGCCTACTAAACTCTCTTGAGTTGTAGAAAGGGTGTGCTGTCCCTTAACACACAACTCTAAGTTCAGTAGAACTTACTGTATTACTAAGCTTGATTTATATGTACCTTAGGTACCCTTAGTGGTTTTCAGTTGATCAATTCAATTGAGATTATCTGGTAAAACAATAGCAAGCTGGAATCCCACACGCTGCACACCAATGTGAGAAGTTGGCCTGGCATATGCTGTCCACTAATTATAGTGAGCACCTTGCACCAGTCGAAACAACCCCTTATTGGAGATAGGTTAAAGACAACCTTTATTGAAAGCTATCCTAGTGGTAGCTATGGAGAGCAGCCTTCAGGCTAAGTCTTGAAGGAATGTAAAGCAGCTTGTTTTACCAGTCTATAATCTCTTGAGTGACCAAATGAAAGAGGACCACACCAGGTATATATTCAAAATATATGTATTTATTACTAAACACACCCCTCTAGTCTCTTTATGAGGCTAGAGTTCGAAATACATACGTTACGAGTTAGTTATCTACAGTAATAGCACAAATACACGTTTGAGCCCCAGGGGCGTACCAAACCATATACCAATAAAGTGGTATAAGAACCACGACTGAGCTAGACACAAGGCCTAGAGCCTGTAGAAGTGCTTGGACCACAAGGAACCACCCAAGGCAGTGACACAGGGGACCCACGGGGGGTGCGTGCAGTGTATGAACACAACCGCGAACCACCGTTATCTTCTATGGGGAAAGTCGCGATTAGAATTTAAAAGAAAAGGGACACTTAGAGGAGGACTTGGAGCAAACCCTTTGAGAACTAGGCTGTTCTATTGTCAATACCCACGGGAGCACCGGAGTACTCGAGTTACCTCACCCAGGGGAGCCGGGTGCATAGGTGTCTTTCGGGGTCGGGTTTCGTCGTCGCTTGCAATGGCGATCTGCTGCAAAGTGCTGCTGGCGGCCAAGTCGAAAGTGTTCGGGTGGATCCAAAGGTGGATCGAAGATCTGAAGAACCTGAAAGCAGAGGGGACAGAGTCTGGGTCACTAGCCAGTGACCAGGAAGGCGATGAGCAGATTCCCACCGATGTCGAGTGCTTCAGGTAGGTTGATGGTCGTCTTGACTCTTCAGCCATGAGGTCCAGGAGGTGTTGACGACAACCAGGAGATGGATTCGAGCTGTCCCACGACGTCTGTCGATTGCAGGGGTGTCGGCGACCGGATTGGACCCAACAAGCCTTGGCAACGGCAAGTCTCGTGGAAATAGAAGAAGGACGATGTTGCAGACCAGCAAGGTCTGGGGGACTCACCCAGCAAGGATAAGTCAGGGCACACCTGGAGCAATCAGGGAGCCCAAGCAGAAAAAGATTGGCCTTCGGGAGGGCCTACTAGCCAACGGACTAGCGACCGCAAAGGAGCCTGGAGACGATGCACGTGGAGCTGGCTAACAGGACACTCGTGGAGTGGAGGCCAGTGATCTTCGGTGCAGTTGGTGCTGGAGGCTGGGGCTACTCGGAGCCCAAAGCACGACTTCGTGGGAGACCCAGAAGAGGATGCACTTGCAAATGCATTCGGTGTCCAGGGGTCATGGTTCCACGTTACCCACGACAGCTACGGGCCTCAGCTTTTCTGGGGACTCAGGGCAGCCTCGGGGAAGTCTGGAAATCTACCTCTGGTGATGCAAAGACTTCGGCGTCCGATGAGAGCTTCAGCGATGCAGACCGGACAATTGCTTCTTTGGTGCCTGCCAAACAGGGGAGTCACTCCTTGACCCCAAGGGAGATTCTTCAGTCCTCTAATCTTGAAGTAGAGCATCGAAGGTCCAGGATTCTGTGTCAGAGTTTCGTCCAGGTAAATCTAAAGTCCTAAGGACTGGGTTCCCCTACTTATACTAAGGTAGGGGGTTGGACATACTCTGTGGCCCCACCTATGGGAGGGCCAGGGCAGAGGGGTGGTTACACCCCTTTCCCTTTGCCCAGTTACGCGCCAGAGCAGGGGCTGGAAGCCCCTGAGCCGGTTTGAACTGGGGTATGCACAGGGACACCAAGTGTGCCCCCAGTGCAGGATTTCAAAGCACCCGAGAGTGCTCCCGCCCAGCCCCAATACACACTATCCTGTCTGGGGAGGTGGTCACACCTCCCTGGGACAGGAAACCTATTGTCCAGGCCTCCCCTGCTGGAGTTTTAGTCAGCAGCAGGAGGCCAGACTCGTGTCTGTGGCAGCGGCATCCATTTTGTGATGCCAGGGCTCTGGAAATTCAGTACCGGGTATACTGGTGTGTACATGTCTCTCCCTCTAGAAGGGTGGAATGCTACCCCCGCCACCAGAACTGGTGGGGGGGTAGTGTTCCAAGATGTTTGACACCAAACACGACATGTTTCCGTGCAGCCATCCCAAAGTTAGCATTTAACGCGAGGTTATAATGCGCTTAAGAGTATATGGTCAGACTGCACTACAAACAGCATCAGAGAAGGGTCTCCGAATGCTGCAGAGGGGTCCTACTCATGCAGGGACACCCTCTCACATAGGAACCACGCACTCTGCCTTCAGGATTGATAAGGCCTGCCATAGGAGTAACTTATAGGTTTATATGTGTGTATGTATATAGCAATATAGGTAGCCTATATCACAGTAAGGGGTGCAGGCACCACCTTACCCAGGCTGCAGTAGCAGACCTGTGGTGTCAGTTTGGATGGCCTTCCAGGGGTGGCACAATACATGCTGCAGCCCCTGGTAGGCCTCTGAGGTCCCTATGCCCTGGGTACATAGTATACCAGATACTAGGGACTTATAAGGGCACTCCAGATTCCAATCAGAGATGTGCCTAAGGCACATGGAAACCATTTTAAAGAGGAAGCAGCTAGGCTGGGGTTCTGATTAGCAGGGCCCCAGCCAGACTAAGGTCGAAAAACAGTGAAGCATCAGCAAAAAGTGGGGGTACCCATGTGAAGCAGATCCTACTCTCCTACACCTCCCTCTCTCTCTCTCTCTCCCTTCCTTTCCTTCTCTCTCTCTCTCTCCCTTCCTTTCCTTCTCTCTCTCTCTCTCTCCATTAATTTCCTTCTCTCTCTCTCTCTCTCTCTCTCCCTTCCTTTCCTTCTCTATCTCTCTCTCTCTCTCCCTTCCTTTCCTTCTCTCTCTTTCTCTCTCTGCCTTTCTTTCCTTCTCTGTTTCTCTGTGTCTCACTCCTTTGATGTGCGCATGACAAACGTTCTGATTTGGTGCTTTATTTTCCAGGCTGTGATATCAAGATTGTCCCGGACAGACCCGACAGGAGTCTTCCGCATTGGTGTTTTGTGTTGTATTTCAATAAAGCTTTTGGTTGTTACTTCAATGATGAGTGACTGTTTCTCGTTCTTCTGACCACACATGTGTGTTTCTTGTTGTCATTGTGCGGCATCATGCACTTTTTGTGGCTCTTGTGTCATGCATGGTATGCGTTTGTCTGGAGGGGATCCGGGGGGGGCCTGGGAGTGGTGGCGGTGGGTGTTGTGGCCCTCATGGGTCTCCGAGCTGCATGATCATTGTCTCCATGGCATCTGTTTGTCTTCAGATGTGGCTCTTGGCTGGGCTCCCTTTCATGCTGCAGGTAGTCGTCCTGCTTAACACCAGCAGAATCCAGGTGTTAAATCCCTGCTGCTACTGCGGCTTATCGCCTGTTTTTGGTTTGCATCGCAGATCTGGCAGTTCGTTGTGAATGTGGTGTAGTGGTGTTTTCATGTGTTTTTTGCAGGGGAACGCCTACTCTGCATCTCATTAGGGTTAGTTGGTGGTGTCACCCCAATTGATGCCTTTGGTTAAAACATTTTTGCATCTCCAACCCCCTGACCTCATGATTGTGCACTGTGGTGGCAATGACCTAGGCACATTGACTGGGGTAGGTCTGGAAATGCTAATGAAAGACACCTTTGCACAATTGATGTTGCTTTTCCTTCAAACTGTCTTTGTATACTCTAATATATGCCAAAGACGGAAATTAAACTGTTCAACTCAATTCTGTCCACAGTTTGAGAAAGCTAGGAAGAATGTCAATAAAGCTGTTTCTGCATACCTCAGGTCCATCTACAACAGTCATGGAATGCACTTCACAGATCAAGGGAACAGAGTCTTCCTCAACAACCTTAAGCTGTGCGTAGCTTCAACAAAGTCAGAATGAAAACAAGGGCTCTTTTTAGAGCCACCCTATAACCCAACATATAATCTTACTTTTAAAAAAACATACATACTCTTTTTTTTAATTTTGCCTGGAGTCGCGAACCCATCGCGAATACACGGGGGGCCACAATGAGAGCCGCGTTGGAGTCGCGAATCCAAACTCGAAAGAAAAAAAAATACCCCACTTCCATCATTCAAAGATCGCCCCGGGGACCCCATCCCGCGGGGCATTACCTCTTTCTTTTTTAAAAAAAATTAAGGAAAAAGGGCCGCGTGGCCCCCCTTCCCTTGGCCACTTCTGGCCTTGGAGACCCCATCCCCCGGGGCCGGCTCTCACGTTGGGGACCACGGGGGGAGCCCCAATGCCCCCGCGGTCCCAGCCGGCTCCCTGCCTCCTGAGGGAACCGGCATTGCTTTTGGGCAATGGGAGCTGCTGACATGCAGCTCCCCTTGTCCAAAAGCAATCTGCTTTGCTTCATGGAAGCGAGAGCAGGTTTCCTGCTCTCGCTTCCAAGAAGCAAAGCAATGTTTGCTATGGCAGGGCGGGAGCCTTGCTCCCGCCCTGCCAATAGCAAATGGCAATGTCCCGGGGGTGGGCACCCTGGGACATTGCAGGAGCCAGCCCTGGGGGGTGGTGGTCCCCAGGGCCATCGAGAGCTCCAGGAGGGGGGCCATGCGGCCCCCCTCCCTTAGTGTTTAAAGCCCCGGGGACGTGGTGGTGTCCGGGCATCCGCAACAGACCCCCATATTTAAATAAAGTGTGCCCCGGGGAGGTTGTGGTCCCTGGGACAGTGTGGGGATGGGCAGGAGCCCCCCCACACTAATTTAAATTATTAAAGCCCCGGGGAGGTGGTGGTCTCTGGGGCTTGGGGGGGCCCGCGAGGCCCCCCCGCCCTGAAAATTAAGTGTGCCCCGGGGAGGTGGTGGTCCCTGGGGCAGTGTGGGGAGGGGCAGGAGCCTCCCCACACTTCTATAATTTATTTGGAGCCCCGGCGAGGTGGCGGTCCCTGGGGCTTTGGGGCATTGCCCCCTGGACCTGGCCCACCCGGGGGCTTTAAGAAACGAAGCGCGGGAGCCCGCACTTTGTTTTTTGGGGGGTTTTTTCGGCCGGATTCGCGAACCCATCGCGATTACATGGGGGGCCGCGCTGAGAGCCAGGTTGGAGTCGCAAATCCAAACTCAAAAGAAAAAAAAAATACCCCACTTCCATTATTCAAAAATCGCCCCGGGGACCCCATCCCCCGGGGCATTACCTCTTTCTTTTAAAAAAAAAAAAAATTAAGGAAGAAGGGCCGCGTGGCCCCCCCTTCCCTTGGCCACTTCTGGCCCGGGGACCCCATCCCCCTGTGGCCGGCACTCACGTTGGGGACCATGGGGGGAGACCCAATGCCCCCGCAGTCCCAACTGGCTCCCTGCCTCCTGTGGGAGCTTGCATTGCTTTTGGGCAAAGGGAGCTGCTGACATGCAGCTCCCTTTGCCCAAAAGCAATACTACTTTGCTTCTTGGAAGTGAGAGCAGGTTCCCTGCTCTCGCTTCCAAGAAGCAAAGCAGTGTTTGCTATGGCAGGCTCCCGCCCTACCATAGCAACAGCAATGTCCCGGGGGTGGGCACCCCGTGAAATTGCAGGAGCTGGCCCTGGGAGGTGGTGGTCCCCAGGGCCATCGAGGGCTCCAGAAGAGGGGCCATGCAGCCCCCCTCCCTTAGTGTTTAAAGCCCCGGGGAGGTGGTGGTCCCCAGGGCCGGGGGGCCGCAACGGACCCCCATATTTAAATAAAGTCTGCCCCGGGGAGGTGGTGGTCCCCGGGGCAGTGAGGGGAGGGGCAGGAGCCCCCCCACTAATTTAAATTATTGAAGCCCCTGGGAGGTGGCGGTCCCTGGGGCTTGGGGGGCCCGCAAGGCCCTCCGCCCTAAAAATTAAGTGTGCCCCGGGGAGGTGGTGGTCCCCGGGGCAGTGTGGGGAGGGGCATGAGCCCCCCCACACTTCTATAATTTATTTGGAGCCCCGGGGAGGTGGCGGTCCCCGGGGCTTGGGGGCATTGCCCCAGGACCTGGCCCACCCGGGGGCTTTAAAAAACGAAGCATGGGAGCCCGTGCTTTGTTTTTTTTGGGGTTTTTTTCGGCCGGATTCGCGCACCCAGCGTGAATTCGGCCAATTTCTTTTTTTTTAAATGCCTTTTTTGGGCCTTGGTAGCAGGCCTAGGGGGTCAGGGTGTTTCTACCCTGCCCCCTTTTCTTGTTTTTTACCTTTATTTAACTGATTTCTTGTGACTCAGTTTTACAGAGTCACAAGATGGCTGCCAACAGATTCTGCTTTGGAGTGTTAGCAGCCAATCAGAATTAAGCTTGTGCTCGGGAGGGTTCGCGAATCGATATTTTTATTTTTTGAATTTCTCAGCAACTACTGAACTGATTTACACCATTTAAAAAAAAGGGTGCTTTCTGAACCAAGAGCTACCTTTTTGCCAAATTTGGTGTAATTCCTTTCAGCAGTTCAAGTTGTAGAATGTTCCAAAATTCCTATGGAAATTAAGATGGAGAAAATGCATTTTGGTACAATCACTGCAAAAACCAAAGGTTACAGGGACGTTATAGTTAGGCTCAGATTTCACTTGTGCAAAACCATTGCAATTCAGCAGTCATAGTTACCTGAACTAACTAAAACTTACACCCGCAATGTACTGCTTATCACCTCACATATTACATCACTCATGACGTGGTCAGTGACATCACTCATGACATCACTGATGACATCTCAGATGACATCATTGATTACATCATCCACATAATGACTCACACACCCACTCCAACCCCATGCAACCTCTCATATACCCACTCACTCACCTATACAGCCCCTTAAACAGCCGCTCACTTTCAATACACGTACTCACATGGCCACACACTAACCCATACAGTAAGTCACACAGCCAGTCACTTATCCATACAGCTACTCATAGACTCACTTACTCACCCATACAGCCACTCACACACCCATACAAGCACTCACACGCTAACTCTTCATGGCAGGCAGGAAGGGCAGTGGCAGAATAACAGCCACACAGAGCTGTAATGAGGGAGCAGGGGCATGAACATTAGCTGGCAAGGAAGAGGGAGGGAAGGAACAGCAAACTTAGGTGGGGCAGCACAATGCCAGGCCAGGCCAGGCCCTGCATCCAACCCCCATCCACCGTGCAGTAAGATGGGCATCTTTCATTAACGTTAAAAGGCTCAGAATTCATTCATACAAAACCAGTGAAATTCAGTAGTTAGAGTTACCTGAGCTAACTATAACGCAATGCACTGCTTATGACCTCACATATTGCATCACTCAATGACATGGTCAAGTTTCAAGTTTATTTAAATACATAGTTAATTAAAACCAGTGCAAGTGATATAGATATACCTTGCATAATAATTAACATTTTACAAATAGTGAATCCTATAGTCATGCTAGAGTTAAAATGAGTACAGTAGGTAAAATAGGCTTCTTTCCAAGCAGAGGCTCACTGACTTCTCAATTACCAAGGGAGCAGTACCCGAGCCCTAACTCTTCTGCATGTCTGGTCTATTAAAGAGCCGAATATGGAAGACCAACAGCAAGAGAGGGGCTTTCCTGTCAATTGTAATTTGTGCATTTATTAGCTGAATCTTGGAAGATGGGGGCATTGCATAAATGCAGGAGGTCTAAAAGACATTTTTAAGTTAAAAGATACAGTTGCTTGTTGCAGTGGAAGCCAAAGGTGCTGCAGGGGTAGTGTCTGTGCTGGATCTTGGTAGTTTATTTTCTGTCAGTGTCAGAAACTTTGCTAATTTGCAGTTTAGCTGTGGGTCCTCTGATTTAAAACAAGCTATCACAGCCTGTTCCACATATCGATCCCATGAGAGTTAAACTGGTATTTAAGGCGGTGAGACCTCTCCTCCTTGAGGTTGATACAGGTGCAGAGCAGATGTGGCATGTCCTCAGTTCCATTGCCGCACAGGCAGCAGCGGGTTGGAGTGTCCCCCCTCAGCCACGGTGGAAGGTGTGGGATAAATGGGAGTATGCATCACTCATGACATCACTCAAGACATCTCAAATGACATCACTCATGCCATCATACAGTGATTGTGAGTCTTTTTCAAATGTTTATGAGTGTTAAACATATATACTAAGGTAGTACAAAACTTAAACTACTATACTTTGTGTACTACTACTGAGTGATACTATTTCTAACATATATTATGTGGGAGGCTGTGTGACTGTGTGTATCCGTGTGTGAGTGGATGTCTGAGTGGCTTTATAGGTGAGTGAGTAGTGTGTGAGTGGCTGAATGAGTGAATTAGTTGGTGTGAGTATCTGCCTGGGTGAATACATGGGTGTGTGAGTAACTGTATGGGTATGGGAGTGGTTGTGTGACTGGCTGTATTGGTGAGTGAGTGGGTGTGTGAGTGGCTCTATGGATGAATGAGTGGCTGTGTGAGTGTCGGTATTGGTGAGTGAGTGTGTGTATGAGTGGCTGTATAGGTAAATGAGTGGCTATATGGGTCCGTGAGTGGATATGTGTTTGTATTAGTGACTAAGTGGCTGTGTGATTGGCTATATGGTTTAGTGACTGTGTGTGTAAGTGGCTTGTATGGATGTGGGAATGGATATGTAAGTGGTTGTGTGGGAGTGAGTGTGAGTGGTTGAATGGGTGAGTGAGTGGCTGTTTTGAGAGGCTATAAGGGTGAGTGAGTGGGAGTGTGAGAGGCTGTATAGGTAAATACGTGGGTGTGTAGTAGCTGTATGGGTGAGTATGTGGCTGTGTGATTGGCTTTATGGGTGAGTGACTAGTTGTATGAGTGGCTGTCTGGGAGAGTGAGTGGTTATGTGAGTGGCTATATGAGTGAGTGAGAGGATGTGTGAGTGGCTCTGTGGCTGAGTCAGTGGTTGTGTGAGTACTTGTATGGGTCTGTGAATGGGTATGTGAGTGGTTGTGTGGTTGAGTGAGTGGTTTTATGAGAGGTTGCATTGGGTTGGAGTGGGTGTGAGTGTTTGTGAGGATGATGCCATCAATAATGTCATTTGAGATGTCATGAGTGATTTAAAATGTGAGTTCATAAGCAGTGCTTTGTAGGGGCTTAAGTTATAGTTAGCTTAGGTAACTATAACTGCCCAATTTCTATTCTGTTGTGTGAGTGAAATCTGAGCCTAACTATAACATCTCTATAACCTTCTTTTTTCTTTTAAGTTTGAAGGTTTTTTAAATTCCATTTCCTAACTATAATATCCCTGTAACCTTTGTATATTTTTGTTTTTCAATGTTATTTCCTCACTATAACCTGTAACCTTTGAAGTTGAGTGTGTAAGTAAGTGCATGAGTGTCTCATTGGGTGTGTGAGTGTCTTAGTGTGTCTGTGAGTGGGTGTGAGAGTGTCTCAGTGGGTTTGAGAGTGCCTCCATAAGTGTGTCAGTCAGTCCGTGAGTGAGTGAGTACATGAGTGTCTTAGTAGGTTTGCGAGTAGGTACATGAGTTTCTGAGCGGGTCTGTGAGTGGGTGTCTGAGTCTCTGAGTGGGTTTGTGAGTTGGTGCAAACAAAAACAAACATAACAGGGATGTTATAGTTAGGGTGACATTCGACTCGCACGTAACCAGAGAAGTTCAGCTGGTATAGTTAGCTGAGCTAACTATAACTCGCACCCCTGCAATGCACTGCTGATGACGTCACATATTACATCACTCATGACATGGTCAGTGACATCACTGAAGACATAACTGATGACATCTCTGATGTCTTGCAAGAAAGAGGGTGTTTTCTGGATCAAGAGTTGTAGGAGGTGGTCGCAGTACTGGCTGAGAGGTTCCAGAATGGAATTGATACCGGACACGATGGGTCTGCCGGGTGGTGGAGTAATATTCTTATGTATCTTAGGTAAGACATAGAAATAAGGGGTGGTGTGTGTATTTTTTTACCATGAAGTCTGCCTCATTGCTTGAGATCAGCCCATTGGTGTGTGCCTCATTGACCATGATCCCTATGCGTGTGGTCAAAGACTCTGTAGGATCTGAGGGGCACATGCATCAAGCTATTTTGCAATCCCCAACAGTGCAAATCACAAAAAACAGCTGTTTGTGTTCGCAAAATAGCAGAAAGCAATGCATCATTGAAAATCGTACAATTTGTCTAAAATTCGCCAAATTTGCGAGTCCGCGCAGCGGACGTGCGCAGCGGGCGCGCCGCTGGCGCACCGAAGGCGCGCCTAAGGCAAGCCTGTCTGCGCCCGTCCGCGCCGTGACCGCGCCCAGCGCCAGACCCCCGGTCCGGGCATCCCCCGCGCCCGCCACATCAACAGATGCCGATACGACGCCAGCACCCTCCACGCACTCAACCCCGGAAAAGATCACGCCTGCTACCAGGCCACCCCGAAGCGCACCCAAGGGCCCTTCACCTGCCGGAACTGCAGCTTCGCCAGCACCCGCCCCGCCAAACCACCGCCCAGGAAAGAACCCAACTACCTCAGATGCATCCTCCTCAACACCCGCTCTGCCCGCAAACACGCCATCGAACTCTGGGACCTTCTCGACTCAACCTCCCCAGACGTCGCATTCCTGACGGAGACCTGGCTGAATCCCGCTTCAGCCCCCGACATCGCCATTGCCATCCCGGACGGATACAAGATCACCCGCAGGGACCGCACCAACGGAGTCGGAGGAGGCATCGCCATCGTCCACAGGAACACCCTCAGAGTCTCAACCAACACCGACGACACCCTCAGCACCGCCGAACACATGCACTTCCAGATCCACACCGATCCCAACACCACCCTCAGAGGAACCCTCATCTACAGACCCCCGGACCCCGACCACAGTTCAGCGATTCCATCGCTGACTTCGTCAGCACACACGCCATCGCCTCCACGGACTACATCCTCCTCGGGGATCTGAACTTCCACCTCGAGAACAACAAGGACACCAACTCCACCACCCTGATCGACAACCTCGCCACCCTCGGACTCAGACAGCTCGTGACTACACCCACCCACGCCGCCGGCCGCACGCTAGAACTCCATCTTTTCCGCAAGCCCACACGTCTCCTTCAACCACACCTCCGAACCCCACTGGACTGACCACCACTGCATCCACTTCACCTACAGGAAGCCCACCACGCACCACCGCACCGAACAAATGCCTCGCCGCTGCTGGAGCAGAGTCACGGAAGACCAGCTAACCACAACCCTCGCCCTGAGCCCACCCGCTGAACCCTCCGACCCCGACACCGCCGCCCGCAACCTCAGACAGTGGATCGACGACTGCGCCAACACCCTCGCCCCGCTCAAGAATCCTCCCAACAGCCACACCAGCAGGAAAGCCACCTGGTTCACCGAAGACCTCCAGGCCTCTAAACGAACATGCCGAAAACTGGAGAAGATCTGGCTCCACGAACGGACAGCGGACAGCTATGCCGCCCACAAGAGCGCCACCCGCAGTCACCATCACCTCATCAGATCCGCCAAAAGGGCCTCACTCAAAGACCGCCTAGACAACAACGCACACAACAGCAAAGAGCTCTTCAACATCGTGAAGGAACTCTCCAACCCCAGCTCCAACACCAACGACATCCAGCCGTCGCGAGACCTGTGCGACTCACTGGCCACCTTCTTCCACAGCAAAATCGCCGACATCCACGACAGCTTCAACACCACGACCGCCCCGGCAACCACCGAGACCACTGCCCCCACAACCACCAACCGCCTGCTCTCCTGGACCAACATCAACGACGAGGACACCAGCGAGATTATGAACACCATCCACTCCGGTTCACCGCTAGACCCGTGCCCTCACCACATCTTCAACAAAGCCAGTACAGCCATCGCGCCCCATCTCTGGAAAATAATCAACATCTCCTTCGAGACAGCAACCTTCCCGGAAAGCTGGAAGCACGCCGAGATCACCGCCTTACTCAAGAAACCCAAGGCAGACCCCAAGGACCTCAAGAACTTCCAACCCATCTCTCTGCTCCCGTTCCCCGCGAAGGTCACCGAGAAAATCGTCAACAAACAACTGACCCGCTACCTCGAGGAGAACAACATCCTGGACCCTTCCCAGTCCGGCTTCCGCAGCAACCACAGCACCGAAACCGCCCTCATCGCCGCCACCGATGACATCAGGACCCTGCTAGACAACGGAGAAACAGCAGCCCTCATCCTCCTGGACCTATCAGCCGCCTTTGACACGGTCTGCCACCACACACTACGAACACTCCTTCACGACGCCGGGATCCAAGAGAAGGCCCTGGACTGGACCACATCCTTCCTTTCCGGCAGAACACAAAGCGTCCGCCTCGCCCCTTCCGATCCAAGGACACCAAGATCATCTGCGGCGTACCCCAAGGCTCCTCCCTCAGCCCAACGCTGTTCAACATCTACATGGCACCCCTCGCCCACGTCGCCCGACAGCACAACCTCAACATCATCTCCTACGCCGACGACACCCAGCTGATCCTCTCCCTCACCAAAGACCCTCACACCGCCAAAGCCCACCTCCACGAAGGAATGAAGGCCGTCGCCGAATGGATGAGGACCAGCCGCCTGAAGCTGAACTCGGACAAGACGGAGGTCCTCATCCTTGGTTCCAACCCTTCAGCCTGGGATGACTCCTGGTGGCCAACATCACTGGGAACAGCCCCGCCACCCACCGACCACGTACGCAACCTAGGGGTCATCCTCGACCCCACCCTCTCCATGACTAAGCAGGTCAACGCCGTTTCCTCATCCTGCTTCAACATCCTCCGAATGCTCCGCAGGATCTTCAAGTGGATCCCCACCGAAACAAGAAAAACAGTCACCCAGGCCCTCGTCACCAGCAGGCTGGACTACGGAAACGCCCTCTACGCAGGAACAACGGCTAAGCTCCTGAGACGGCTGCAACGCATCCAGAACGCCTCTGCACGTCTTATCCTCGACATCCCCCGACGCAGCCACATCACACCCCACCTGAGAGACCTGCACTGCCTCCCTGTCAACAAGAGGATAACCTTCAAGCTCCTCACCCACGCACACAAAGCACTCCACAACTCCGGACCAGCCTACCTCAACAGACGACTCAGCTTCTACACCCCCACCCGCCAGCTCCGCTCGACCAGCCTCGCCCTCGCCACAGTCCCCCGCATCTGGAAAACAACTGCCGGCGGCAGATCCTTCTCCCACCTCGCCGCCAAGACCTGGAACACCCTCCCCACCAACCTCCGACAGACCCAAGACCTACTGGCCTTCAGAAGACTCCTCAAGACCTGGCTCTTCGATCAGTAGCAGCACCACCCCCCTCTTCCCCCAGCACCTTGAGACCCTCGCGGGTATGTAGTGCGCTTTATAAGTGACATGATTGATTGATTGATTGATTGAGTCCCAATTTTGCGACCTTGAAATTGCGATTCCATATTTGCGAATTCACAAATATGGATTCACAATTCAATACTTCAAAAATCGCAAATTGCAAATATACAAAAAATCTTAATTTTGCACCAATTCACATCAGGTGGTAACCAACTGAAAACTATTTAAACTGGCCCAGAATGCCTCAGAATGTTTCACAATGGCCGCTTTGTACGTCCTGGCGAGGAGGATGAGGATACAAGCTTCAGCACAGAGAAGAAGGAGGATACAGGAACGCATTTTTAGATTGCGCACTACATTGTTGGGGCAGACAGAGGAAGAGATACATGAAAAATATAGGTTGAATTCTGCCATGATATATGAACTGATAGCTGAATTGGATCCATTACTGCAGCGTCAGACTCGCAGAACACATGCCATCCCCACCCATTTGCAGGTCCTATGTTCACTGACCGGGCCATACATACCTTTGAGAAACTGTAAGTACTACCATGCCGCCATAACGTACGCATTGCAACCCAATAGCACGGCTGCATGCGCTCCGCCACCTTTGTTTGCCTTACTGATACCAAAACTCCTCATAACAGGTCTCGAGGATGCCCACAGCTGCATCTCATGGGGCAATTTCCTCTTAATATCTAGGTAAGCTCAAAACGATAATTGAAACGCTTTAGTGTACACAGTGACCTGAGGTTTGCCATCAATGGTGCTACCTAGTTTAGACGATGTGACAATACTTACCTACTTTGGCAGCGATCAAGTGCTTTACTTACAACTATGTGTTTTTGTGTCTTTTTCATAAAATTGACATTGTGCTCTGAGCACCATTATATGTTCGTTTGTCCTATATTGTCACTACATGTCCATAGCCCGAATTTTGATCCACTATTTGGACATTCACCATATACGATAATACACTACGTGCACCTGGCGCACCAATGGATACCCAGGATCATGCTTGTTTTTAAGGACTACCCTTAATGGAGGGTATGGATGTATTAACTACGCTTACCTTCTCTTGCTTTCTTCTTTTTTGTCGTTGTAGAATACTGTATCAACCTTTAGTGGCAAAACATTAATGTATATAGGCCACTCACTTTTACCTTTTTTTTTTACACAGCACTCTTTTCGGTCCTGTAGAAGCACGTGGGATCTCCTCCTGAGACCAATAGGTAGCGTGAAACATGTTGACCACCAAACCTGTCCATTAGGAGCATGCTATATTTCTCTTGCTACTGAGGGCCATTATCTCCCTCTGAGCAGAACAACCTTTTTGGTTTTTAATGTTGGCAGAGGGATATATTTTTTCTAATAAATCGTTGAGCCACCCCTCCAGCTATCTTTTAGACTTCACTTTAGGACTTCACTGCAACTCACCCCCATGCACCCACACAGCTTTATCCTGAAAAGATCTCCAACAAAGCGACCCTTCGGGGGACCCGTAGGGCATTCCAGCGCCAGCCCGATGAGGAGCATCGCCCAATGATGAAGCATGACATCCTTCGGGGTGTGTGAGGGAGCCAAGATCAGGACACACTGTCCCCAAGCACCACAATATTAGGACGACTTTAGTCTTTCTCTCTCCAGAGGAACAGTGACTCCAGTGGGATTATATATATACATATACAAAGATGTTTTGTTGTCTCATTATGATAAATATCTTCTTTATATCCTTTTTTGTTTACAAAAAAGAGTCACGCACCAATCGCAAACCTGCGCAGTGGGTGCGCAAATCTGTTATACGAATGTCAGTCTAAAGTACATATTTAGAACAAATTAATATATATTTCATGAAGAGGTTTATTACTGAGTGCCAAAAAATAGTATTATAGAAGTTATAAATTTGTTTTGAAATGTTTTAAACAGATTTTTAAGGACCCGACAGTATCACACACAAGTCTTGGATCTTCGCATTTGGTGCGCAAATCCGTTATACGAATGTAAGTCTAAAATACGTACTTACACTGAAATAATATATTTTTTAAACAAAGAGGTTTATTATTGAAGCCCAAAAATTAGTATTACTGTAGTTGTAAAATATTTTTATGATGTTTAAAACACATTTTTACGTACGTGGCACCATCGCTCACCGGTCGCAAAGGATTCGCGAACCCCGCTGGCACGTATTTCCAGGATTGCGTAGTGGTCACGACTCCGGCGTAATTTTAAAAGGTATGAAATATCAATATTGCAAGTTTAAATATCTGTTTTGCTTAAAGACTTTCCACTAAATAGTTCCAAACACAATTTGCTAATAGCAATTTATACTTTTAAAATAAATTTAGCACATTTTACGGGTCTGCGACGTATACGCGATTGGTGCGCGACTCCTACCCGACTCCATGTGACATGGAAAGAAACTGGTTAAAAAGCTTTTCATTCTCTTAGAGGGAGGATCCAACACCTGTTCTATTCCTCTTATTTTGAGTGTGTCTGCATGTGTAGACTGCTATTTTGTAGGCTCTACCAAATTCTTTATATTTTTGGGTGTTTTGACTAACTAATAACCAAAAATGGCAACATCACATCCAAAAGAGGACCAGCAGGAGGAGATTGATGACATTGAAGAGCCGGTGAAGAAACGAAAGTAGAGCATTGTTTGGGCATTTTTCACCATGCCTGAGGGAGAAAAAAGGTGAATGCACGAAAAGTCACCTATACCATCTGCCATAAAGTCCTCTCCAGAGGTTTGGAGAAGAAATATTCTTGGTGTACATCATCAATGCACAAACGTCTTGAGATGATACATCCAACACGTCTTGTGTGAGTAGTGATGCCTCAGGAGAAGAGGGAGCAAGCTGCAGCAGATGATAGAAATCAAACTGTGTATATCAGGCCTATATGGGCACCTGATCCTAGGGTGCGACCATGTCCATCTGAGACCTATGACCTCATGCCAGCAGAGACAATTAATAACAGAGTGCTCATCACCACTTTACCGAGGCGGAGGTGGTTCCGCATCTCACCCATATGGCTAGATTGTTCCCCATGGTCCCTGGGGAAATCCATAAATGCGCTATATAGATGCCCTGCACACCTCCAGGCATCGCTCCACTTTTTACACCAGGCTTATAAGCGCGACCAAGTTCGGAACTGCACCACACTTTATAACAAAGTGCTCATTACCAAAGCACATTGGCCTCTTAAGTACTAAGAGACCTACGACTCTATACCAGTAGGGACACTTCTCATCAAAGTGCCCATCATCATCAACACACACTGAGACGGAGGTGCCTTTGCACATAACATGTTTGACTATATAGCCAGCTAACAATTCTTCCCATCATGGCCCTAGGAGATACCTGGATATATATATATATATATATATATATATATATATATATATATATATATATATATATATATATATATATATATATATATATAAAGGCGCTCCCACAGATTGTATTAGTGGGTTTCCAAATGCTCAGTCTTTCTTCCCTCTCTTTCTTCTCCATCATGGAAAATCAATACCTCGATTTTTCTACACGTAAATTCAGGAATCGCCACCATACAATTCCTTCTTACGCATTTAGTATTTACCCATTGATTCAACAAAACTTTATGCGTCACACTATTAGAACGTAGATCACAAATAGAAACACGTGCCTGCGCTCTCTCTTCTATGTCCTTTCCTTTGCAGACGCTACTCACAGAAGCGGACTGCTCGCACCTGGAGACATTTACAGGTATTTAAACTCCCGCTGAATGCTCGGCACACATCAACAGAATTCCGATGCGGCCACAGTAGGTACGGGAAGCGGGTCCTTGACTTTGATGAAGTAAGTGGGGTCACCAAGGGGGGTGATTTTCAATTTCCTCCTGATATGCCGACATGAGGAATCCTCACGCAGCCGGGCTCCTTCAACAATCTCTGTGTCATTTTTCTCTCCCTCATTTGCATGCACAGAATGTGACAATAGGTCGGGCCCCCCACGGAACTCATGGGGCACATTCCTGAAAGACTCAGAGTAAGAATTACTGCTCATTGGCATCTTTCTTTATATATCACGCAAACGCTATTTGTTACCACCAGATAGCGCATGTTACAAGGCGTCTTTCTTTAAATCATAAAGCACAAATCGCCACGTTCCGTTCTCACTACGTTTTTCCGTATAGAGCACGGACACAACGCTCCGGAATCACATGAATGATATATAAGTATATGTCCCAAAGAAGCCATTATTTTATGTGTCTGTTTGTTTGTCTGTTTGTCTTTTTTTTACCCCACAGGAAATGAGCCACTAGAGGAAACCATCCTCTACCACATATCGCACCTTAGCGTGTGCGCCACATAGTTGGTCTTAAACACATTATTTTAGACCACTCTTTTAAATTCACGCACATAGGTCCTGATGAAAGCCAGTTTAATACTGAGACCTGGCTGAAACATGTCGACCACACTGGATACCGGAGTCTTTAATCATCTCCATTGATATCCACTTCTCAGTTTTTAACCACTGCCAAGGGCCCAACATTAAAATAGTCTTTTGAATTCTGGGACCCTGCAGACAGTTTTTAATTCACATACAACTCACCTTCACTGCACACTCATGTTTCAAAACCTGCTCCGCTGTAACCAGGCATTGAAGCACACCCAAGGTACACTCGGTGCCTTGGGTGGGACCCAATGATGAAGCATGTCACCAACTAGGTTGGTGGGAGAGGGTCTTCTTAAAAACAAATGTTTTTTTCTCTTGAAACAAACACACACTAGGAGCTTCTACCCAGTAGCTAGTTCTCTTTGATTCAGTAGAAATCAACCTTCAACATCAGTTGGAGCTGTTCTTACCACTCCTCAACCCTGGATCTTCCTTGAACTTGACGATGCAGAAATAAACTGCAGGAAGTGTTTAACAACTCTCTGCGTTGGTGAACTTTCCATTGATACCATCATCATCAATCTGTTAAAAACACGTGTTAATTTTTTGGGGGGGTTTTTGAACCTTGTGTTTCTTTGTTTTTTAGAAACACTACGGTTGGACTTCTTAAGTTTTTTTCACTTTAAAAAAGTCAAAAACACAACAACAAAAAAAACATTGTTAGAAAATACACAAAAATTCAAATAGTTTTTAAAAAAATGTTCTTCCGGAACCACCTCTACTTGCATAAATGTGTGTGTGATGAATGTAAGAATAGTGCCTGGTTTATTGAATGAGTGCATAGGTAGTACGTCAATGAATGCATGAGTGTAAGGATACTGCCTGAGTGAATAGTTGAGTACAGGGGTACTGCCTGGGTGACTGCATGAGTGCATGGATAGTACCTGGGTGAATTAATGAGTATATAGATAGTGCCTGGTTGATTGAATGAGTGCATAGGTAGTACGTCAGTAAATGCATGAGTGTAAGGATACTGCCTGAGTGAATAGTTGAGTACAGGGGTACTGCCTGGGTGATTGCATGAGTGCATGGATAGTATCTGGGTGAATGAATGAGTATATGAATAGTGCCTGGGTGATTGGATGAGTGCAAGAGCAATGCCTGGGTGATTCCATGAGTGCATGGATAGTACCTGGATAAATAATTGACAGTATGGGTAGTGCCTGAGTGATGGGATGAGTGCATTAGTACTGTCTGAGTGAATATATGAGTGCATGGGTACTGCATAACTGAACAGTTGAGTTGAAAGATAGGGTCCAAGTGATTCAATGAGTGCATAGGTAGTGCCTGAGTGATTGGATGAGTGCATGGGTAGTGCCTGAGTGAATGAATAAGTGGAAGGGTAGCGCCTGGCTCATTGGGTGAGTGCATGGGTAGTTTCCGTGTGATTGGATGAATGCATGGGTACTGCCTCAATGATTGCATGACTGCATGGAAAGTCTCTGAGTGGATGCATGAGTGCATGGGTAGTTGCTGGATGAATGGGTGATTGCAATAGCAGTGCCTGGGTGATTGCATCAGTGCATGGATATTACCTAGGTGAATCAATGAGTGTATGGGTAGTGCCTGGGTAATTGGCTGAGTGCATGCATAGTGCCTGGGAGATTGGGTGAGTGCTAGAGCAGTACATGGATGAATGAAGGAGGGTATGAGCAGTGCCTGGGTGATTGGATGAGTGCATGGGTACTGACTGGGAGATTGGATGAGTGCAAAAGTACTGCCTAAGTGAATGTATGAGTGCATGGGTACTGCATGAGTGAATGGTTCAGTTGAGGATAGTGCTTGAGTGATTGGATGAGTGCATGGGTAGTGCCTGGGTGATTGGATGAGTACATGAGTACTGCCTGAGTAAATGCATGAGTGCATGGGTAGTGACTGAGTGAATGGTTGAGTGAAAGAATAGTGCATAAATGATTGGATGACTCCATGGGTAGTGCTTGAGTGAATGGATTAGTGTAAGGGTAGTGTGTGGCTCATCCAGTGAGTACATTGGTAGTGTCTGGGTGATTGAATACGTGCATGGCTACTGTCTTGAAGATGTTATACGTCCATGTGCAGTGTGTGAGTAAATGAATGAGTGTTTGGGTAGTGCCTTAGTGAATAGTTGAGTACAGGGGAATTGCCTGGGTGATTGCATGAGTGCATGGATAGTAGTGTATGAGTAGTCCCTGGGTGATTGGATGAGTGCAAGCATAATGTCAGTTTTATTGTATGAATGCATGGGTACTCCCTGGGTAATTCCATGAGTGCATAGGTAGTGCCTGAGTGAATAGAGCAGTGCATTGGTAGTGCCTGGGTGAATGGTTGAGTGTATGGGTACTGCCTGGGTGATTGGAACAGTGCAAGAGTAGTGTCTGTGTGATTGAATGAGTGCATTAGTAGTATCTGGATAATTTGATGGATGTATGCATAGTGCCTGAATGAATGAATTAGTGCAAGGATAGTGTTTGAATGATTGGATGAGTGCATGGGTTGTGCCGTATACAGTAGATTCTATCCATTAAAACTTAGTCCTATTAGGTCTATAATATATCTTAAAATACATCTTCAAATGAGAAGATACATCATACTTCAAAAGTGTCAAATTTTCAAATATAATAAAAAAACACTTTCAATACCTACCTGTCCTGATTGAATAAGGAGGAGAAAGTAATACAAACATCTTCTTGTATGCAAAACTATGTAGTTTATCATACAGGTGCACAAATCTTATCAGTTGTACTAGAGTATTGAGTCACAAAAGCAGACATCTGTTATCTAAGTATATGACTGAAACGTCCTCAGATATAGATAACAATACACACCTGCCCTATATAATGAGGAGTAAATAACTTGAAATATAACCACTTTTTATTGGCTTACACACTTTTGTAAAAAGTAAGGGGCCCATTAGGATGGCAGGCGGATCGCCCCCGCCAGGCTGGCGGTAGCCACCGCCAGGCTGGCGGGGCGATCCGCCTGCCATCCTGCCTTGAATGACCCCCCGCCACATTAGGATGGCTGAGGGGTCTGCCGCTTTCCCGCCGGTTGATTCGACAACCGGGCAGAAAACTGCCAGGATATGGTGGCAGTGTTTGCAAGACACCGCCATCCACATTACGATGCCGGTGGAGTCTTGCCTTTCCATGGCGGCGTTGCCACCATGGGAAGGCATGCGGTTTCCGCTATTGGGGGCACGTTGTGGGCCTCCAGAGTGTTAGGGGGGTGGGGGATGCACATGGGGGGTACCTATGGTACCCCCTACATTGGCATGGACAAGGTGGCAGGCACCGCGCGGTGCCTGTCACCTTGTGCATGCCAATGCACAACGTGCATCCACAGCATTGTGGATGGGGGATGCCACCGCCACAGTGGCGGTGGCATCCTAATGGCCACAGCAGGACCGCCGCACCTCTGGCGGATGGTCCCGCATGCCGTTATGGTGGCGGGCAGACAAAGTCATCATAATAGTGCCCTAAGTGTCATATTGCTCCTCAGAAATATGATGATAGTATTCAAATAGTCTGAAGGATGAACAATATTTATCTTAGAAACAATTAACATATAATTAAATTTGAAACATTTTTCCAGGTTATCATGCATATTATATTATGTATTCTTACCTTTCAAGTAATTTAGATACATCACTCAGTAAATCTATTTTAGAGTAGTAATATCCTAAACAGTATTAAAACTGTTTTCAAACTTCAACAGTAGCTACTATAAAGAAGAAAAAGAAAAAGAAGAAATGTTATTTGATGATAATCTATTAAAGAAATTATAATATTATATTTTTGAGAGCACAAAATTAATTAAGAATTACATAACATTTTCAATTTCCCTTTTTTGCTGTTCTCAGATTGCACATAACTTCACCATACACAGTGATTTCATTGTACGACCATCATTGAACAGCGGGGAAAAAAACAATCAAATTGATTATCGAAAAAAAAAAAAAGCATAGAACATCATTATCAATATGTGTAGCAATGCATGTTTCTATCTACACTTTGTTAATCACTTCTTTCATGTACATTAACTCTATTATTTATCACAAATATATTTCACAAAATGTACACTCTCATTTACATCAGGTACAATATAGACAACATTTATATAAACTATTTGATTTTAAACACAATTTTGAAAATGGATTATCAATTGCACAAATAATAATCAAATCACTAATTATAAACACTAATAGTTTGCTGTGCTCTCTACTTTATGTTGACATTTTCCCCAATAGGCTGAATGATGTACTCAAAACTTTGGCTGCAGACATAACACATAAGAATTGTGTAATTCAAAGGCAATCTAGCTTTGAATTTGAAGTGGGCATCATTGTAATGCTTCCACCCTTTATTACACTTTAAATAAACAGTATAGTGTCCAGATATTGTAGTTGGTCCATCATAGGAAATAATAGCCACTGTTGTAAAAGTTCTTCCTGAAATAGATACTTGACTTCCTTCAAAATTTGTAATTTTTGTTTCCAATTATCTGCCATTTGCTCTAAAATGTTGTAACACTAAAATGAGATATTTTCCAAATCTTTCTATATGTAATGTAGACAACATCTCTGATCTACAATGTGAACATCTCATATCCTGCTTTGCTGTTTTTATCAATTTGTTAAAAGGTACTGACATATAGTCTGGTATTGATAAGTATAGGAATCGCTCTGTTTGTATTTGAGTGGTAGAAGTAAATGAACACTCTTCACACTTAAGATCCCAACTGTAACTTAGTCCAAATAAGTTTTCAATGTGTATTCCTTCATGTTCTAATACTCTAAGCATAAGCATTAGAAATGTGTGTGCACCTTGTTGTTTGTTGAGAGTAAATGTCAATGAACCAGTACATATATCTAAAAGATGCCGAATGACAGAAGCAGTATGCATTTTACTTCTGTCACTTACCAACTGTTGAAAAACATGATGTAGTGCACAATAGAATTTTTTTTCACAATTTCCCATGATTTCATGATGAAGATGTGGTAGATGAAACACAACATTCAGAATCACATTAGCATAACAGTTGATACCTGAAATGTTTTCCAACTGGTATCCTACAATACAAAACACTTTCCATTTTTCTTTTCTTTACACCTTTAAGTTTCTCTTCAATATGTTTTCTTTTCTGAACCTCAGTTGAATATTGGACATATTTCCATTTTGGGCACACTATACGTTTCTCATATATGGGATATTCACCTAAATCAGGAGCATAAAGTCTTCTTAAACGATTGTACTCTCTTACACAATTTGTACCAGCACTAACCTTTTCCTCATAAAAATCTATCAAATACAAACCAGACAATGTTCTTACTCGAGACAATGCAACATATGCCATTCCCTCTTTAAACACCAATATTTACAAAAGCTCTGTTTATACTTAAACCTTGAGATTTATGAATACTTACTGCATATGCTAGAGACAGAGGAAACTGTTGTCTGCGAACATATAAGACTTTTACAAGTAAAAAACGTACAACACATCGCCTAATCTGTGTTACATCATGAATCTGATCAAATTTTATAAATAAAAATTCTATTCCATGTCTATTTTAAAAATTTACAAAATCAACAACTTTTCCCATTGCTCCATTTACTAATCCTTCTTCTACATTCAAATTGCCCTGCAGAATTACTCCACCATTTTTACATACATGTAATGTCTTTTCTAATCCTGCAGTTTTATATACAGACTTTTCTAGAAGTCAAACAACAGATACAACATGGTTTACTGCATGAAAAAAAAGAATGCCAATATTCATCATTTAAACCTATTCTAATGTACATTAGTGGTCAAGCTGGAACAGGGAAAAGTTTCTTAATTTATGATTTGACCACTAATCTACACAAAACTACAGAATCACATTTATCTTGTGTTGTAACAGCTCCAATTGGATTAGCAGCACACAACATTAAAGGGATTACTTTAAATCGATTATTTATGCAACCTGTTGAACATGGTAAAGATTTCAAAACTCTATTTCGTGTGGAGGCAAGACCTCGACTTACCCAAATGAATCCTCTTGACTTTGAATATAAACTGACTGAGCTCAAACGATCCGAACATTCATATCATGCAATCTCTCTATGGGAAAGTATTTTCAAGCTGAAGCTGTACAATTTCTTACTAAGACTCTTCTCTGATCAAATTTCTTCCCACATTTCTTTCATCTCTGTCTTTTCAGATTTTGTTATATATTATGTAACATATCGAGCAACAGCAATTGAATTATCTGCAACATACTGAATATCCATGTTTGCATTCCACATTTTCAAAATAACTGGATTGTTGTCATTAATGTATTTTGAAGTTTCTGTTCTTTTTAAGTTGTATGTATTCTTGGGAGTTTTCCAAATTATTGTATGTCTTACTGCTGACAAAAAACTATTCATTCTTCCTTTTGAAATTCTAGGACGTGGGAATACAAAACGACATTTTGTATAAAATTTCCCTTTACACTTGTATTTTCATCTGCAGTATTTCCCACATTGATGACTTTGAAACCGTAAAACTTTTTGTCTCAAGCCCTTTTCTCCTCCATCTCTAGGAATGGCACATGTAACATAGTGTTCGATGAAAGACAAAACAGTTTCATCAATATCAGTTCCAAATTTTGTTGCATTCTTTATCCATAATAGCATGTGTATATGAGGAGCACCTCTGGCTTGATACTCTTTTCGACAAAATAAATCAGTTACTTCTCCAAGAGGTGGAATGTTTTTATTGCAGATAAATGACATCATACTCCGAAACCTATGGTTAAAATACCTGCACAAATTTACAGAATTCAAGGAACAGAGTTCTCCAGGTGTCTTCAATTCAATGTTTTTAACATTTGAATTTGCTTCTTGTAGAAATTCAAGTAAATCTTCCCACGCATATTCAGCACAGCTAAGTGTTACAAACCATGTAGGTGTACCTAAGTTTCTTAACATGCATTTAAGTTCACCATCACGATGATACCAATATTCATTAGTACCACGTTGACACGCCATCAAATTAATTAACTGAGATTCTAAATTTTCATCTCTTTGTTGAACTTTGTCCATGAACTCTTTTGCTGAAACATGTTGAAGATAAAGTCCTGTTTTTAATATGTGGTTCACTGCATATGAAGGTGCAGACAAATCTTTTTCAAACAGAATATGAAATATATATGCAATGCACTGTCGAAATCTTTGATTTTTAGAGTACAATCTTGTTGACCGGTATTCTGAAGCTGGAATCCATACAGCTCGCTCATCAAATCTTCCACCTTGTCCAGTGGAGAGTAGCTGTGGAAAACAACGAGCTTCTAAACTTTTTTCCCATACACTGATAGAAGTTCTCTTTGCTTCCTTCATTTGAAATAATTCAATACTGTTTCCTATGATTTCTTTTGAATAGAGGATGTATAGCATAAATCTCTTCACTCCTGGACTTGTCCACTTTTTCTATTTGGCCACTTGACATTACTGTTTAATCTTCTATGCATATCACTTCTTCATCAACATTTACATTCTTATAAAAAATAGAATTCTGTACCAGGTACAATGTAGCCTTTTGAACTTTAGTAACATCTACAAACTCTTGCCAGATTTTACGACTCTTTGTTGGAACACCATTTACTAGACTAACTACTGGCTCAATTTCCTCCCTGTCTACACCAACAGTTTCAATGTTTTTCTTAAAATCTAAAGGTAAGTACACAACTCTTCCTTTCAGACCTCTTTTAATATCTGTTGGTGGCAGCTTACCTGTTTTAGGCTCCATACAAACTATGGCCTGAAATGGGTGTACAGATTGAATAAGAATAGACTCATATGCATTTAAATCTGCCAGTTCTTGAGGAATAGGTACCAACTCTAAGTTGTTATGTACTGCTCTAACTGGCATTTTGTTAACTTCTAATTTGTTGTAACAGTATTTACAAATAACTTAATCAGCATCCAACTCAAACTGAACTTCTACCAACAAATAAACACCAAATTGCTGCCACTCATCATTATTTTCCTTTTCACTTTTTAAATATAAATCAACATTCCTAGTTTGACTTTTATAGTGAGTACGTCGACAACAAATACAAACATAGGGGGTCATTACGATGGCGGTCGGAAAAGCAACCCGACCGCCATGGTAGCAGAAACTCACCGCCCGCCGCTACCGCGGGAAAACCGATGGCTAGGTTAGGATCCTCGGCGGTAAAAATCCAAACGCGGCGGAAAGGAGACCCGAGAAACCGCCCGTCGCGTGCGGAGAAGCCCGAAACCCGTCTGCGGTGTTCGGATTCGCTGCGGAAACAGCCCAAACCACCGCAACCACAGCGGAGACACCGCCATGGAAATTATGATATCCCCGACATGACTGCGGTGCAGAGCGCTGTTTACGACCGCCGCGGTCGACAATAGTGAGGAATGAGAGAGCCCGCGGAGCGCTCAGTAGCATAGCCACCGCTGCGTACGCTCCGTGAAAAAAATGGCGGTCGGAAAAAATACACACAACATGCCCACAAAGTGCATCAAGCAAACAAGTCATGCACCCAAAAACACCTAACACAGCCCAAAAACACAACCCCATGGTAAACTCAAAAACTACAAATCCCAGGACGACACACACACCACACCTGCAACCAATACCCCATCCTGACACACCCACATAGCCCAGTATAAATCCAGCCCCCTACCAGACCACAATCCTTTGCAAAACTCCAGAACTGAAGGGACATACACCACAGCTGACAGGAGAGGTAAATCTGCACAACACACACACACATCACCACCACCACTTCTACACCTGCACCTCTAACCCCTTTGCACATCACACACCATACACATCACCACCACCACAACCACCTCAACACTTGCACCTCAAACACCTTGGCACATCACACACCATGTCACCACAGAAAATGCCCAAATTCACTGACAGTGAGTTGAGGGTCCTGGTAGATGAGATAATCAGGGTAGAACCCCAATTGTTTGGTAACCTGGTACAACAGACACCAGTAGCCACAAGAACGCTAATGTGGAGAAGGATAGTAGATAAGGTAAATGCAGTAGGGACCGTGCCACGCAATAGAAATGAAATTATGAGGCGCTGGCACGATCTGAAGGCAGTGGTCAAGAAAAGAGAGCCAAGAACCATGAGCTGGCTCACAGGACAGGCAGTGGCCCTCCCGTTCCACTCAAGACATTCACCGAATGGGAGGAGAAGGTGCTTGGCATACTGCATCCAGAGAGTCTCACAGGAATACCCGGGGAGTGGAGGCTGGTAAGTACAAACAAATGCCTAACATCACACTGACATGTACTGTTTTGCACCACTACTAAGCTATACCTCCCAGGTACAAATGCAGTCATGAGCACCACACTCTCACCAACACATCTCTCACACATTAATCCAACAGTCCCTCAGGTTCACCTCAAAGGTAGCTACAAACATCACCATGGGTACATGTTTACATGCTGCCAGCACTACAACTCCCACCAGGCCCCCTTGTCCTACAACTGCGCAAGATGGAGCCCTGACCCCCCCCCATGTGGTAGCCATTGCATTGCTCACCTTAACCTAACAGGTAGGTAGCCATCCTCACAGGGAGGTGTGTGTGTGGTTTGGAAGTATGCACTACAACTCCCACCAGGCCCCCTTGTCCTACAGATGCACAAGATGGAGCCCTGACCCCCCCATGTGGCAGCCATTGCATTTCTCACCTTAACCCAACAGGTAGGTAGCCATCCTCACAGGGAGGTGTGTGTGTGGTTTGGAAGTCTGCACTACAACTCCCACCAGGCCCCCTTGTCCTACAGATGCGCACGATGGA
This sequence comes from Calotriton arnoldi, assembly GCA_963921515.1. Lineage (NCBI taxonomy): Eukaryota > Metazoa > Chordata > Amphibia > Caudata > Salamandridae > Calotriton > Calotriton arnoldi. The sequence goes on along the minus strand of CAWUFW010002541.1, from coordinate 1,954,928 downwards.
GCCCTGACCCCCCCACCCCCATGTGGCAGCCATTGCATTGCTCACCTTAACCTAACAGGTAGGTAGCCATCCTCACAGGGAGGTGTGTGTGTGGTTTGGAAGTCTTCACTACAACTCCCACCAGGCCCCCTTGTCCTATAGATGCACAAGATGGAGCCCTGACCCCCCCCATGTGGCAGCCATTGCATTGCTCACCTTAACCTAACAGGTAGGTAGCCATCCTCACAGGGAGGTGTGTGTGTGGTTTGGAAGTCTGCACTACAACTCCCACCGGGCCCCCTTGTCCTACAGCTGCGCAAGATGGAGCACTCCCCACAACCACAACCATGTGGCAGATATTGAATGTGACTCATCAAACTTACTGGTAGGTAACCATTTCAACTGGGAGTGGTGTGTGGAATTGGTGACACTGCAGTACAACCCACAACAGGCCCACTTCTTCAACAGATCAGCATGATGGACCACTTGTCCCACTCATAGGCATGTGACGTTTGTTCCCCCGCACATCACACCATACCACTTTGTCCATAGTCACCTACACAAATTATGCTAAACCATCGTATTGTACTCAGCCTGCACAAGTCTCACTGCAAAAATGTCCCACATTGTGTCTACTGTGCCAGGCATCACACACTGCAACACTAACACCTATCATGCTTCCCTGCAGCAGTGTCTGACAGGTTGGCTGTCAATGTGCTAATCACCCATGTCATACCACAGTGTTGCAATGTAAACAGTGGAAGTGCAGATTACCAAAAAACTCTACTGGACCGAGGACTCACACTGCTAAACTATGCACATCCCAACTGTCTTGCAACAGACCCAGCTGCCACAGTGCTGCACTGAATTGCATAACAAGAGTACTTTGTCTGACTAAAATGCACAAATGTGTCTGCTTGGGACCAGCAATGTGTGTATGCATTGACAATGGTCACATCTCACACTGTCTGTCTGAACAGTGCTGGTATAGTCTGGCCCCAAAAGCACACATTGTCTGCACATGGCTGACTGTATCTTACACACACACCACTGTTGATGACAACATGTAAGTGTATGGATGCCCCGGAACAACTGCATCACAAGTACTTTGCTCATGTTCTCAGGTCCACAAATACCATGAAACCATGATAGTGTGGAAATGTTTGCTGGGTGAGATGTTCAACCTGCTGTATGTCACCACAGTGATAGGAGCCTATACCACAAGCCCTATTGTGCCTTCAAATGTTGGGGGAGTGGACCCCACACCCAGATACTTGGGACAACAGTGATGGGGTGGATATACCCCATGCCCTATTTTGTCTGCAAATGTTGGGGGAGTGAACCCCACACCCAGATAGTTGGGACAACAGTGATGGTGGGGCTATACCCCATGCCCTAATGTGATGTGAAAAGTTTGGGTACTGAAACCCACACACACCTTCTGCTCACCACAGGCACGTTCCTCCCAAGAATGACTCTTAAGTCACATAGTCATGTCATTGCTCACCTTCACCTCAACCGGTAGGTAGCCATCTTCACACGGAGACGATGTTGTGGGGTTGGCAAATTGTCCCACAAATCCCACTATGCATGCTGTCCCACCCCTGAGGAAGATGGGCCACTCCACCCCCAATCAGAATCATGTGGCAGGCATTGTATGCCACCCACTCAACTAACAGGTAGCTAACCGCATCTCACAGGTCGGGGTGTGTGGGGGTGGGAAGCTTGCACAACAACTCACACAAGCCCACATGAGCTCCAGCCCCCAAGACTGATAACACCCTCGCACTAAGATGCATGTGTCAGTCATTGCAATGTCCACTTCAAAATCACTGGTAGGTAGACATATCATGCTGACTTGTCCCACACTGGACCAAGATGGAAGCCTCCTCATACACACACAGAGAGGTCTTACAAATACAAGCCAAAAACAGCAAACAGAACATATCACCAGCCACTACATGCAGCCAGATATGCCTCACGACAAGCATGGTGGCATAGGACACCAGGCCTCACATTGCACAACTGCACACCCAGATAGCATTGGCCACTATAGTGTGCACACACCTAAGCAAATGAAACCATGACAGCAACCAAAGTGTGACATTCAGATCCACATGTACACCACATGCCAAAGGTATGGCTGCAACTACAATGTTCCCCCAATGTGCAGAGAAAACGGCTGCAAGGGCACAACAAGTGACATACATGCGTAACTGGATCACATATGATTAAACACTCACTAGATGCCAACATGAACCTGTCAATGTAAAAAATGTAAATTGTGCATGTCATGTCTTGCCAACTCCCAATATGGACGAGTAATGCATGTACCTCAACAGCTTGTAATGCATCACTGGATGTCGGTAACTGCAAATTAGATCAGTGAACAACTGCTGGATGTACAAACAGTTGATGTAACAGTGCGAACAGAAGCTTTGCTGGTTGCAACACAATGACCATTTCTCATCTGACCCACAGGTGACCAAGAACTCCCTGCAGAGGACGACACCACCAACCTGCAGAGCCAGTCCCCCACCCCGGAACAGAGACTACTGGATGAAGACTCCCTGGATTCATTGGAGCCCCAAGCCAGGACTGGCTGATGTGGCAGGCCGCAACCAGGCCCAGGCACCCATTGTCCCCACAACCACATCTGCTGTAACCCATGACCTTCCCCAGACAGCTGTTGTCACGGCCTGTGTGGCAACCACTACCACCACCACCACCCCCACCACAGCTGCCCACAACACCCTCCCTGCCCCAGGTGATGAGCACGCCACGACATCTACTGAGGAGGCCAGGGAGAGGATGCAGGGGAGCAATGTGGGGAGCCAACAGGCCCGTGGCAGCAGTGTAGGTGGGAGGGGCAGGGTCATGCAGAGGGGAACTGAGCCTGGGATGGAAGCCCTGTCCCACATCAACAGAGTCCTTGGGGCATACGAACAGGCCCAGGGACGAATGGGCCAGTCTGAGGAAGATTCTCGGGAGCTCCTCCTGCTGATGAGGTCCATGGACACCCGCATGGGACAAATTGTGGACCTCTTTGGGCAGCAAGTGGCGGTTCTGAGGGACAGGCCAGGGCAACATTCAACATCTCCGCCTCCCCCTGATGGGCAGCAGGATGACAGTTCATCATCCTCCCCTGCGTCCACAGAGGGGGGTGAGTCCTCAGACACCACTGCCCCTGCAGCACAAGCCCCTCCAGTCAAGCGCAAAACGGGCCGTCCAAGGAAAGGCCAGGAGGCATCACGTGCCAAAGCACCTGCAAAAGGCAAGTCCCCGAGCCAGCCATGATGGCAGACCACTGCACCACTGCATTTACCTTTTGGACTATCCTTCCCCACACTGCCATGTGAATGGCATCTGTCTGTTGGACTGGGTATCCACATCACTGTGGTGACTACTCAATTATCTCATCTACCATGACCGTCAACTCATTTCTTCAAATTTCCACCCCCCCTGTACATTTTCTCGACCCTCACATGTCACAATTGTAAATAAATACACCTTACACACATGTTGTTGTGTCTGCTCCGTCTTTAATACAGGATGTGCAACCTTCACCGTGATGTAAATGTCCCAGGGAAATGGAATGTAGGTAGGCAAGGAGAGGCTGAAGGGACCTAGGAAAAACATTAGAACAAGAGTCACTTGTTTTGGTGTGGCATCACACACATCACACAACACTTGTCAACAAGGTACTCCAATCTTCACACATTACACAGAGCAACAGTCGCCATGGAGACATCTTGTATCTGTGTCAAACTACCCTATCCCCCAAACATTGCCAACCAGCAATGAGTGAACACAAGGCTGCAGTCACCAAGCTCACATACACCCTCACAGCAACTGCAATACCATCAGACCATGTGTCCCTCCTACATCGTCACTCACCTTCAAGTGAAGTAGCGGTTGATGAGCTGTTGACGCATGTCGACACCTTCCTCCTCTCCACTGTCCTCGTCACTGGACCCAGGTTGGTTTGCAGGCGTGGCCCTTGGCGGCTCATCATCATCCAGGATCAGGGGTATTGCCTTGCGAATGGCCCGGTTGTGGAGCATGCAGCATGCCACGACTATCTGACACACCTTCCTTGGCGAGTACATCAGATCACCTCCGGTACGGTCCAGGCAGCGAAATCGTGACTTTAGGAGACCAAATGTACGCTCTATTACATGCTGTGTCCTCCCATGGGCATAATTATATCGCACATCAGCTGCTGTCACAGAATTCCGCAGTGGGCTCAGCAACCACGGACGGTTAGGATATGCAGAGTCACCTGGGTGTGAGAAACACAGATTAACCTTGATGTTCCACAATGCCACAGGACAGCATGTCACACACACACCACGCTACTCCACTATGCATACTCACCCACAAGCCATGCACGCTCAGGAAGCAGATTGGCCATCAGCTGCGGGACGATGCTGCTGCGCATGATGTGCGAATCATGGGCTGACCCGGGATACCTGGCACACACGTGGGAGATGATCATGTCCGCCCGGCACACCACTTGAACATTTACTGAGTGGTAATGCTTCCGATTTCTGTAAACTTGCTCTCTTGCCTGTGGTGGCACAAGCCCAACATGTGTGCAATCAATGGCCCCAACAACATGGGGGATGTGTCCAAGGGCATAAAAATCTCCCTTCACAGCCACCAACTCTGGCCCCTGGGGAATTGAATGTATCTGTCCTTGTAGTTCATCATAGCTGACAGTACATCCCTCAGCACCATGCTGAACATCGGTTGTGACATCCCACCTGCGCTTGCTACTGTGTGCTGGAATGAGCCTGATGCAAAGAAATGCAGGAACGCCATCACCTTTGAAGTCGCAGTGAAAGCTGTTGGATATGTGCGACGTGGCTGCAGGTGGGGCTCCAACATGGCACATAGGTTTTGTAGGGAAACTCTATCCAGCCTGAATTTGCGGATGATCTCTTCATTCTCCATGTCAGTAAGCACTGTGAATGGACGATGGATATTGGGCCTCCTCCTAGGTCAGATGAAAGTGCACATATGTCAATGAAACACACCATGAGATGTACAGGACATTTCACATTTCTACAGACACATTGCCAAATGTTACAGACTGCACCATCAACCAACAGAGCACTGCACAAGTTGGTACACATCAGGCACACTACTCGTACACTTGTCCCCTTACCCGCAGCAATGATCTGTGCACACCTCCTGCTCATTGGCATGCACAGTGGGATATGGCACCATATGTGTGCGCACACCTGTGAGTATTACCCCCAGCATATGTGTCAAACTACAATACTACCCTAGCACACCATGCTGCTGTCCATTATACACCTCCCAACACAGGTTGCACATGGCACACATCAAGTACACACTGACCACAGGCTGAGCATGGTGAACACGTGTGTGCATGTGCAGTAGACAATGTGACATTCAATGATGCCCCTAGTTCACACAATGAGACAGCATTGTGCGTTACATTTCACCTACACACATTGACCATTAGCTACATATGCTATGCAACACAAAAACTGTACAGTCTACATGCCCTTACACATCACATGTGACATGTGCGTGTGTATGTGTCAATGCTATTTATCACATACACATATATGGCATGTGTAGGTGACATGGAGTTAAATTTCCCATTCGTAATGTTGGCCTCATGAGGGTCCTTCAATGTTGGAGACACTGGGCACTGTTCATGTTGGGCTATGGATAGAGATGGATGACTCCATATGTGCAGCAAACCTGATCCGCAAGTCCACGGACGGTCACTACAGGCACTGTATGGCACCCATATGGCGGTGCCTACCGCCTGGCCCCTGCGGACTGTCACCGCCAATACCCCAGACATGATCGTGGTAGTCTCAGCCATATCTACATGTGTATATGGCGGTTGGCATGCATCGCTACCCAGCTCACGGACACTACAGGCACTGTATTGCACCCATATGGCGGTGCCTACTGCCTGGCCCCTGCGGACTGTTACCGCCAATACCCCAGACATGATCGCGGTAGTCTCAGCCATATCTACATGTGTATATGGCGGTTGGCATGCACCGCTACCCAGCTCACGGTCACTACAGGCACTGTATGGCACCCATATGGCGGTGCCTACCGCCTGGCCCCTGTGGACTGTCCCCGCCAATACCCCAGACATGATCGCGGTAGTCTCAGCCATATCTACATGTGTATATGGTGGTTGGCATGCACCGCTACCCAGCTCACGGTCACTACAGGCACTGTATGGCACCCATATGGTGGTGCCTACCGCCTGGCCCCTGCGGACTGTCCCTGCCAATACCCCAGACACGATCACGGTAGTCTCAGCCATATCTACATGTGTATATGGCGGTTGGCATGCACCGCTACCCAGCTCACGGTCACTACAGGCACTGTATGGCACCCATATGGCGGTGCCTACCGCCTGGCCCCTGCGGACTGTCACCGCCATGGACCATGCCCTGGCAGCCAACGGGAAGCACCCTCGCGGTAGCCTGATGCAATTTTGAAAATAGCGGTAGGCGTGTTCCGCAACCGCGTAGCCGGTCATTGGAAGCATTCAAAAGATGCACCACCACGGTAGCGCGCGCCTGGCCCCTGCGGTGTGTCACCGCCATGGTCCATGCCCTTGCAGCCAATGGGACGCACACTAGCGGTTGCTTCATATGGCTTTGAAAATCGCCATAGGCGTGCACCGCCACCGCGGAGGCGGACATTGGATGATTTTAAAAATAGCAGACCTGGTACACCAATTGCAGCGGCGTGGGACAACTGACACAGCCCCAGGGGCCTATATATGTGTGGGAGGGTGCCCCACATTTCCACTGCTACCAGGGACTGCTGCCGGCCACCCTCCACCTGCTGCTGCTGCCTCCAGGGACTGCTGCCTGCCAGCCCCCACCTGCTGCTGCTGCCTCCAGGGACTGCTGCCTGCCACCCTCCACCTGCTGCCTCCAGGGACTGCTGCCTGCCACCCTCCACCTGCTGCTTCTGCCTCCAGGGAATGCTGCCTGCCGCCCCTGTACTCCACCTGCTGCTGCTGCCACCTGTCCACGATGATGTCTAGGACACAGAAGATCCGGGCAAGTCCCTTCACCAGCGAGGAGCTGGAGGTCCTGGTGGACGGGGTGCTTGCACAGTACCCAAGGCTCCGTGGTGCCCCTAATGTCATGGTAAGTGTACAACAGTGTGAGTGAGAGTGCAGGGGGGGCACACGTGAGGTGGAGGTGCTGCAGTATGTGTCAGTGAGTGTGGGGCTCTGACATGCACTGCCTAGCATGTTTTCTCCAGGGGGAAGGGCTGTGTAGCCTCTTTCACACGTTTCCCTGCATGCCCATCCAGATTTGAGGGACATGTATTGTCCTGTCAGCCATACAGTGAAGCAGCAACTTGGTAATGCAGGAGTCAGGCCAGTGATTGCTTGTATGAATGGCTGTGTGGGTCCCAAATGTCCCTCTCAGTGTCAGCCCACCTGGCCTGCACAGTCGCCGCCCAATCCCACAAGTACACATCACTGCATGTACAGTGTGTTCCATATGTCTTCTGTTCACACATCTTCATCAAAGAGCCATCTCAGCCCTGTAGATTGCACACGACAAGCCTTGTGACAAGGGTGTGTGTATGAGAGTTGATGTGACTGTATGTGAGCTCCATGACACACTGAGCCATTCACAGGGCTAGGACATTGGGGGCTGCGCAGTGTTGGACACAGTGAGTCCACCAACAACCATGTGTTGCTATCTGATCTATGTGTTGCTGTAGCTAACAGCGGGCAGTAGATGTGGGCAGACTACACATTGCTTGATGTGCTGGCATCCTGCATGTGAATGGGATGCAGAGGTACTGTGTCCACCCTCCCACCTTCATGGATTCACGTGTGGTTCTCCAATGCGGTTGTACCATGTGCCATGCATTCTTGGCTCTGTTCCACATATCTGTTGATTTGGGATGAGTGAGTATCGTGCCACTGTATTGAGAGATTTTGGTAGTATACACTGTGTAACTGATGTATTACCCCTCTTGTCTCCCATGCCTGCAGCTGAAAGTCCACCAGCGTAAAGCTGTGTGGAGGGCCATTGCCTCCAAGGTGCATGATCTGGGTGTGTCAAACCGACGGCACAGCCACTATCATAAAAGGTGGGATGACATTTGCCTGCTGAGCAAGAACGTGGCCGAGATGACGCTGGGGCTGATCTGGCGGAGCGGCAGGTTGTCCCGACGCAGCATGACCCCACTAATGGCCCGCATCTTGGCCGTTACACAGCCTGAGTTGGATGCACAATTTAAGGAGCATCAGCAGCAAGCTAGGGGTGAGTATTTGTTGACGGGTGGCTTTGGCAGGGAGTGGCTTCATGTGTCCACAGATTGGACAAAATCTGAGCTGTCTGACGTTGGTAGTGTGATGCAGTGGATTGTAAGTGGTGTCTGTGCTGGGTGCATCTGACATGCATTTGTCCCACCTGTACTCACTGATGTGATCTGCGGAATGTGCATTGCCATTGCATTCAAAGTTGGGGCATTCAGGTAGCTTGTGCAGTGGGGTACTGTGTGAATTCATATTGATGTTGACGGCAGTGTGCATAATCTGAGTGTGTTTCAATAAATGCGTGCAATGCCTGACAGCAGATTTCAGCTGCTACAACTTCTGAGGACAATGTACTACAGTACTTGTGCCCGTGCAAGCAACATGGTAGCTGGCATGCGCTAATGGCCATTGTGGGCTACTATGTTGTGGTCTGTGTGTGTGTGCTCCCCTACTGCTCCATCCATGTACGTAATTGACACCATGTTGTAGTGTTCATCCTTGCCATCCTCGGCACCCTGTGTGGTCAGAGAGATTTTTGTGCCTGTGTCTGAAGTGGGCCACAGGCAGGATGGTGTGCTGTGTGAGTCACCGGGATCACTTATGGCTGGATTTGTTCTTTACATGCACTGTTGGGTTGATAATTGAGGTGGCAATGTATATTTAGTCAGGGTGATGTGCAATGCGGATAACACATCTTGAATGGTTATTTACTTGCACATGTTACTTCAGTTGGTGCCACTCCACTAACACTACCTCTCTCTCCCATGTAGCATCTCCCGTGTGCGTTGAGGGACAGGGGACGGACACCAGCGGTGAGGCATCCAGTGCAACAGCCGCACCGGAGCAGAGTGACACAGATGTGACCAGCGCCGAGGAGGGGGACAGGAGTCTGCTGGAGGAATCACAACCCGAGATGCAAAGCTCTACGTCATCTGATGCCAGCGGTGACGCATCCATGTTGGGGGCCACAGGGAACAGGGACTCTGCCTCCTCTTCCGCCACACAGCGTCCAGTGCCTAGCCTCCCATCTACTTCCACTGGTGCTGCCCGTGTTCGCACAAGTCGTAAGGGAAGAGTGTCCTTCACCCCAGGCACTGCTGCCCCGGCCCATGTCAGCCCTGCAGCCCTCAGTGCTGAGTCAGTAGAGCTATTGTGCCAGCTGTGTGTGGGGCAGACAGCTCTCCTCAATGCCTTCCTAGACCACAATAAAAAGTTGGGCCAGGTGATAGCTTTCATGGAGGGCATACATTTGGATGCCGGTGGGCTACACCGGACTGTGCAGTCATTGTCCTCAACAGTGACGGCAGCCCTGCAACAGGCACATTCTCATGGAGCAGCTCCTGTCCCTTTGTCCACCCCCCTATCACTGTGCACCTCTGACGATAGTGACAATGCTCAACAGACCCCAAAGTCCAGATACAGCACACGCAGCACACAGCAGCAGCAACAGCCCAAACGGTCCAGGCCGCAGACACCATCCCCACAGAAAACTAAGACCACCCCAGAGCACAGAGATAAAAGCCCGTCAGGCGACACCAAGGGCCAGAGGGGCAAGAAACAGGCCTCAGGGTCACAGGCCTCAGAGTCATCCCCCGCCAAGGACTCTCCTGTCCCAAGGACCGCTCGCAAAGCAAAGAAGGCAGTTTCCCTGCCCACTGAGGATGTGTTACCTGCAAGGCTTACACTGGATGAGGGCTCTATGGCTGATCCACCCACAACCTCCACTCCCATCCCGAGCCCTGTGAAGCAGGCACAAGGGGGCACTGTAGGGTCTAAACATAGTAGAAAGGGTTTGAAAGGGCGGAGGCAAGCCACAGGGAAGTGCACAGCTGGATCCAGCATGTCCCCAGAGAGGGCCCCAGAGTCAGCACCAGGAGCAGGTTTGGTGGTGGGGTTACCGGTTGTGGCCACACCAGTTCCCATTAGTCCCCAGACAGTGAAGCCTTTCAGGATCCCCAAAAAGTGGAAAGGCACCCCTCCACAATCTCCTGCACACACTGTGTCTCACCACAGCATCAGTCCACCTCCCCGTGCCACCACCCCACCTGGTCCAAGCAGCCCTCCAGCTTCCCAAGCCAGTGATGTCTCTTCCACAGATGTTCCTCACACTCCCCGGGGCAGTCCTCCTACTGACCGTGACACACAGTCACCTCCAAGTCTGACAGACAGCCACATCTGAGTGGTAGTCACCCTCACACACCTGTCTGTCCACAGCGGTGTCTGTGATGCCCATTGTTATCCCCATGACTCTGATGCTGAGCATGGCATGGTATATTCGCACACATTCGCTGTGCAGCTTCTGATGTAACTACTCTGCACATTGTACTTGCCTTGTGGTTCACTGCTGTTTGCACCCTGCCTGTGCAGCTTCTGATGTGACTACTCTGCACATTGTACTTGCCTTGTGGTTCACTGCTGTTTGCACTCTGCCTGTGCAGCTGCACATTGTACTTGCCTTGTGGTTCACTGCTGTTTGCACTCTGCCTGTGCAGCTTCTCATGGACTTCACCTGCACATTGGACTGGCCACTGGCCTTGTTGCTCACTGCTGTTTGCCCCCTGCATGTGCAGCTTCTGATGTGACTACTTTGCACATTGTACTTGCCTTGTTGATCACTACTGTTTGCCCCCTGCCTGTGCTGCTTCTGATGTGACTACTCTGCACATTGTACTTGCCTTGTGGTTCACTGCTGTTTGCACCCTGCCTGTGCAACTTCTCATGGATTTCACCTGCACATTGGACTGGCCACTGGCCTTGTTGCTCACTGCTGTTTGCCCCCTGCATGTGCAGCTTCTGATGTGACTACTCTGCACATTGTACTTGCCTTGTTAATCACTACTGTTTGCCCCCTGCCTGTGCAGCTTCTGATGTGACTACTCTGCACATTGTACTTGCCTTGTTGATCACTACTGTTTGCCCCCTGCCTGTGCAGTTTCTGATGTGACTACTCTGCACATTGTACTTGCCTAGTTGATCACTACTGTTTGCCCCCTGCCTGTGCAGCTTCTGATGTGACTACTCTGCACATTGTACTTGCCTTTTTGATCACTACTGTTTGCCCCCTGCCTGTGCAGCTTCTGATGTGACTACTCTGCACATTGTATTTGCCTTGTTGATCACTACTGTTTGCCCCCTGTCTGTGCAGCTTCTGATGTGAATACTCTGCACATTGTACTTGCCTTGTTGATCACTACTGTTTGCCCCCTGCCTGTGCAGCTTCTGATGTAACTACTCTGTACATTGTAGTGGCCACTGGCCTTGCAGTTGCCCACATTTGTTATCTATCTATGCACAATTGTGAATAAGACAGTTGCTCCTGTTGTCAGTTCTGTCAGTGTAATTTCTCAATAAAACTGTTTCTGTGTGTGCATGGTTTACTGTGTCACATGCTCAGTATGGCACTTCAACATTGGCAATGGGTTGTCTCACGTTTCCATGTTTTTGCAGGGGTGACAGGGACTTCAATTCTTACTGACTCTTATACTTGTGGGTGCAGTGAAGGTGGTTTTTGAAAATGTTCTTGTTGTCATCATCCTTCTTTGTCCATGTTGTCTATGGTGTAGACATGTCATGTTTGGAGGCAATGTCAGCACAGGGTGGGAGTTTATGCACAGGCTTTTATGCAGGTTGGCACGGGTCATGGTGTCTGTGTGAGCTTACTTACTGTGTGCCCAGCAGTGTATGTGTACGGTCCTCTTGTGGTGGTCAGTAATCCTGGTCCCATGCCTTACTTCCAAAGTGTACACTTTGGTGATGGAGAAGTGTGTGGTGTGAAGGAGGTGACTTTGTGGTGACTGTTGATGTGTGTGCACCTGCATTGTCAACTACACCCATGTGTCACCCTGGAGTGGTGTGCGTGTATGTGTACTTGTGCCCTGCAATTGTGATTTGGTGCACATGGGAGTGTTGTGTGCTGCTGATGTGAGAGGGGGGATGTGTGACGTATCCTACTTGTGCTTCTCAATCATGGAGTGTGTGAATGGGGCCTGTGTGTTGTGGTGCAGAGATGCTCTTGTCAGGTAATTGCATACCTATGTGTATCTGTTCAGTATTTGACTTTATGGCCTTCCTCTCATCCCTGTGCCTTGACATGGGTGGCCTTGCTGTCTCCCTGAGTTGTTGAATTGAGGTGCTTGTGTTTTGGGTTGACTCAGTGTGGCAGCCATGTGTGATTTGATGGGCTGTGGGTGTTCTCAGATGTCTGTTGTCTTGCATGTGATGTACACATGCTTGATAGTTGTGTCCTTGTCCTTCCATTTGTGGGCACATCACTTTAGCTTTCATGTATGTTGTCCTCCATTGCTGCTAGCATGTGGTCTGTGTATGTGGCTGTGAGGCAGGGTAGGGTGTGTCTGTGTAAGTTGGTAGGCTGTGTGTGCAGTGAATTGTTTGATCATCAATATGTGTGTGTGTGTACATTTTGTGCTGGGGCTCAGTGTTCTTGGCATGTGTGTGGTGTTGTTGTGGTGTGTGTTGGCTGGGGCCTGGCCTACTGTGGTATGTGTTCCTCTGCAACAACTCCTGCTGTGGCTATCTCTGCAGTTGTTAGGGATGTGGGGCAGGGTGTGTATTCACCTATGTTGTTGTGCAGGAGTGGCACATGGCAGGCACATGATATGTCCCTTCAGGGAGAGGGCTAGTGTGTTGTGTTTTGAGTAGTGGTTTTGTGTTGTCTGTACAGTGGCCATGGCTGGCGCTGGCCTCTGCGTTGTGTGCATGTTTTCCTGCACACTGACCGTGGCGGTGATGACACCGGGACATTTGTTCATGATCGCGGAACATGGGTAGCCAGGATGTGGCGAGGTGTTTTTGTGACAGGTGGGACATGTGTGGATGCAGTGATGGCTGTGTGCCTGTCCCCACAGGGGTGTCTGGTGTGGACATGCACAGTTTTCAAACCCTTGACTTGTGTATTGTGTTGCATGCACAGTTGTGTGTGTACATACCTGCGGCGGCGTCCGCGCTGGTCAATGACTTGCAGGTGGTGTATCATATACAGCACCGGAAAGGCATGTAGAGCTGGATCCATCGCGGTGTGGGCCGGGTGTCTATTTTCTTGCTCCTCTGTGGTGTCTCTGTCGTCTTTGACTATACGGTTGCTCCGCCGCGGTGTGCTGCCCTTTTTCCGGCATCGTGATTTGTTCGGCGGACGGGACGTCATTCCGCACAGCGGTGAGTGCTCATTGGCTCACACCGCCGCGCTGGCGGGCGCACTTTGATGGCAGTTGGAGTCACACTGCAGCGGATGGGAAATGGGCTCTGCCTAGACATGCTAATTTGGCGGGCGTGAGGACCGCTGCCGGTGCGCAGTAAATGGTGTTTTCTCCCACCGCCAGCATCGCGGAGGTGCATCCGCCAGTCATCGTAATGGACCCCTTAGTTTGGTTTTTCAGACAAAACTGTCTTAAACTTTGAAATTTCTTCTGCAAACTCATCAATACTAATTTCTTTCCCATGTTCTTCAACACCTACACTTATCAAACTCTCACTTTGTCTACATTCGTCTTCTGAAACAAAAAAACGAAACTGTATATCATCACAAACTTTTTGTACATCTGATACTGAACCGTGCAAAAGAGCTGTGTTCATTTCACTTAAACATAATGCAGGAGTTTTATATAGTAGCGTCTCCTTACAAACTTCTGCATTTCAGAGTGGTGTACAACTAACATTCTTAAGTGATGAAAGGACTTTGGCACATGTTTCTTGAAAGACAAGCCGGAGAATTACCTTGCACCTTAGTATATCTTCTTATTTTACAGGGATCTAGTCCTTGTAACATCTTAATCTGTTTAACACTTTTTTTTTGCATATTTTCGTAAAAAAAATTGTAATATGTCAATAGATTCCTGCCGAATACTGCAAATACTGCTACAATTCCTATTATCTACAGGAGCTTCTGTACGCCTCCATTCAACTTCTTTAGCTATTACTTTTTCCACATTCTTAGGAACCATTTTATCTTTTGGAATGGAGAACCATCTTTCATCTCATAGCAACGACCACTAGTATCAACTGCATGTACTAATGTATTCTCTTGAAAATAGCTTTCTTCATTAAAGAAAGGCTCAGTACTGGAAGTGTGCTTCCATTCACCGGTAAAGGTTTTACAAAAGTTACTTCTATTAGCAAGTCTTTTCTTTTGCTTTTCTCTTTCATAAACACCATTGTCTTATCCAATGTTCTCATTCTCTTCAATATTTATATAAATAATTTTTCTTTTAATTCAAAAGCCCTATCTACTAGACTTTCAATGTGTTGCTTTTCCCTATAGGCTGATGATCTTCTTTTATATTTTTTACAATCTTTAATAAATTTTGAATTACTCTACTTCTAAACATTCTTATACGTATATCCTTATATGATTTTTGCCTTCTTGTAATATGTGTTGTTTTCCCATAAACTAATGTTTTTTACCATTACAATTCTTCTTTTCCTTCAGATTTGTTGTAAAACATTTCTTTTTCCTTTCATTATTATTGACTTTTTTAAATCTCTGTACAACTGTTTTAAGAAACTGATTATTGCTCTTATCAGAAGAGATTTTATCCTGAGTAGCATTCTGCTATTTTTCTAATGTACTCTTTTCACTTTTCTTTAAGTAGTACTGTTTTCTTTGTTCTCTTTTTTTTAATGTTTTCTTGCCATCTTCAATTTGTGATCCAAATAAATAAATTTCTAAAAAACAAAGAACAGTTTCAATAGTTTGTTACATCAATCAATAATTTTAAATTAATTACATATCAATATTCATAATAACCACTAAGCAATTACTTACAATTACATTGAAATTTTCTTCATAACAAACAAAAAAAGAGAAGTGAAGAAACAAGCAAGAGAGCTGCAGAAAGAGGAAGAAAGGTCTTGAAAGAGGAAGAAAGGTGCAGAAAGAGAAAGAAAGATGCAGAAAGAAGCAAGACAAGTGCATAAAGAAGCAAGTGAGATACAGAAAGAAGCAAGACAGGCAGAAAGAAGCAAGAGATGTGCAGAAAGAACAGAGTGAGGTGCAGACAAAGGGAAGAGAGGTGCTGAAAGAGGCAAGAGAAGTGCATAAAGAGGCAAGAGAAGTGCATAAAGAAGCAAGAGAAGTGCAAAAAGAGGCAAGAGAGGTGCGGAAAGAAGCAAAAGAGGTCCAAAAAGAAGCAAGAGAATTGCAGAAAGAGGCAAGAGAGGTACAGATAGAAGCAGGATAAGTGATGAAAGAGGCACAAAAGGTGCAGAAAGAAGCAAGAGAGGTGCAGAAAGAAGCAAGAGAAGTACAGAAAGAAGCAGCAGAGGTGTAGAAAGAAGCAAGAGGGGTGCACAAAGAGGAAGAGAGGTGCAGAAAAAAGCAACATAGCTGCAGAAAGAGGCAAGAGAGGTGCAGAAAGAGGCAAGAGAGGTATAGAAAGAGACAAGAGAGGTGCAGAAAGAAGCAGGAGAAGTGATGAAAGAGGCAATAAAGGTGCAGAAAGAAGCAAGAGAGGTGCAGAAAGAAGCAAGAGAAGTACAAAAAGAAGCAGCAGAGGTGTAGAAAGAAGCAAGAGGGGTGCACAAAGAAGAAGAGAGGTACATAAAAAAGCAACAGAGCTGCAGAAAGAGGCAAGACAAGTGCAGAAAGAAGCAAGAAAGGTACAGAAAGAAGAGAGTGAGGAAGAGGCATGAGAGGTGCAGAAAGAAGAGAGTGAGGTGCAGAAAGAGGCATGAGAGGTACAGAAAGACACAAGAGAGGTACAGAAAGAAGCAAGAGAGGTGCAAAAAGAGGAAATAGAGGTGCACAAAGAGAGAAGAGGGGTGCACAAAGAGGGAAGAGGGGTACAGAAAGAAGCAGGAGAGGTTTAGAAAGAGGCAAGAGAAGTACAGAAAAAGGAAAGAGAGGTGCAGAAAGAGGGAAGTGGGGTGCAGAAAGAGGCAAGAGGGGTGCAGAAAGATGCAAGAGAGGTACAGAAAGAGGCAAGATAAGTGCATGAAGAGGAAGAAAGATGCAGACAGAAGCAAGAGTAATGCAGAAAGAAGCAAGAGAAGTGACGAAAGAGGCAAGAGAAGTGCAGAAAGAGAGAAGAACAGTGCAGAAAGAAGAAACAGAGGTGCAGAAAATGCCTATTTTGACTGAACCTTTCCACAGACTTATGCAAACTAACCCAATCACTAATCCTTCTCCCAAAATGTATTAAACCTCACTTTTCTCTTGAAGGTTCAGTATTCATCGACTGCTCAGAATGTTAGGCCTACCAAATATAAAACAGCAATCCTAACTATATCACTTTTGTAAGTCTCACCAAGTTTGTGAAGGTATGAATGCGTGTGTCTGTGCTTTTACCTAGTGACATGTTACATAAAAATAAACATACAAATACTTGAAAACCTGTGTTTCAAACAGCATACTCTGTAAATGTGTGTACAAGAAGGTGTATGTATTTCTTTCTGCATATAATACAGGGCACATGGGTCTTCAATAATATATTTGAAGGGCTCTATAACACCTACATATGTAAGACATTTCTGCCTGTGCAACTGAATGGCAGAGCAGTACTGAGAAGATTTGACCACCTATAGGAGAAGCTACCAGTTTTTTAAGCTACCATCTTCAGGTGCATAACACATGTGAGAATGCATGTACAAGTAGACATATACCTTAGTCAAGAAAGCATGAAGACTTTTAAACTTGACAGTTTGCACTTCCCTTCCATTTGAGTGCAGAAAGAGGCAAGAGAAGTACAGAAAGAGGCAAGAGAAGTGCAGAAAAAAACAAGAGCGGTGCAAAAAGAGTAAGAAATGTTCACAAAGAGACAATAGTAGTGCAGAGAAGCGCAGAAAGAGGCAAGAGAAGTGCAGAAAGAAGCAAGAGAGGTGCAGAAAGAAGCAAGAAAGTACAGAAAGAACCAAGAGTAGTGCAGAAAGAATCAAGACAGGTGAGAAATAAGCAAGAGAAGTGATGAAAGAGACAAGAGAGTTCCAGAAAGAAACAAGAGAGGTGCAGAAAAAAAGCAAGAGCGGTACAGAAAGTAGCAAGTGAGGTACAAAAACAGTCAAAAGAGGTGCAGAAAGAGGCAAGAGAGGTGCAGAAAGAGGCGGGAGAGGTGCAGAAACAGGCAACAGGGGTGTGAAAAGAGGGAAAAGGGTACAGAAAGAGGCAAGAGGGATGCAGAAAGAGACAAGAGAACTGCAGAAAGAGGCTAGAGAGGTGCAGAAAGAGGCAAGAGGGGTGCATAAAAAGGGAACAGGGATGAAGAAAGAGGCAAGAGACGTGCATAAAGAGAGAAGGGGGATGCAGAAAGAAGCAAGAGGATTGCATAAATAAGCAAGAGAGGTGCAGAAAGAAGCAAGAGAGGTGCAGAAAGAGGCATGAGGACTGCAGAAAGAGGCAAGAGAAGTGCAGAAAGAAGCAATAGAGGTACAGAAAGAGGCAAGAAAACTACAGACAGAGCCAAGAGCGGTGCAGAAAGAGCCAAGAGAGGTACAGAAAGAGGGAAGAGGGGAGCATAAAGAGGCAAAAGGGCTGTAGAAAGAAGCAAGAGAGGTGCAGAAAGAAGCATGATAGGTGCAGAAAGAAGCAACAGAGGTATAGAAAGAAGCAAGAGGGGTGCAGAAAGAGGCAAAATAAGTGAGGAAAGAAGCAACAGATGTGCAGAAAGAGGCAAGAGAAGTACAGAAAGAGGCAAGAAAGGTGCAGAAAGAGGCAAGAAATGTGCAGAAAGAAGCAATAGAGGTACAGAAAGAAGGCAAGAAAACTACAGAGAGAGGCAAGAGAGGTGCAAAAAGAGCCAAGAGAGGTGCAGAAAGAGGATAGAGGGGAGCAGAAAGAGGCAAAAGGGCTGTAGAAAGAAGCAAGAGAGGTGCAGAAAGAAGCAAGAGGGGTGCAGAAAGAGGCAAAAGAAGTACATAAAGAAGCAACAGATGTGCAGAAAGAGGCAAAAAAGGTGCAGAAAGAGGCAAGAGAAGTGCAGAAAGAAGCACGAGAGATGCAGAAAGAAGCAACAGAGGTGCAGAAAGAGCCAAGAGGGGTGCAGAAAGAGGCAACAAAGTTGCAGAAACAGGCAACAGAGGTGCACAAAGAGGGAGAGGGTTTGCAGAGAAAGGCAAGAGGGGTGCAGAAAGAAGCAAGAGAGGTGCAGAAAGAAGCTTAAGAAGTGCAGAAAGAAGCAACAGAGATGCAGAAAGAGGCAAGAAGGGTGCATAAAGAGGCAATAGAAGTACAGAAAAAGGCAAGAGAGGTACAGAAAGAGGCAAGAGAACTGCAGAAAGAGGCTAGAGAGGTGCAGAAAGAGGCAGGAGGGGTGCAGAATAAGGGAACAGGGTTGCAGAAAGAGGCAAGAGATGTGCAGAAAGAACTAAGAGTAGTGCAGAAAGAAACAAGAGAGGTGACAAAAGAAGCAAGAGAAGTGATGAAAGAGACAAGAGAGTTGCAGAAAGAAACAAGAGAGTTGCAGAAAAAAGCAAGAGAGGTGCAGAAGAAGCAAGTGAGGTGCAGAAACAGGCAAGTGAGGTGCAGAAAGAGGCAAGAGAAGTAAACTTGACACAGTGCACTTCCCATTTCAAACAGACACCTACATTTATGCAGCCTACTTCGAGTATACCTTTCCACAGACTCATACAAAATAGCCTAATCACTAATGCCTCGGATAACATGTCTTTAACCTCACTTTCATGTTGGAGCTTTAATTTTCACCGACTGCTCAGAATGTTAGACCTACCAAATTTAATACAGCAATCCTCCCCACGTCACTGTTGTAAGTCTAACCATGTTTCTGAAGGTATGCATGTGCCTTTTGCTAGTGACAGATACATAAAAAGAAACATACAAATACTTGAATATCTGTATTTCAGACCACATACTCTAAATTTATGTAGAAGAAAGTGTATGCATTCCTTTCTGATCATAATACATGGAACATGGGTACAGAGTTATATAGACTAGGATATAGTTTAATACATCAGTCAAAATGGTTTAAACATATGTTTTCTCTGCTACTTTCATTAGAGCCTCAAGAAGCACACATATTTCTATGCACAACCTATTTCAATCTTCATTTCAGTACAATAAAACAAACTACAATACACATTTCTACATTTGGTAACATATTTCAAACATCACATTTCTCTAATGCTTTGCAAGCTTTATAAATAATGCTTTACAAACTTAAAAATATCACTACAAAGACTGAAGCACTCCTACGCAATACATAACACACCTTACACATTTGTAACTCACCTCAGAAATACTATTGCAGAATATGAAAATGTCAGAAACTCCTAAAAGATTTTCTTTCCAACACAATAAATGTCGTGCACCACTCGCAACAAGGTAAAACCGGTAATGGCAAACTTTCCCTCTCTTTTTGTACACAACTGAATGTTGTAACAAATCAAAATGCTCCCTTCAGTTTTTCAAATTCTGAAACCCATTTCTATTTGTTACACCTATTAACCCTTTATTACTCTCTTCCAAAAGTACCCAATCTGGCTCTGTAATTCACAGGAGTCACGACTCCATCGTGGAGCCGCAGTGTCGCATTGCGATGGAGCTGCAAACCCTTACGGGAGTTCAAAAACCTATTTCCAATAATACTAGTAATATTTTTTAGCAACATTCCACTTCTAAACATAGTACTAATTTGGGAAAACGTGCTTTAGTAGCATATCACTTATATATAAGTTAGCATTTCATATTTTAAAACCACAGTTAAGTTTCAACCCTTCCCCCATTCTGTTTAATCCTATTTTCCATAGTAATATTTTCTGCAACATTCAACTGTACCACAATGTCACAAGTTCACCATATTTTCAAATTCAGCACACTAGCTTACAAATGCAAAGAGCAGGTGTGGTTGACTTTTGCAAAATATTAGCTTATCCTATCTACTGTACCGCAAGCATTTTTCAAGAACCAATCAGAAAGATGCTTGTTCAGGAAAGTAACATGCATCCTATTTTTTAATGGGATGGCGAGAGCAATATTCCTGCCATCCCATAGCAAACTGAAATATCCTGGGGGTGGGCACCCCTGGACATTGCTGGAGTCAGGGCCATGGAGGGCTCCACGATGGGGGCAGCACTACCCCTCCAACATATTTAAAGCCCCAGGGAGGTGGTGGTCCCAGGAGCCAAGGGTCCACAATGGAGCCCTGCATTCAATTTATGTATGCCCTGGGGAGGTGTTGGTCCCAGGGCAGTGGGGGGGAGCTCGAGCCCCCCCACACTTCTTTATTATAACATAGCCCCGGAGACGAGGAGATCCCTGGGGCTGCGGGAGGGTTGCGTGGCCCCCCGCATTTGATAACTATAGCCCTGGGGATGTGGTGGTCCCCGGGGCTGCATGGGGTAGGACAGGAGACCCCCACACATTTTTTAATAATAAAGCCCGAGGGAGGTGGCAGTCCCCGGGGCTGCAGGGGGGCTGTGTGCCCCCCGCTTTTAAAGACAATCGCCCTGGGGAGGTGGCAGTCCTTGGGGCAGCGGGGGCCCCTGAGGGTCCCCACATGATAATTTGGGACTGCCCCCACGACCTGGCCCACCCGGGGGCTTAAAAGAAATGAAGTGCTGTAGACCGCGCTTCGTTTTTTAAAATTGTTCAGCAAGATTAACGCACCCTGCGCGAATCCTGGTAATTTTTTTTTTTTAAATGGCCCTTGGGTCCCTCAAATATTAGTGCACCAGGAGGCACGTTTGCAGAGTGGTGGAGAAAGGGGGAGTGGCCTCTGATGACCTCCTAGCAATCCCACTGTGTAGGGTTTAATGGAGGTAACAGGTGGGCTAGTTGGTCCCTAAGGACCCTCACCAGTGAAGTGGAATTCATTCACCAACCAAGAGCACACCAGGAGGTGCGTTTGCAGAGTGTTGGTGAAAGGGGGTGTGGCCTTCTATTAGTACTCAGAAGCCCTGCTGTATGGGACCTACTGAAGGTAATAGGAGGGGTAGTTGGCCCCCAAGGATGTCCTTGGGGGCCAACTGCCCCTCCTGTTACCTCCAGTAGGTCCCACACATCAAGATTGCTGAGAAGTGTCAGAGACCGTGCCCCCTTTCTCCATAACTCTGCAAATGTGCCTCTTGGCACTTAAAAAACTATAGAAATTCACTAAAAAAAAGAAAGTTTACAGGGGCATAATAGTTAGGAATTAGCATGTAAAAGCCTTAGAAACTCACTGAAAAAAACACAGGTTTCAGGGACATTATAGTAAGGAATTAGCATTAAATAAATCTCAGAAAGTTACAGGAATGTTATAGTTACACTGACATTTCATTTGTACAAAACTTGTGAAATTCAGCCGCTATTGTTAGTTGAGCTAACTATAACCCACACCCCCACAATGCACTGCTGATGATATCACATATTACATCACTCATGACAGGGTCATTGACATCACTGATGACATCTCAAATGACATCACTGATGACATCATCCACATATTCTCTGATGCACCTACTCACACCCAATATAACCTTTCATACACCCACTCCAAATTTTTGACTACCATCCTCGAAACCACAGACACACCAATACCAGTTAGTACATACCCACTCACTGATTCATAGGTCTAAACACATATCCACTCACTCATGCTTAAAACCCCTCATACACCCAGTCACTCACTAATACAGCCACTGATATAAGCACTCATACATCCATACAGACACTCACACACAGCCACTAACCCATGGAGTGACTCACATACCTAGTCACTCACCCAAAGAGTCAATCACACTGTTACTCACCTATACAGTTATACAGACACCACCTCAATTATTCATATAGATACTAACCCATACTTACTCTCTTACACAATCACTTCCGTTTTCTTTTTTTAACAAAAAAAACAACAAAAAATGCTAAGGCCCGGGGCCCATAAATAATAAAGGGAAGGGGGGGCCACACAGCCCCCTTCCAAAAACCAAAATTTAAAAAAAAACAGCATATCGCCGGAGGCTCCGCCCCCTCCCTGCACCACTCTGGAAATGCGCCCCCTGGCCCGTTATAAGTTGGGGGATTAAGTCCCCTTCATTCCTGAGGGTCCCTGTGGGCCAACTAGCCCACCAGGTACCTCCAGTAAGCCCCACACAGTGGGATTGCTGAGAGGTGTTCTGAGGCCATGCCCCTTTTTACACCACTCTGCAAACGCACCTCTTGGCGCACTGCTGGTGGGGTGATGAGGTCCTCTTAGGACACAAGTCGACTTAATCCCCCGAGCAGCAGTGCACCAGGAGCCGCGTTTGCAGAGTGGTGTAAAAAGGGGGCGTGGCCTTTGAGCACTCTCAGGAAACCAGCTGTATGGGGCTTACTGGAGGTAACAGGAGGGGTAGTTGGCCCCCAGGGACCCTCATGAGGAAAGGGGACTTCATCCCCTAACCAAGAGCGCACCAGGAGGCACGTTTGCAGAGTGGTGGAGAAAGGGGGCGTGGCCTGTGTCCACCTCTCAGCAATCCCACTGTGTGGGGCTTACTGGAGGTAAGAGGTAGGCTAGTTGGCCCCTAAGGACCCCCAGCAGCGAAGGGGATTTCAATCCTCATCCAAGAGCGCGCCAGGGAGCGCGTTTGCAGAGTGGTGGGAAAAGGGGGCGTGGCCTGTTCTGAGAACTTAGCAATCCTGCTGTGTGGTACTTACTGGAGGTAATAGGAGGGGTAGATGGCCCCCAAGGATATCCTTAGGGGCCAACTACCCCTCTTGTTACCTCCACTAAGACCCACACAGTAGGATTGCTAAGACGTGTGACGCCCCCTTTCTTCACTACTCTGCAAACGCACCTCCTGGCAGACTACAGGTTGGGGGATGAAGTCCACTTTACTCCTGAGGGACTTTGGGGGCCACAAAGCCCTCCTGGTACCTCCTGTAAGTCCTATGCAGCGGAATTCCTGAGCGCTGGTCGGAGGCCCAGCACCCTTTCTCTACCACTCTGCAAACGCGACTACTAGTTAAAGAAGCATTTGCAATGTAAGTTAGTTCTTTCTGCACTGTTCTTGCTTCTTTCTGCACCTCTTTTGCAAATTTCTGCATCCCTCATGCCTCTTTCTGCACCCCTCTTCCCTATTTCTCCACCTCTCTTGCTTCTTTCTGCACTTCTCTTGCTTCTTTCTGCACTGCTCTTGTCTCTTTCTGCACCCCTCTTGCCTCTTTAAGCACCTCTGTTGCTTCTTTCTGCACTTCTCTTGCTTCTTTCTGCACCTCTGACTTAGAGGTAGTTTTAATCCCCCTGCTGTATTATGTGCTAGGGCCTTATAGGGGAGGTCATGCCAATCATAGGGGTACCCCAACCCATAGTGTACCCTAGTGTATGTAGGTGTTTTCACTGTTTTCCAAGTGTCTTTTAGCATAGCACTGGCTCTAGGCCTGGTTAGTCAGAGTCAGTTACCACCAGTACCCGTCAGCAAAAAGTTGGGGGCACAGGATGACTTTGCAACAAGGCCTCTTTCTCCACCTCTTTTGGTTCCTTCTGCATATCTCTTGCTTCTTTCTGCACCATTCTTTGTCTTTTGGGACTTCTGTTGCCTCTTTCTGCATTTCTCTTGCTTCTTTCTGCGCCTTTCTTCCTCTTTCTGCATATGTCCTACCTATGTAGGCATAGTTAGAAATTAGCATTAAAAAATCCTTTGAAATTCACTGAAAAAACCATAGGTTTGAAGATCGTTATAGTTAGAAATTAGCATTTAAAAACCCTTTGAAATTCACTAAAAAAACCATAGGTTTCAGGCACATTATAGTTAGAAATTAGCATTTAAAAAACCTTAGAAATTCACTGAAAAAAACATAGGTTTCAGGGACGTTATAGTTAGTTGGAAATTTCACTCATACAAAACCAGAGAAATTCCGCCGTTATAGTTAGTTCAGCTAACTATAACTCGCGCCCCCGCAATGCACTGCTGATGACGTCACATATTACATCATTCATGACATGGTCAGTGACATCACTGATGACATCTCAAATGACATCACTGATGACATCACTGATTACATCATCCACGTGAAAATCTGATGCACCTCCTCACACCCTAATATAACCTTTGATACACCCACTGTAAAATACAGACAACCATTTTCGAAATCAAAGACACACCAATACCAGTTACTGCATACCCACTCACTGATTACTAGGTCTACACACATATCTACTCATTCACCTATGCAGTCACTCATCAATACAGCACTATTATATCCACTCATACACCTATACAGACACTCACACACCACCACTCACCATAGAGTTACTCACACACATAGTCAGTCATGCAAAGAATCAATCACACTCCCCTTTACTTACCTACATAATTATACACACACCACCTCACTTATTCATACAGATACTAACACATACTTACTCTGTTATACAATTACTGACACAAGCACCAACTCATCCATACAGCCAGTCTCACAATCACTCACTCTCACATATAGTCATTTATATAGTCCAACACTCACATATACTGCCTTTCACATATTTAGTTACTCACACATGTACCACTGAGACATCTAAACACTCACCAACAGACCCATACACACACTCACCCACCCATGCAGCCCTTCACAGATGCACTCTTGAACCCATACACCCAGTGAATCACCCACTCACACATCTATGCACAAAGTCACACACTCCCCACCCACCCACACAGATACTCAGGCACCCATACAGATACTCAGACAACCAATCAATAACCCATATAGACACTCATGTGGCTACTCACCAACCCATGCAGCCGCTTACACACCAACTGACAGACTGATACAGACATTCACACAGTTTAGTCACTAACTCATGCAGTCAGTAAGCCCTGTTTAATTGCTCACTTATACAGTCAGTCACGCACCTACTAAATCATCCATTCAGACACTCATACACCCACTCATTCTTCAATACACCTTGGCATATATATATATAAAACATATTTAAACTTTACAGAAACACACAGTCACTGGATGATGTCATCAGTGATGTCATCAGTGATGTCATTTGAGAAGTCATCAGTGATGTCATCAGTGATGTCACTGACCATGTCATGAGTGATGTAATATGTGAGGTCATCAGCAGTGCATTGCGGGGGCGCAAGTTATAGTTACCTCAACTAACTATAACAGCCGAATTTCTCTGGTTTTGTACAAGTGAAATGTCCAACTAACTATAACGTCCCTGAAACCTATGTTTTTTTCATTGAATATATATATATACATATATATATTTATATATATATATATATATATATATATATATATATATATATATATATATATCTCACGCTCCAACTCCACCTCCATGTGAAGCACTCTCGGGCGGGTGCATGTGTGCGGCCGTGGACTCCGCAATTTATTTTCGCTCCTCTTTCTTTGGTTTCAAAGAAAATCAGCACTCACGGGGCGCTTGAAAAACTTTATTATACAGCAGCAAGCAACAAACGCATTTCGGCGATCTGCCTTCTTCGGTGTTACTGACACACCGGAAGAGACCATGTTTAAAAAACATTTCATTTGTGCATAACAATCAAGAAGGGACAAGCGCAATTGCGCGACCATGAGCGCCATTTTGTAATGTCATATATATATATACAATTTATACAAAGCTGCTCAATTCATTTTAGATTACATTATATTCCACCACAGTCTTCTTTCTCTTTATCTAAATCACTACAGTTCATATAGATTTTTATTGATCAAACGCGAAAACATTTCATTAATATTCGCGGCCGTTTATCGGCATGGGCAGAAGTATGCACCGTGGTATATTGTGATCTTGCCGTGGATCGGCTAATGTCCCTAATTTTCAACCTCTTGTTAATGCACTATTATGGTGATTACCTATAATATTTATACACAATTAAGAAACCAGTTACTGAGGCTTCATCTCATCACGCTGTGTATCAGCTCAAAATCACATAAATTGACAGATCATGAACCTAAATGTGAAGCCAAAGAAAGAGGAGCGAAAATATATATATATATATATATATATATATATATATATTCACTGAAAAAACCATAGGTTTTAGGGACAGTTATAGTTAGTTGGACATTTCACTCGTACAAAACCATAGAAATTCCCCGTTATAGTTAGTTCAGCTAACTACTAACTCGCGCCCCGCAATGCACTGCTGATGACGTCACATATTACATCACTCATGACATGGTCAGTGACATCACTGATGACATCACTGATGACATCTCAAATGACATCACTGATGACATCACTGATGACATCATCCAGTGACTGTGTGTTTCTGTAAAGTTTAAATATGTTTAATATATATAGGGAAAGGCGTATTGAAGAATGAGTGGGTGTATAAGTGTCTGAATGGATGATTTAGTACGTGAGTGACTGACTCTACAAGTGAGTGATTAAATGTATCTTACTGAATGCATGGGTTAGTGACTAAACTGTGTGAATGTCTGTATCCGTCTGTCTGTTGGTTTGTAAGCGGCTGCATGGCTTTCTGAATAGCTACATGAGTGTCTACATGGGTTATTGATTGATTGTCTGAGTATCTGTATGGGTGCCTGAGTCTTTGTGTGGGTGGGGTGTGTGTGACTCTGTGCATAGAAGTGTGAGTTGGTGATTCACTGGGTGCATGGTTTCAAGAGTGCATCTGTGATGGACTGTATGGGTGGGTGAGTGTGTGTATGGGTGTGTTAGTGATTGAATGTATATCTCAGTGGTACATGTGTGAGTAACTACATATGTGAAAGGCAGTATATATGTGTGTTGGAGTATATAAATGGCTATAAGTGAGAGTGTGTGATTGTGAGAGTGGCTGTATGGATGAGTGTGTACTTGTATCAGTGATTGTATAAGAGCGTAAGAATGTGCTAGTATTTGTATGAGTAAGTGAGCTGGTGTGTGTATAACTGTATAGGTGAGTAAATGGGTGTGTGATTAAGTTTTTTGCATGACTGACTAGGTGTGTGAGTACCTCTATGGATGAGTGGCGGTGTGTGAGTGTTTATATAGGTGTATGAGTGCATATGATAGTCCTGTACTGAGTGACTAAGTATGAGTGACTGTACGGGTGAGTGAGTGGATGTGTGTGTAGACCTAAGAATCAGTGAGTGGGTATGTAGTTTTTGGTGTTAGAGTGTCTATGGTTTTGAGAATGGCAGTCTGTAATTTAGAGTGGGTGTATCAAAAGTTATATTAGGGTGTGAGAAGATGCATGAAATTATCACATGGATGATGTCATCAGTGATGTCATTTGAGATGTCATCAGTGATGTCATCAGTGATGTCACTGACCATGTCATGAGTGATGTAATATGTGATGTCATCAGCAGTGCATTGCGGGGCGCGAGTTATAGTTAGCTGAACTAACTATAACAGGGGAATTTCTATGGTTTTATGCAGTGAAATGTCCAACTAACTATAACTGTCCCTAAAACCTATGGTTTTTTCAGTGAATTTCAAAGGTTTTTAAATGCTAATTTCTAACTATAACGTGTCTGAAACCTATGGTTTTTTCAGTGAATTTCAAAGGTTTTTAAATGCTAATTTCTAACTATAACGTGCCTGAAACCTATGATTTTTTAAGTGAATTTCAAAGGTTTTTTAAATGCTAGTTTCTAACTATGCCTACAGAGGTAGGACATGTGAAGAAAGAAGAAAAAACACACAGAAAGAAGCAAAAGATGTGCAGAAAGAACCAACAGAGGAGCAGAAAGAGGCCTTGTTGCAAAATCATCCTGTGCCCACAACTTTTTCAGACGGGTACTGGTGGTAACTGACTCTGACTAACCAGAGCCAGTGCTATGCTAAAAGACACTTAGAATACAGTGAAAACACCGACATACACTAGGGAACACTATGCGTTGGGGTACCCCTGTGATTAGCATGACCTCCTCTGCAAGTCCCTAGTACATAATAGGGCAGGGGATTAAAACTACCTCTTAAAACGCGCTACAGGGCGTGTTTGCACAGTGGTGAAGGGAGGAGGGCCTGAGGTGACATGTGTGCAAACGCACCCCGTGGCGCGTTTTAAGTTGCGGGATTAAGTCCCTTGAATTCTGAGGGTCCCTGGGGCCCAACTAGCCCCCAGGTACCTACAGTTAGGACCACAGAGCTGAGTTGCAGAGAGGCGTTCCGAGGCCACGCACCTTTTTCACCTCTCTGCAACACAACTCTGTTGTGCTTACTGAAGGTACCTGGTGGGCTAGTTGGCCCCCAGGGTCCCTCAGGATTCAAAGGAATTAATTCCCCAACTTAAAACGCACCACAGGGCGTGTTTGCGCACATGTCACCTGAGGCCCAGCCCCTCCTTTCACCACTGTGCAAACGCGCCCCGTGGTGCGTTTTAAGTTGGGGGATTAGGTCACCTTGAATCCTGAGGGTCCCTGGGGCCCAACTAGCCCACTAGGTACTTCTAGTAAGCACCACAGGCCTGCGTTGCAACGCCTGTAACAAATTGTGCAGTTGTGTTTAGGTAGTGAAGAGGGTCGTGCTGGGGGTAGTGTTTTAGGGTTTAGGGTAGTGCAGTGGTATTTGTGTAGTGTAGGGGGTCATGCTGGGGGTAGATTAAGGGTTTAGGGTAGTGCAGTGGTGTTTGGGTAGTGTAGGGAGTCGTGCTGGGGGAGTGTTTTAGGGTTTAGGGTAGTGCAGTGGTGTTTGGGTAGTGTAGGGGGTCGTGCTGGGGGTAGTGTTTTAGGGTTTAGGGTAGTGCAGTGGTGTTTGGGTAGTGTAGGGGGTCGTGCTGGGGGTAGTGATTTAGGGTAGTGTAGTGGTGTTTGGGTAGTGTAGGGGGTACTGCTGGGGGTAGTGTTTTAGGGTTTAGGTTAGTGCAGTGGTGTTTGGGTAGTGTAGGGGTACTGCTGGGGGTAGTGTTTTAGGGTTTAGGGTAGTGCAGTGGTGTTTGTGTAGTGTAGGGGGTAGTGTTTTAGGGTTTAGGGTAGTGCAGTGGTGTTTGTGTAGTGTAGGAGGTCGTGTTTTAGGGTCTAGGGTAGTGCATTGGTGTTTGGGTAGTGTAGGGGGTCATGCGGGGGTAGTGTTTTAGGGTTTAGGGCAGTGCAGTGGTGTTTGGGTAGTGTAGGGGGTCGTGCTGGGGGAGTGTTTTAGGGTTTAGGGCAGTGCAGTGGTGTTCGGGTAGTGTAGGGGGTCGTGCTGGGGGCAGTGTTTTAGGGTTTAAGGCAGTGCAGTGGTGTTCGGGTAGTGTAGGGGGTCGTGCTGGGGGAGTGTTTGAGGGTTTAGGGCAGTGCAGTCGTGTTCGGGTAGTGTAGGGGGTTGTGCTGGGGGTAGTGTTTTAGGGTTTAGCGTAGTGCAGTGGTGTTCGGGTAGTGTAGGGGGTCGTGCTGGGGGTAGTGTTCTAGTGTTTAGGGCAGTGCAGTGGTGTTTGGGCAGTGTAGGGGGTAATGCTGGGGGTAGTGTTTTAGGGTTTAGGGCAGTGCAGTGGTGTTCGGGCAGTGTAGGGGTTTGTGCTGGGGGTGGTGTTTCAGGGTTTAGGGCAGTGCAGTGGTGTTCGGGCAGTGTAGGGGGTGGTGTTTCAGGGTTTAGGGCAGTGCAGTGGTGTTCGGGCAGTGTAGGGGGTCGTGCAGGGGGTGGTGTTTCAGGGTTTAGGGCAGTGGTGTTCGGGCAGTGTAGGGGGTCGTGCTGGGGGTGGTGTTTCAGGGTTTGGGCAGTGCAATGGTGTTCGAGCAGTAAAGGGGTCGTGCTGGGGGTGGTGTTTCAGGGTTTAGGGCAGTGCAGTGGTGTTCGGGCAGTGTAGGGGGTGCTGCAGGGGGTGGTGTTTCAGGGTTTAGGGCAGTGCAGTGGTGTTCGGGCAGTGTAGGGGTCATGCAGGGGGTGGTGTTTCAGGGTTTAGGGCAGTGCAGTGGTGTTCGGGCAGTGTAGGGGGTCGTGCTGGGGCTGGTGTTTCAGTGTTTAGGGCAGTACAGTGGTGTTCGGGCAGTGTAGGGGGTTGTGCTGGGGCTGGTGTTTCAGGGTTTAGGGCAGTGCAGTGGTGTTCGGGCAGTGTAGGGAGTCGTGCTGGGGCTGGTGTTTCAGGGTTTAGGGCAGTGCAGTGGTGTTTGGGCAGTGTAGGTGGTCGTGCTGGGGCTGGTGTTTCAGGGTTTAGGGCAGTGCAGTGGTGTTCGGGCAGTATAGGGGGTCATGCTGGGGCTGGTGTTTCAGGGTTTAGGGCAGTGCAGTGGTGTTCGGGCAGTGTAGGGGGTCTTGCTGGGGCTGGTGTTTCAGAGTCTAGGGCAGTGCAGTGGTGTTCGGGCAGTGTAGTGGGTCTTGCTGGGGCTGGTGTTTCAGGGTTTAGGGCAGTGCAGTGGTGTTCGGGCAGTGTAGGGGGTCGTGCTGGGGGTGGTGTTTCAGGGTTTAGGGCAGTGCAGTGGTGTTTGGGCAGTGTAGGGGGTCATGCTGGGGCTAGTGTTTCAGGATTTAGGGCAGAGCAATGTTGTTCAGGCAGTGTAGGGGTTTTGCTGGAGGTGGTGTTTCAGGGTTTAGGGCAGTGCAGTGGTGTTCGTGCAGTGTAGGGGTGTTGTTTCAGGGTTTAGGGCAGTGGTGTTCAGGCAGTGTAGGGGGTCTTGCTGGGGTTGATGTTTCAGGGTTTAGGGCAGTGCAGTGGTGTTCGGGCAGTGTAGGGGGTCGTGCTGGGGGTGGTGTTTCAGGGTTTAGGGCAGTGCAGTGGTGTTCCGGCAGTGTAGGAGGTCGTGCAGGGGGTGGTGTTTCAGGGTTTAGGGCAGTGCAGTGGTGTTCGTGCAGTGTAGGGGGTCATGCTGGGGGTGGTGTTTCAGGGTTTAGGGCAGTGCAGTGGTGTTCGGGCAGTGTAGGGTGTCGTGCTGAGGGGTGGTGTTTCAGGGTTTAGGGCAGTGCAGTGGTGTTCGGGCAGTGTAGGGGGTCATGCAGGGGGTGGTGTTTCAGGGTTTAGGGAAGTGCAGTGGTGTTTGGGCAGTGTAGGGGGTCGTGCAGGGGGTGGTGTTTCAGGGTTTAGGGCAGTGCAGTGGTGTTCGGCCAGTGTAGGTGGTCTTGCTGGGGGTGGTGTTTCAGGCTTTAGTGCAGTGGTGTTCGGGCAGTGTAGGGGGTCTTGGTGGGGGTGGTGTTTCAGGGTTTAGGGCAGTGCAGTGGTGTTCGGGCAGTGTAGGGGGTCTTGCTGGGGCTGGTGTTTCAGGGTTTAGGGCAGTGCAGTGGTGTTCGGGCAGTGTAGGGGGTCGTGCTGGGGCTGGTGTTTCAGGGTTTAGGGTAGTGCAGTGGTGTTCGGGCAGTGTAGGGGGTCGTGCTGGGGCTGGTGTTTCAGGGTTTAGGGCAGTGCAGTGGTTTTCGGACAGTGTAGGTGGTCATGCTGGGTCTGGTGTTTCAGGGTTTAGGGCAGTGCAGTGGTGTTCGGGCAGTGTACGGGGTTGTGCTGGGGCTGGTGTTTCAGGGTTTAGGGCAGTGCAGTGGTGTTCGGGCAGTGTAGGGTGTCGTGCTGGGGGTGGTGTTTCAGGGTTTAGGGCAGTGCAGTGGTGTTCGGGCAGTGTAGGGGGTCGTGCTGGGGCTGGTGTTTCATGGTTTAGGGCAGTGCAGTGGTGTTCGGGCAGTGTAGGGGGTCATGCTGGGGGTGGTGTTTCAGGGTTTAGGGCAGTGCAGTGGTGTACGGGCAGTGTAGGGGGTCTTGCTGGGGTGGTGTTTCAGGGTTCAGGGCAGTGGTGTTCGGGCAGTGTAGGGGGTCTTGCTGGGGGTAGTGTTTCAGGGTTTAGGGCAGTGCAGTGGTGTTCGTGCAGTGTAGGGGGTCGTGCTGGGGGTGGTGTTTCAGGGTTTAGGCCAGTGCAGTGGTGTTCGGGCAGTGTAGGGGGTCGTGCAGGGGGTGGTGTTTCAGGGTTTAGGGCAGTGCAGTGGTGTTCGGGCAGTGTAGGGGTCGTGCTGGGGCTGGTGTTTCAGGGTTTAGGGCAGTGCAGTGGTGTTCGGGCAGTGTAGGGGTCTTGCTGGGGGTGGTGTTTCAGGGTTTAGGGCAGTGGTGTTCGGGCAGTGTAGGGGGTCTTGCTGGGGGTGGTGTTTCAGGGTTTAGGGCAGTGCAGTGGTGTTCGGGCAGTGTAGGGGGTCTTGCTGGGGGTAGTGTTTCAGGGTTTAGGGCAGTGCAGTGGTGTTCGGGCAGTGTAGGGGGTCTTGCTGGGGGTAGTGTTTCAGGGTTTAGGGCAGTGCAGTGGTGTTCGTGCAGTGTAGGGGGTCGTGCTGGGGATGGTGTTTCAGGGTTTAGGGCAGTGCAGTAGTGTGCGGGCAGTGTAGGGAGTCGTGCAGGGGGTGGTGTTTCAGGGTTTAGGGCAGTGCAGTGGTGTTCGGGCAGTGTAGGGGGTCGTGCTGTGGGTGGTGTTTCAGGGTTTAGGGCAGTGCAGTGGTGTTCGGGCAGTGTAGGGGGTCGTGCTGGGGGTGGTGTTTCAGGGTTTAGGGCAGTGGTGTTCGGGCAGTGTAGGGGGTCTTGCTGGGGGTGATGTTTCAGGGTTTAGGGCAGTGCAGTGGTGTTCGGGCAGTGTAGGAGGTCTTGCTGGGGGTAGTGTTTCAGGGTTTAGGGCAGTGCAGTGGTGTTCGGGCAGTGTAGGGGTCATGCTGGGGGTGATGTTTTAGGGTTTAGGGCAGTGCAGTGGTGTTCGGGCAGTGTAGGGGGTCGTGAAGGGGGTGGTGTTTCAGGGTTTAGGGCAGTGCAGTGGTGTTCGGGCAGTGTAGGGGGTCGTGCTAGGGTATGTGTTTCAGGGTTTAGGGCAGTGCAGTGGTGTTCGGGCAGTGTAGGGGGTCGTGCAGGGGCTGGTGTTTCAGGGTTTAGGGCAGTGCAGTGGTGTTCGGGCAGTGTAGGGGGTCATGCTGGGGGTAGTGTTTTAGGGTTTAGGGTAGTGCAGTGGTGCTTGTGTAGTGTAGGGGTCGTGCTGGGGGTAGTGTTTTATGGTTTAGGGTAGTGCAGTGGTGTTTGTGTAGTGTAGGGGGTCATGTTTTAGGGTAGTGCAGTGGTGTTTGGGTAGTGTAGGGGGTCGTGCTGGGGTTAGTGTTTTAGGATTTAGGTTAGTGCAGTGGTGTTTGGGTAGTGTAGGGGGTCATGCTGGGGGTACTGTTTTAGGGTTTAAGGTAGTGCAGTGGTGTTTGTGTAGTGTAGGGGGTCATGCTGGGGGTAGTGTTTTAGGGTTTAGGGTAGTGCAGTGGTGCTTGTGTAGTATAGGGGGTCGTGCTGGGGGTAGTGTTTTAGGGTTTAGGGTAGTGCAGTGGTGTTTGTGTAGTGTAGGGGTCATGTTTTAGGGTAGTGCAGTGGTGTTTGGGTAGTGTAGGGGGTCGTGCTGGGGGTAGTGTTTTAGGATTTAGGTTAGTGCAGTGGTGTTGGGGTAGTGTTTTAGGGTGTAGGGTAGTACAGTGGGGTTTGTGTAGTGTAGGGGGTCATGCTGGGGGTAGTGTTTTAGGGTTTAGGATAGTGCAGTGGTGCTTGTGTAGTGTAGGGGGTCGTGCTGGGGTAGTGTTTTAGGGTTTAGCGTAGTGCAGTGGTGTTTTTGTAGTGTAGGGGGGTCATGTTTTAAGATGCAACGCTCCAATACCTGACCAGTCTGCACTACATAAAACTGCAAAAAACTAAAAATAAAAAGTGTTTTGCACACTTTTGTCATTGGGCTATATGTGGGCTACATCTGGGTAATATTTGTGCTACATTTGGGCTCTTTTTTCACTGGTGGCCATCTTGGAAGACTTCTTTGTTATGAAGTTTCCTAATTTCCTCATTTACTGCAGTCTCCTCAGTAGGAAATGCTTTCAGTTTTTACTTTGATTCCATCAAGAAGGCATTCAGATGTGTCACACATTTGCCATAAATTCAGAATGTTATTACTCTAGTTGTTCATTAGATCACTGTAGTAAAGCTACTGCTCACCAAGGAGTTAACTGGAAGTCTACTGCTGGTATTGAAAGTGATTGTTTCAGTCTGCATGTCAGAATTTTCTAATGAAATAGAAGAGGATTTGAGATCTCACTTAAAACATGCACTAAATTTTCTTTTGCAGCACTAACCATAATTTCTATGGCAAAATGAACCCCCTCATTTTGTTCCTTTTAAATTAAATGTTTTAAGTGTTACCAGTTTATTCCAATCAAGATGGCTTCAGGTGTGCCATACTTTTGTCATAAGTAAGGCTGTTAGCACTCTAGTTGTTCTTTAGAACACTCTGGGAAGCTGCAGTAGAACACAAAGGCATCAACTGACAGGCTGCTCCTGTTGAAATATAACAGGAAGATATTTGAGATCTCACTTAAAACATGTCCTAATTTTTCTTTCTACAGCACTAACCATAATTTCTATGGCAAAATGAACCCCCTCATTTTGTTCCTTTTTAAATTAAATGTTTTAAGTGTTACCAGTTTATTCCAATCAAGATGGCTTCAGGTGTGCCATACTTTTGTCATAAGTAAGACTGTTAGCGCTCTAGTTGTTCTTTAGAACACTCTGGGAAGCTGCAGTAGAACACAAAGGCATCAACTGACAGGCTGCTCCTGTTGAAATATAACAGGAAGATATTTGAGATCACACTTGAAACATGTCCTAATTTTTCTTTCTACAGCACGAACCATAATTTCTATGACAAAATGAACCCCATCATTTTGTTCCTTTTTAAATTAAATGTTTTAAGTGTTACCAGTTTATTCCAATCAAGATGGCTTCAGGTGTGCCATACTTTTGTCATAAGTAAGGCTGTTAGCACTCTAGTTGTTCTTTAGAACACTCTGGGAAGCTGCAGTAGAACACAAAGGAATCAACTGACAGTCTCTGCCCTTGTTGGATGTACATGTTTTACTGAGAATGTCAGACTTCATTCTCACATGACTGAGAAAGATAATGTGAATTTACAGAAAATATGCTCTCATTTTAGCTTCTGGGGCACCTTCCAAAACTGTATGGGACAAGCATGTGAAAATAGTTTTCTCTCATACATGATTCATGATATCCCAGCAGAAGGTTTTTCACAGGGTAAAATCACCTTAGAACACACCACAATTCCTGAAATTAGTATGGTACCATCAACAAATGAATTCTAATGTAACTAAAGTCTGTTATCACCCTTTATAGTTCTCCTTTTGGTAACCCTCAAAATCTTCGATTCACTACAATGCATTTCAATGGTACTATCATTTATATTGGTCCCAAGATGGCTGCCAGCAATTCCAGGATGAAGTGCTGACAGCCAATCAGATCTCACGATGACATGTGTGGTTAGGCTCCGCCCAGATATATATGTGTTTTTACTTTTGATTTTCTCAGCAACTACTGAACGGATTTACACCATTTAACAAAAAGGGTTCTTTTTGAACCAAGAACTACCTCTTTGCCAAATTTGGTGTAATTCTGTTCAGCAGTTCGGGCTGTAGCCTTGCATAAAGTTTCCTATGGGAAATTGATTTTTTGACTCTTATTTTTTTAATTTCTCCGCAACTACTGAACGGATTTACACCATTTAACAAAAGGGTTCTTTCTGAACCAAGAACTACCTCTTTGCCAAATTTGGTGTAATTCCGTTCAGCAGTTCGGGCTGTAGCCGTGTCTAAAGTTTCCTATGGGAAAATGAATGGGGAAAACACGTTTTGGGACCCCCTTTTTTCTCGGCCCCCGCTTGACGAATCACCCTGAGACTTTCAGGGTAGGAGCGGACCAGAGCGGGCCATAAAGTTTGAAAATTTCGCGAAGATTCGTCAACCGACGCAAGAGTTATTTCAAATAGAATGTCGCGGATTTCCTATGGAAAATAGGTCCTAACTATAACTATCTACTGGCGACCGCCAGTAGATAATATATATATATATATATATATATATCAATATCAATATCTTTGGCGCCGTTTGATGAGTCTTCGCGAACTTTTCAAAACTAATGGCCCGCTCCGGTCAGGTCCTGTCTTAAAAGTTTCGGGTGATTCGTCAGCGGGGCCGAGTAGAAAGGGGGTCCCAAAACGCGCTTTTCCCCATGTTAATTTCCATAGGAAAAATTGGAACAGGCTATAGCCCGAACTGCTGAACGGAATTACACCAAATTTGGCAAAAAGGTAGCCCTTGGTTCAGAAAGAAACCTTTTTTTAAATGGTGTAAATCCATTCAGTAGTTCCTGAGAAATTAAAAAAAGAAAAAATATCGATATCTGAGCAACGAGGAGGGTTTGCGAACCCTCCCGGGCACGAGCTTCACTCTTATTGGCTGCCAACACTCCAAACCAGGAAGTGTTGGCAGCCATCTTGTGACTCGGTAGAACCGAGTCACAAGAAAACAGAGAGAAACAGGTTAAAAAAGAAGAAAAGGGGGTAGGGTAGAAAAACCCTGACCCCCTAGGCCTGCTCAGGGGTTCCCACAAGGACCCCCATGGCCATAAAAAGCATTTAAAAAAACAAAAAATGGCAGAATTTGCGTTGGGGTCGTGAATCCCGCCAAAAACTTTAAAAAAATGAAGCGCAGGCTTCCGCGCTTCATTTTAATGAGGCCCCCGGGTGGGCCAGGTCCCGGGGGCAATGCTAAATTGAAATAGCGGGGGCCTATGGGGCCCCCGCAGCCCCGGGGCCCTACATCTCCCCGGGGATATGTAAATTGAGGGACGGGGGCCACGCGGCCCCCCTCTGGGAGCCCTGGATGGCCCTGGGGACTGCCACCCCCCAGGGTGGCCTTGGGGGATGGGGTCCCCGGGGCCATTATTGGCCTGAGGAGGGGGGCCACGCATCCCCCCTCCAAATAATAAAAAAAATAAAAATAAAAAAAGTTTGGCCATGCCCCGGGGGATGGGGTCCCCGGGGCCGAAATTGGCCTCGGTATGGGGGCCACACGGCCCCCTTCTTGTTTTTATTAAAAAAAAGTAAAAAGGGGATGGGGTTCCCAGGGCCCCAAAAATGTAAAAGAAGGGGGGCCACACAGCCCCCCTTGTTAAAAAAAGGAAAAATTAAAAAGCTGGCGAGATGCCGGAGGCCACGCCCCCTTTCTTCACCACTCTGCGCAACATAGCTGCGTTGCAGAGAGGTGGTCCGAGAGCCACGCCCCTTTTACACCACTCTACATACGCGGCTTCTGGTGCACTGCTGGTGGGGAGATGGGGTCGTCTTGTGTCCTGAGGACCTCAGGACACAAGTGGACTTCATCCTCCGAGCAGCAGTGCACCCAAAGCCGCGTTTGCAGCATGGTGTAAAAAGGGGCATGGCCTCGGAACACCTCTCTGCAACGCAGCTCTGTGGCACTTACTGGAGGTACCTGGTGGGCTAGTTGGCCCCCAGGGACCCTCAGGATTCAAGGGGACTTAATCCCTTAACTTACAACGCGCCAGGGGGCGCGTTTGCACAGTGGTGCAGGGAGGGGGAGGGCCTGATATAACAAGTTAGCTATCTTGCTGTGTGGGACTTACTGGAGGTAATAAAAGGGGTAGTTGGCCCTCGAGGTTGACGTTGGGGGCTAACTACCCCTCCTGTTACCTCCAGTAAATCCCACACAGTGGGATTGCTAAAAGTTGTTTGGAGGCCGCGCTCACCTTTCTCCACCACTCTGAAAACGAGACTGCTATGTTATAGTTCGAAATTAGCATTTAAAAAACCTTAGAAATTCACTGAAAAAACCATAGGTTTCAGGGACGTTATAGTTAGGTGGACATTTCACTCGTACAAAACCAGAGAAATTCCGCCGTTATAGTTAGTTCAGCTAACTATAACTCGCGCCCCCGCAATGCACTGCTGATGACGTCACATATTACATCATTCATGACATGGTCAGTGACATCACTGATGACATCACTGATGACTTCTCAAATGACATCACTGATGACATCACTGATGACATCATCCAGTGACTGTGTGTTTCTATAAAGTTTAAATATGTTTTATATATATGCCAAGGTGTATTGAAGAATGAGTGGGTGTATAAGTGTCTGGATGGAGGATTTGATACCGTGAACCACACTATTTTAATCAACAGACTCTCAGAACTGGGTATTAGAGGACCGGCCCTTAATTTGTTGACCTCCTTCCTCTCTGATAGAGTCCAATCAGTTGAAGTGGGGGCCTTTGCTTCAGAACAGTTCTCGCTCCCGTGCAGGGTGCCTCAGGGCTCTGCCCTCAGCCCCACGTTGTTCAATTTGTATGTCTCCCCTTAGGCCAAGATTATCAGGCAATGTGGGTTCTCAGTGGTCTCGTACACTGATGACACCCAATTGGTGGTGTCACTTTCCAGCAATATGGAAGAGACAGCAGATCATTTCAATCTTTGTATGTCTCGGGTACATCAATGGATGAGTTTGAACTGCCTGAAACTTAATGGAGGGAAGACAGAGGTCCTCTTATTGGGTTCTGACACTTCTTTCTGGACACCCAGATGGTGGCCAACGTGCCTAGGTGACACCCCTTCGCCAGTAAATAAGGCCAAAAATTTAGGCATTGTCTTCGATGACAAACTGGCCTTCAAATATCAGATCACCTCTCTGTCTTCCTCTATTTTTTTCATCCTGAAGATGATTAGAAAAATCCGCCCCTTCATTCCACCGGAGTCAGTAAAAATTCTGGTGACAGCACTGGCATTGTCCAAACTGGACTATGGAAACGCGCTTTATGTAGGGATCCAAAAGCAGCATATTCAAAAGCTACAACGGCTTCAGAATGCAGCAGCCAGATTGCTGCTGGATATTCCAAAATTCCAGCCGGTCTCACAGAAGTTGAAGAGCCTACATTGGCTCCCGGTGGAGAAGAGAATTATATTCAAAGCACAATGTTTAGCTTTTAAGGCACTCCATGGGGCAGGCCCTGACTTCTTGAAAAAGCATTTGCAATGGTATACACAAACCAGAAATTTGAGGTCGGCTCATTGCAAACTCCTTCAAATGCCCAGAATTAAAAGAGTTTGTTGGGGTGGTAGAAGTTTTATTTCAGGAACCGTTAAAACCTGGAACGTGCTTCCAGGTGAGATAAAGAATTGTCCAACTATCCTGGCCTTCAGAAAGGCGTTAAAAACCTGGCTGTTTGCAAATTAAGTTCAGTTCTGGATTGGGTGGCAACCTTCTTTTTCCATCTGGCTCAAGCGCCTAGACGCCATTTGGCATTTGTGCGCTATATAAATGTTCAAATCAAATCAAATAAACATTTAGTAGGTGCGTGACTGACTGTATAAGTGAGTGATTAAATGTGTCTTACTGAATGCATGGGTTAGTGACTAAACTGTTTGAATGTCTGTATCAGTCTGTCTGTTGTTGTGTAAGCTGCTGCATGGGTTGGTCAGTAGCTACATGAGTGTCTATATGGGTTATCGATTGGTTGACTGAGTATTTGTATGGGTGCCTGAGTGTCTTTGTGAGTGGGTGGGGGGTAGATGGCTCTGTGCATAGATGTGTGAGGGCTTGATTCACTGGGTGTATGGGTTCAAGAGTGCATGTGGAAACAGCTGTATGGGTGGGTGAGTGTGTGTATGGGTGTGTTGGTGAGTGAATGGATGTCTCAGTGGTACATGTCCAAGTAACTACATTTGTAAAAGGTAGTGTATGTGAGAGTTGGAGTATATAAATGACTATACGTGAGAGTCAGTGATTGTGAGAGTGGCTGTATGGATGAGTGTGTACTTGTATCAGTGATTGTATAAGAAAGTAAGTATGCGTTAGTATCTGTATGAATAAGTGAGGTGGTATGTGTATAACTGTATAGGTGAGTAAATGGAAGTGTGATTGATTCTTTGCATGACTGACTAGGTGTGTGAGTAACTCTAGATGAGTAGCGGTGTGTGAGTGTCTGTATAGGTGTATGAGTGCATATGATAGTGTTGTATTGATGAGTGACTGCATGTATGAGTGATTGTATGGGTGAATGAGTGGATGTGTGTGTAGACCTAGGAATCAGTGAGTGCATATGTAGTAACTGGTATTGGTGTGTCTATGGTTTTGAAAATGGTAGTCTGTATTTTACAGTGGGTGTATCAAAGGTTATATTAGGTTGTGATGAGGTGCATCAGATTTTCACGTGGATGATGTAATCAGTGATGTCATCAGTGCTGTCATTTGAGATGTCATCAGTGATGTCACTGACCATGTCATGAATGATGTAATATGTGACGTCATCAGCAGTGCATTGCGGGGGAGCGAGTTATAGTTAGCTGAACTAACTATAACGGTGGAATTTCTCTGGTTTTGTACGAGTGAAATGTCCAACTAACTATAACGTCCCTGAAACCTATGTTTTTTTCAGTGAATTTCTAAGGTTTTTTAAATGCTAATTTCTAACTATAATGTGCCTGAAACCTATGGTTTTTCAGTGAATATATATATATATACATGTATATATATAAAACATTCTTAAACTTTTTAGAAACAGTCACTGGATGATGTCATCAGTGACTTCATCAGTGCTGTCATTTGAGATGTCACCAGTGATGTCACTGTCCATGTCATGAGTGATGTAATATGTGATGTCATCAGCAGTACATTGCGGGGGCATGTGTTATAGTTAGCTCAGCTAACTATAACAGTTGAATTTCACAGGTTTTGTACAAGTGAAATGTCAGCCTAACTATAAAATTCCTGTAACCTGTGTTTTTTTCCGTGAATATATATATAGATATATCCGTGAACAGTCCCAAGAAAGCTGCTCGCTGCCTGATGATGCCTGTGCCAGTGATAGCTTGATCTCCGCCAAAAGTATCCACAAAGTTCTTAAATCCTCCAATGGAAAGAAGGATGCGGCACACCCTTTCTTTGTTCACCAGTTTATTCTAGTAAACCATGATGCATTTTGAATCTCTTGTAGCATTTGTCAAGTAAATGAAAAGCCCTAAGTGCATGAAAATAAAGGTTTCTCTCTCATAAACAAAGAAGATATGTTACAAATTCAAATCAAATATGCCTTTGCTCCCAAGTCTAATATTTTAACATTTATGCATTACGGATGTGCATATCTGACTGTTACAAACAAAAAAAGAAAAAAGAAAGAAAGAAGTAAGGATACATTGCATCAGGCCATTCTAAGGGCGGAAGCATGTAGCTGCAGCAACCCTGGTTAGCTAGACCACATATGCAATTATAAACATAAAAGAGTTGTGTTGTGTATTCTCTGCCTGTGTTGGTTTCTCGTATCTATTTATGGGAGCATGAGAGAATTTTGCAGTTCAAAACTAAATAAAACATGCAATTAAACGTAGTGTTAAAGTAAACCTCGCTCGCAAGCATCAAGGACTCGTATTACCATGATTAAGATCATCATTGAGGAGATACTGCAATGTCCGTAGGACCAGTCAGGCACTTAGATAATATACACATCTATGAAAACATAACAAAATCACAAAAACTGACACTACAAAACTTGAAGGATAATTTATCAATCATCATTAAATCCTCTGATAAAGGGGGAAATATAGCAGTCATGGATATCATTTAGTACATCCATGACCCACACAAGTACAACGCCAACTTAGGGACAGAAACTGCTACATACCCATATCCTGGGACACATACAGAACATGTATCCTCACATACCACAGAATGCTACACAAAGGGCATGAGGAATAACTTCTGAATTTTGGTGAGTATACATTTTTGAAGGAGGAACATCCCAAAATACAATGTACATATGTTTTACCCAGAATCCACAGGAACCCCACCAAGACCCATGTGAGGCCAATAGTATCCTCCAATGTAAGTGTGTTGGAGAATACAGGAATCTTTTTCGATCACTTTCTTTCTCCCTATGTCCTGGGGCTACGATCTTATTGCAGAGACAGTAGAGACTTCCTTCACAGAATACACAACATCACATGGGAAGAGAGCTACACCATGATCACCCTGGATGTATGTTCTCTATACACCTGCATAGAAAAATCAGCAGGTTTAAAGCCTGCCTGCCCTTCCTTTGCAGCCATCTCATTTCACTTTTGAAACACACCAGCATGATAAGAGATGATACTGTATTGTTTGAAAAATAATATTTTCGTCTTTGAGGAGACAGTATATAGACAATGCTCAGGGAGTGTGATGGGCACCTGCTTCGCCCCCAGCTTTGCAAATGTATTTCTTGGCTGGTGGGTGGAGCAGGTGGTCTGGTCAGAAGATCATGAAACATGAACTTGTCACATCCCAATCTGGATCAGATACATTGACTATCTTTTCCTCATATGGAAAGGTGACACCACATTAGCCTTAGAATTTATCCAGCTACTGGGGCAGAATAACCTCAATCTAAAATTCACATACCAAAGGAGCAAAACCCAAAGCGGATATCTAGATATTGCCATAAGGGCAGAGAATCATACCATGGTCATGTCCCTACACAGTGAGAAAACAGCGAGTAATAGTGTCCTCCACAGTAGAAGCTGCCAACCTGACTCCCTAATGTTGAGCATCCTTTATGGGGAACTCCTCATGGCTCATCAGAATTGCAATAGTGACAGTGACTTTGCCAGAGAAAAAAAGAACATCGTAGAGAGGTTATCTCCAGACAGTTCTGACTCAAGCACTGTCCAAAATCAGTAATATCAAACAGGATTAAGTGCTTCTCAGTGATGACACTGCCAAGAAAAATCCTACTCCTATATGAACCACAATATTATCTGCCCTAGCCCAATTAGGATGCCATAAACATAAATATACAGTGAATACTTGTTCTACAATAAAACACTGTTACAACTCTATCTCCTTATTTTAAATTTGTTTTAATGTATTTACTCTTAGGAAATTACAAAATATATACAATTTGTACACCAGCTAGTATATGCAAATTAAAAACATACAACGATTATCATACATTTATTACCGTTCACCATATTCTACTGCATATAAATTACCAAACATCATTGTCAATACATGTCATGATTCTCCTTTCTACAGTGCAAATATTGAAAGGCAACTGAAACGGTTTAAAAAAAATATCTGTCACTCATTTCAACAGTACAAACAATAAAGAATGACTCAAGACACTCTTTATGAAAATGCTGTCAATGCCATGTTTCAGTGGTACATGAAATGGTTCACCCCACCTTCTTCAGGACAACATACATTTTATACAGATCATACACAAATTCTTATTTTCCAATCGTAAAATCTCCCCACTATGGACAACCTGATAGTATATTGGAATTGTCTGCCAGGACCTGTCTTTCTATTTACAATCAGAGGATGTTATTGATGTAATCCATTACGGTGTCCCACAATAACTTCTTATGTGGATAGATCCCACTTCCTTAATCTTCAGGCCCCGGAAAGTCACCCATTGGTATCCTACATTCCTGCTACACACACCTTGACCATTTTAAGGTTGCTTTGTGAATGACCTGCAATTGGTGTGACAAAAGAAAGCTTGTTTCTCCTGGTCCATGTTCTAGCTGGGACCAGGTTGCAAACCTCCTGAAGCAGGCTCTTATTGCTTAGTCACAATGGTTTCTGCTCAAGGCACTGGGCATATATTTCTCTGAAAACTCCTTTTCAATTATGTGTCCTCCTGCACTTTATGTCACTGATCTGTGAATCTTCTATTGGTTCCTTCCATTTGCCGAACCTGACTGGGTGGTCGAGCCTTAACTTTTTTTATAGTCAAATACGTAACAGCTTTTATGATCAATTATATTGCACCACTATTCACAGGAACCTAAATGTGTGGTTGCCTTCTACCCAAACCATAGCCTTCATGACCCCGCACCTAGACCTCTTTTTAGATTAAGGGCCCGATTCCGATGTCGTGCGGAAAGCATCCCGACCGAATCATATTGGGAATGCTTTCCGTACGACTCGACAGCGGGCCCTCCGTGCGACGGAGTACGGTGCATCCCATGTGAAACACAACCGAATCGTACGGAAAGCTATCATTCCGAACGAAGGCTCCATAAACCTCACCGATGCGACCAACACGTTTGTAAACGTTCAAGATTCGCATGCCAGTCACGATTTTGACTCGGGGGAGTCAAAAACACTCAAAAAAAGCATCGGCAACTCCCAAGGAACATCCACCAGACATTCCTTGCTCTCTGTCTCACACACTCACACACCGCACACCCTGCACAGATTTCATTTCATACAAAAACACATAATCACACACCTTTTTTCAGATTCACACTCACATCCACACTCACCTTCACACTCACCCTCACCATGTCCAAATGGAAGCATCCACATTTTACCGATAAGGAGTTGGAAGTGCTTTTAGTTGAGATTGTCAGAGTAGAGCCACAGTTATTTGGGAACCTAGTCCAACAGACCCCCTTGCCCAGAGAAATAGGATGTCGGAGAGGATAGTTAACAAGGTGAATGCTCAAGCACCTTGCCTGCGCACAATGAAAGATATCAGGACCAGGTACTATGATGTGCGAAGGAGGGTCAAGAAGCTGATGGCCAGGGAACATTTCCAAAGCCAGAAGACTGGCGGTGGCCCTCCTGCACAACCTGTCCACTTCACCTCCTGGGAGGAGAAGGTGCGTGACATCCTTGTGCCGGAGGGCGTCTATGGAATCCCAGGATCACAAGAGTCTGGTGAGTACAAATCACACCCCTAGAGACATCACTGTAAAGGATACAGTTAAATAAAGGCCAGTACAAATATATAAAATGGACTATATTTTAGGAGC
Organism: Calotriton arnoldi; assembly: GCA_963921515.1. Taxonomy (NCBI): domain Eukaryota; kingdom Metazoa; phylum Chordata; class Amphibia; order Caudata; family Salamandridae; genus Calotriton; species Calotriton arnoldi. Next base: position 1,910,244 of record CAWUFW010002541.1, on the reverse strand, counting down.
ATGTGATGTGTATGTTAGATTGTCAACAAAAAAAACTCAAATTACATTGAAAATGAAACAAACTATAACCATGTACATACTTCTCACAAACTCACAGCAAGGCCTTCCGCTCCAAACAACTTGCACCAGCGTCAGACATCTTGGCCCAGTACTTTTCCACTCTCTCACAGGAAAACACAGTCACAGGTAGGCTGTTTGGGGTGGCTGGGAAGGTTGGTGTGGGCACAGGCACCATAAGACTTGTAGTCACTGGAAACAATCCTCCCCACACCCAGCCCACACAGACATACTGGGACTATGCAAGCCTCTCACTCAGTGGAAAAGTACCAACAAGATGGCTGACACTGCTGCATGGTATCTGGAGCACAAGGCCTGAGGGGAGTTGTAGTCAAGTCAAACTACAGGCACCAGTCTCAGACAAGTCAATAGTAGACTTCCATTCACTGTCAAGTAGACATAGGCCCAGATGACCTGGCTGGGTAGTGTGGGAGGAGGAGTGTTTGCACTGACAACATCTCCTATCAGGCTCTATCCCACACACACACTTTCACACACAGCCCAACAAGGCCACCAGGAAGAGTGGTGTCCTGACAATGATTGTAGTTGCAGGATGTCTGACACTTGTACATGGTGTCAGAGTTGACCACAACTCCTATCATGCCATTGTGCTCCTCACACCAGTCCCCAGTGTCACCCATCTTGATAGTACAGTTTCCATTCAGCATCAGGGATAGCATAGTTCCTGGTCTGCTGTCTGTGCTGGCTGGGAAGGTGTGTGTAGGACAGGGCATGATGGAAGTTGAAGTCAGTACAAACACTCATCCTAAAACACAGACCAACAAGACCACATACAATTGAGCTTCCCTGCCAGTCAATGAGAAAGTACTGGCAAGATGACTGGCCATGCAGACTGCAGTTTAGAGCTCAAGGCACTGTTGGAGAGTAGTGGACAAATCAGACACCAGTCACCAGTGTCAGACATCTCTGAAGCACATTGGCACTCACTGTCAGGAAAGTAGAGTCACAGATAAGATATTTAGGATGGGTAGGAAGGTGTGTGGAGGATGGAGTCTGAAGGGAGATGGAGTCAGGCAAAACACTCCTCCTCCCAAACAGAACAAACAGACCACCGAGAATCATGCTTACCTGATAGGGACTGGAAATCTACTGATGAAATGGCTGACACTGGAGACTTCAGTTTGGACAAATACACCCTGCGTGTGGACAAAGTAATCAGTGTTAGACAACTTACAAGTACATTCACACTCACTGTCAGGGAAGCTGAGTTACAGGTAGGCTTTTGCTGATGGGTGGGAATGTGTGTGTGTGTGGGACAAGGCCTGATGTGACTTGTATCCATTGCCAATACACATCAACACACACGCCATGCTAACTTTTCTGGGCCAATGCTTAACTCACAGTAAGGAGAAGTATACTGGCAAGGTGGGTGACACTGCTGCATGGTGTTGATCTTGAAACCAACTCCCATCAAGGTACTGTGCACAAAACATCATGCAACTGTGTCAGCCATCTTGTTAATACACTTACATTCACTGTCAGGTAGCCATTGCCCCAGATGAGTTGGTTGTGCTGGTTGGGAGGAGGAGTGTCTGCCATAACTACATATACCATCAGGCTCTGGCCTCCACACACCTTCCTACCTAGCCCAAAAAGCTTCTATGGGACTCTGCTTACCTGACAGTGAGTGGGAATGTGTTGCCAAGATGGCTGACACTGCTGCATGGTGTCTGGAGCAGAAGGCCTTGATGGGTGTTGCAGTGAAGTCAAACAACAGGCACCAGTGTCAGGTATCCGGCTGGGACATTTCGTATCACAGTGAGGTAAGCATAGTACATGCTGGGCTGTTTGAGTTGGGTGGAAAGCTGTACGTAGGACAGGGCCTTATGCAACTTGTAGCCATTGCAAAGACTCCTCCTCCCATCCAGACTAGGTAATTTCACTTGCCCTAAGCCACACTCACAGTGAGGGGAAGTGGACTAGCGATGATCCAGCGGTCTACTAACAACAGATACTCTACTACCATATATTCTCTTGGGCCCATACAACTCGCTTCTGCTGCGCTCTAAGTAAACCGCTGGAGTTTATTATTTTTATATGTTACTCATACCTCAAGATCTAGTTATTATTTCTTTAACTAAACCTTCTGCTGATCAAACAGTTCTTTCCTGTGGTCAATGGACCAGTTAGGTAAAACTAGTTGATGGCGATAATTGACATAACTTATTGTGCATTCCTTAATAAGTATAAAATAATTACAGACTCAATAAGTTTTTAAATCGTTATCTAAAATTAGGGGTTTTGAACCATCTCAAAGCGTTTCAGTACAAACACCCTCATTCGCGGGAGTGCCAATTCAGAAATATCTCAGATAACACTTATCAATTCAGATCCACACAATAACTCTGTTCAGAAAGGAGAGGATAGAGACAGAAGAGCATTTATCAAACGATGAATCTCATAGTTGCCAAAGTATGGTGTGAAGACCAACCCTCTGGCCAAAGGGCTGGTAAAGGCCTCCCAAGACAGATCAGGAGACAAAGGCTTCAGGACAGGAATCAGGACAGGATACCTCACCTCACTAGTTACCGATCATTACGTTACACCCCTCTCTGACACTCTCTTCCTCCTCGTGGTTCTTCCGCAATTACCCTTCTAAACCCACCCAAATCTGGTAGATGATTCTGCATTCGATTTCTTCATCAGATTTTCAGAGCACCACCCCAGAACACCCCGTTGTCAATCTTCTTCAACGCGCATCAAAGCTTCTTCGTGACTTTCCCAAATCACTCTCCAGCGCGTGCCCATCAGCTTCGACCCTTTTTCTAACTAAACTACCTCAATTATACCCTTCCATAGGCATGTACCACCCATTAATGTTTCATTTGCACAGAATACTAACTTCTGATTGGACGGCTAGGGGGGGATGATCATCACACCACACTTATTTTCATTTATTCCCTTTTAACCATTGTTTTCCAAACTCCTCCCATCAAACTTTATTCCGCCCTTCCTTTCCCATACATCTTTAAACTTTATTAAATACATTTGTAACTGATGTCTTGAATAAGTTCCTTCATATGAACTCTTCACCCTCATGTTCCCAGGGCAGATCTCCGCCGACCTTGGACTCGTGTCAAATTCTTAGTCATCTCCCAGGCTTTCGTGTTAGGGCACATGCGTCGCGCCATATTGGTTTACTCGACTCGGACAACTTTAACAGGCCCAAATACGCACTAATAATAAAGTCAAAAAGAGAAATGTTATTCTCAAAAATAAATGATTTCACTGTATACCTCCAACCTCTACTCTATCCCATACCATTTGTTATCTCTCTCTCTGCATTTGCGTTAGTTATAAATCCATTTCTAATTTCAGCAAGCAGGTGCCATGCATGTGAGCTTTCAAGCAGCCATTTTATAGCTCTTTGCGCAAGCGCCAGAATTTCCCTCCAAGCGAAAGCTCGTCATACTACGTTGATGCAGTAGACGCATGCGCAGAAAAGATCCCATGTTAAATGCGTCCTAGTCCTACGTCCGTGTTATTTGCAGTTAGTAAACACATAAGCAAGCTTCATTCTTTTCCCGCGTATAATGAAAAATGATATTATTAATCATGAGACATTGTCATTAGTTAATTCGCTAGTAAATTAAATCGAGTAGATTGCTTCCGAGCAAGTCTCGTGTCCGAGACCTTGCTCCATCAATACTGGTGGTACCTGATATTGTGGAGTGACTACCTGTTGCTGCTGATTCAATAGTACTTCATTCTGCATCTGTGGGATTAAATTTTGATTTGGCCCATTATTATTATTATTCTGAATACTCTTACACTCGTTCTTCAAATGTCCAAGCTTTCTGCACGCATGACAAGGGAACTTCTTTTTCGCTTCTTCTCTGTCCATTCGCGCTTTAAATCTATTACCATTCGTTCCTTGATTATTCTGACTCTGTTCTTTTACTGGATTACAATTCTGCTCATTTTTCTTCTCTTCCTGCTGTTCTGCCAATTTAACTTGAGCCCACATCATTTTCTCTTTCAGCTTCCTTCGCCTGGCCTCTATGTCATCCCCGCAATATTTCGCGTACTTCAAAATCTCATCAACCGTTTTACTTTGCCAGCACAACATTTGCTGCTGTATCATCTGACTAATTTCCGGTTTCAAGCCATATACAAACCGATACACAAAATGTCCCATATCCTTGTCACCAATGTTCTCAAAACCACTATACTGCTTGAACACCTGCAACAATCGCTCATAATACGCATGTACAGATTAATTAGATTCCTGTGTTGTTCTATCTATTTTTACCCAATCTGTTTCTTTAGGAGGGATTTTCCTTTTCAAATATGTAATCACTTGATGATACTTTTTCATCACTTCTTCTGACGGTGCTTCTGTTTTTGCATCTCTAGGATACTCTTCATTAGGCCAATCAATTGTGATTTTACATTCTGTCCATAAATCAGCAGGTACTACTATGTCAAATAGTCCATCCAGATCTTTCAGTAACACCTTTGAGACTTTTACAAACCTTTCTACCTGTTTATACCATTCAACTGGCTTTTCTCTCAGTTTTGGGAAATCATTTGTAAATGATAAAATATCTTGTCTACTCCAAGGGACATGAACATATCCTCCTCCAGGAACCTCTCTCATTGGACACAACCTTTCTACTTTTCCTGTTTCTCTCACTGGAAACGCAGCTATTGCCTCTCTTGCCTGTACTTCCTCTTTCTTCCTTATCCACCTAATCCTCCATTTATCAATGTCTCCCCATTTCCGTAAAATGTTCATTAATTCTTTTATCTGTAACCTTTTTCCTGAAGCATTCACACTTTCTAAGTCTGTATCAGTAAAATCCACTCGATAGGGCTTCTGTAACAATTTTGACTTCCTTATATCTATTCCAATCTCTGAAGCAACCTCAGTTAATCTTTCATGAAATAGTCTTGCTCTCCTGGTTATACTCTTACATAAAAACAACAATTCTTCATCATTATAAACATTTAATTTTTCTGTGCCCACACATCCTGTCATCATCTCTTCCAATTCCACTTTCAATCTGCTAATATCTAAAATCTTTGGTTTTGTGATCAGATTTTCCCTTTCCTGAGCCCACCTTTCTATATCTTCTGGGGTAACTATTGTTGTACCCGAAGTTCCAGCCGGAACTAAAGGTCTTCTCTCTCTCAAATTCATAGGTGTGGCTCTCTTTTGAGTTTCCACATTGGGTTCCACAATAGGGAGATCCATTAATGAAATAACTGACTCACTTTCACTAACCTGGTCATCCGCGATTACAATCTCTTTTCTTGGACTATTCAATGGAACTGTCACAAGCTGTGATTTCTGGGTATCCTTATTATCTCCATTCAATGGGATTACTGGACCAATGGTTACGGGTACTGTCAAAGCTTCTGTATTTAAATTCAATTGACCTATTCTTTGAACTAGTTCCTCCCTAGTTTTGTTCAAAGTTTCTCTCTCATTATCTTGCAACACGCTGTTGTATGATGTCTCATGTAAAATCTGTGGTGTTAATGGTATTCCCATTACTGGTGCACTTGGGACAACCTTACTAGCTGCTTCTTGATACGGTGGTGGGTTCTTAATTAAAGTATCCTCTAACAATTCATCATCTGACTCTCCATAGCCTGTAGAATTCATATGTCTTGTTTTCTCTTTACACTTTCCTCCAGAATGTTCCTCAGCCATTAACACTGGATATAACCCTTCCTATACCATTGTTCTCCTCCACTGTTTCATCTGTCCTTCTCTTGACTCATGCAAGTGTCTCGGAAAGAATCCTCTATATCTTCCACCTCTGCATTTCTCTCTTTCGTATGACTCAGTCTCCCATTCTTCCAAAGCCTCATATTGAGTTAACCTGGGTCTCGGTTCTAAATCATTCATCTTCAATCTCAAATTCTGGAGAATCCTCCCATTAAACGTACCAGCCTTAGGAAACGCTAACACACCATCATCCTTCGTGTACTCTACCCAGTTTTCTAGCCATACGCAAGTATGATATCCTCTTTCCATCATCATGAAAGATGCTGGTGTCTTTGGTGTCTTTGGTGGCGGAATAGGAATACCCTCTCTAGTCAATACAGGCTTATCCTTGACAAAGAAATTTTTTATTCTTTTAAAGATTGACATCTTTCTTTTCTCTCCATACATTCTTGAAGAACGGTGCAAAAAATTGTGTTCCGCAAACCCTTGAAATCTTCTACCTGTACGTCTTGCACTAACAGTCAAATCAAAATTCCGCATACAATCCTTCTCTCCTTTATTCCTAGCGCGGCTTCTATCTAAGTGTCCAATGGAATCAGGCTCACACTCGTACTCTGACCAATGTCAGCGCGGCCTTTTCCTGATGTCAGTTTTGCTCCTTACTACTGACCCCTCCTTTACAATGCTGTTCCTGTCACACGCCCGCTGCTTCTACCAATCCCAGCGCGGCTCTCTGTGACGTCGATCCTACCCAGGCAATTTCTCACCCCTCCTTTACCAAGCTCCTGCTGTCACGCACCCGCTGCTTCTACCAATACCAGCGCGGCTCTCTGTGACGTCAGTACCACTCCGGCAACTGACCCTCCCTTTGCAAGGTAATATAAAAATGTTATTTCTTCAAAAATTCTTTGAGCTTCTCTGTTATTTAACAACATAAAAACATTCGCTACTCGGTCTGTTCCACTAAACCAAAAGGATAGTTTCTTCTCTTCCACTGCGAGTAGAACCTTCCGCTTACTCTTCACCTAAACTCCAGAGAACCTGCTACTCTTCCGGTATCTTCCATTAACGAATTTTGAAACTGGTATTTCACCAGCGAACTCCTTTTGCTGTCAATCTAGCTTAGAAGAACCTACTACTCCTTCAGGGTTACCCTTACTAGGTGATATAACGCCTAATGTTTCATCAGCGAACTCTTTGCTTTCAACCACTCTCACGTTTGTTCAGAAAAGATAGTCCCTAGTTTAACAATGCCAGCCCTACCTGTAGGAGAGTAGGATCTGCTTCACATGGGTACCCCCACTTTTTGCTGATGCTTCACTGTTTTTCGACATTAGTCTGGCTGGGGCCCTGCTAATCAGAACCCCAGCCTAGCTGCTTCCTCTCTAAAATGGTTTCCATGTGCCTTAGGCACATCTCTGATTGGGATCTGGAGTGCCCTTATAAGTCCCTAGTATATGGTATACTATGTACCAAGGGCATAGGTACCTCAGAGGCCTGCCAGGGGCTGCAGCATGTATTATGCCACCCCTGGAAGGCCATCCAAACTGACACCACAGGTGTGCTACTGCAGCCTGGGTAAGGTGGTGCATGCACCCCTTACTGTGATATAGGTTACCTATATCACGAAATACATACACACATATAAACCTATAAGTCACTCCTAAGGCAGGCCTTATCAATCCTAAAGGCAGAGTGCATGGTTCCTATGTGAGAGGGTGCCCCTGCATGAGCAGGGCCCCTCTGCAGCGTTCGGAGACCATCTCTGATGCTGTTTGTAGTGCAGCCTGACCATATACTCTTAAGCGCATTATATCCTCGCGGTAAAATGCTAACTTTGGAGTGGCTGCACCTAAACATGTCGTGTTTGGTGTCAAACATCTTGGAATACTACCCCCCCGCCAATCCTGGCGGCGGGGGTAGCATTCCACCCTTCTAGAGGGAAAGACATGTTAACTCTGACGAGTCCGGTAACTTCTTTCCAGAGCCCTGGCATCACAAAATGGATGCTGCTGCCACAGACACGAGTCTGGCCTCCTGCTGCTGGACGAAACTCCGGCAGGGGAGGCCTGGACAATAGGTTTCCTGTCCCAGGGAGGTGTGACCACCTCCCCAGACAGGATAATGTGTATTGGGGCTGGGCGGGAGCACTTTCGGGTGCTTTGAAGTCCTGCACTGGGGGCACATTTGGTGTCCCTGTGCATACCCCAGTTCAAACCGGATCAGGGGCTTGCAGCCCCTGCTTTGGCGCGAACTGGACAAAGGGAAAGGGGTGTAGCCACCCCTCTGCCCTGACCCACCCATAGGTGGGGCCACAGAGTAGTCCAACCCCTATTTTTAGAATAAAGGTAGGAACCCAGTCCTTAGGACTTTAGATTATACCTGGACGAAACTCTGAAACTGAATCCTGGACCTTCGACGCTCTACTCACGATTAGAGGACTGAAGAATCTCCCTTGGGGTCAAGGAGTGACTCCCCTGCTTGGCAGGCACCAAAGAAGCATCTGTCCGGTTTTCATTTCTGAAGCTCCCGTCAGACGCCGAAGTCATCGCATCACCAGAGGTGGATTCTCAGACTTCCCCAAGGCTACCCTGAGTCCCCAGCAAAGCTGAGGCCCATGGCTATCGTGGGTGACTTGAGACGTGACCCCTGGACACCGAGCACACTTGCAAGTGCACCATCTTCTGGGTCTCCCAAGAAGTCGTGCTTTGGGCTCCGAGTAGCCCTAGCCTCCAGCACCATCTGCACCGAAGATCACTGGCCCCCACTCCACGAGTGTCCTGTAAGCCAGCTCCACGTGCGGCGTCACGAGGCTCCTTCGCGGTCGCTAGCCCGTTGGCTAGTAGCCCTTAACGAAGGCCAATCTTTTCCTTACTTGGAATCCTGGTTGCTCCAGGCCTGCCTTCACTTACCCTTGCTGGGTGAGTTCCCCAGACCTTGCTGGTCTGCACCATCGATGATCTATATCTTGCTCGAGACTTGCCGTTGCCAAGGCTTGTTGGGTCCAATCCGGTCGCCGACACCTCAGCACTCGACAAACATCAAGCACCAGCCCGAATCCTGCTCCTGGTCACCGACAACGCCTCCCGGACCTCATGGCTGAAGAGTCAAGACGACCGTCAACGCACCTGAAGCACTCGACATCGGTGGGCATCTGTCCATCGCCTTCCTGGTCACTGGCTAGTGACCCAGACTCTGTCCCCTCTGCTTTCAGGTTCACCAGAACTCCGATCCACTCTTGGATCCACCCGGACACTTTTCTCTTGGCTGCCAGCAGCACTTTGCAGCAGATCGCCATTCGAATCGACGACGAAACCCGACCCCGAAAGGCACCTATGCACCCGGCTTCCCTGGGTGAGGTAACACGAGTACTCCGGTGCTCCCGTGGGTAGAGACTCTTCAAAGTCCTAGATCTCAAAGGGTTTTGTCCTAGTCCTCTTTTAAGTGTCCCTTTCCTCTATTTTCCCGATCCCGACTTTCTCCATAGAAGTTAACGGCGTATCGCGGTTGTGTATTTACACTGCACGCTGTCTCCCGTGGGTCCCCTGTGTCACTACCTTGGGTGGTTCCTTGTGGTCCAAGCCCTTCTAGAGGCTCTAGGCCTAGTGTCTAGTTCAGTCGTGGTTCGCATACCACTTTATTGGTATATGGTTTGGTACGCCCCTAGGGCCCAAACGTGTATTTGTGCTATTACTGTGATTTAAGATCTTATAACCTATGTACTTCGAACTCTAGCCTCATAAAGAGACTAGAGGGGTGTGTTTAGTAATACATACATATATTTTGAATATATACCTGGTGTGGTGCTCTTTCATTTGGTCACTCAAGAGATTATAGACTGGTAAAACAAGCTGCTTTACATTCCTTCAAGACTTAGCCTGAAGGCTGCTCTCCATAGCTACCACTAGGATAGCTTTCAATAAGGTTGTCTTTAACCTATCTACCATAAGAGTCGATTTGGACTGGTGCAAGGTGCCCACTATAATTAGTGGACAGCATATGCCAGGCCAACTTCTCACATTGGTGTGCAGCGTGTGGGATTCCAGCTTGCTATTGTTTTACCAGATAATCTCAATTGAATTGATCAACTGAAAACCACTAAAGGTAACTAAGGTACATATAATTTAAGCTTAGAATAACAGTAAGTTCTACTGAACTTAGAGTTGTGTGTTAAGGGATAGCACAACCCTTTCTACAACTCAAGAGAGTTTAGTAGGCCACACTAGAGTAGGTAGTGCATACACCACACCACACTAGTAATGTCTTTAAGGGCAGGATCCAAAGAATCCTTGCAGGAAGCCATTGAGCTTCCACCCTCCAAGTATGATACACTCCCATTCTTGGAATTGAGAGCTTTATGTAACTTGAGAAAAATAAGGACAGGCCAAAGCCCCACCACCCAACACCTCAAGGAGTTGTTGGTGGCTTATGACCTTAGTAAGCCTGTAGGGACTGAAGGGGTAGGAGCTGAGGGTGGGGCAGGAGAAGAGGAGGATGCTAGGGGTACCAGTACCACCAGCCCCCCCTCTGAAACTGGCCAGGAGGGTGACAATGACCCTGACCTGGAAAACCCAATCCTTCCTGTGGATGATGATGAGGATGATCAAAATGATGCCCTCTTTGTCCCCACAGGAAGGATTAAGAGTGTGCCCAGAAGGTCTAGGTCTCCGTCTCAGGAGTCTAACCACTCTGGCACCTCTATAGGGAGCTCTGTCTCATCTCATAGGAGAGAATCCTCTCATGAGAGAAGAAAGAGGCTAGTCCAGTATGAGGAAACTCAGCTGGAACTCAGAAAATAGCAATTAGCTTTAGATAGAGAATCCCTAGATCTCCTTAGGGAGAGAAGAAAGTTGGGACTAGAGTCCCATGGTGGCAGCCATGTCCCTAGAGATAGGGAAAGGTCCTATGACCATAGGAACCTGAGCAAGATTGTCCCTCCCTACCAGAGTGGGGATGACATCCACAAATGGATAACTGCTTTAGAGAGGGCCTGTAAAGTACAGAAGGTCCCTCAGGAGCAGTGGGCAGCAATCTTGTGGCTCTCCTTTGCTGACAAAGGTAGAGACAAGCTCCTCACTGTTAGAGAGGAGGATGCTGACAATTACAAGGTCTTGAAGAGTGCTCTTATTGATGGGTTTGGCCTAACCACTGAACAGTACAGGTTGAAGTTCAGAGACACCCAAAAGCACAGACTCAAGACTGGGTAGACTATGTGGATTGTTCTGCCAAGGCTCTGGAAGGCTGGTTGATGGGCAGTAAGGTGTGTGACTTCTCAGGATTGTATAATCTGATAATGAGGGAGCAGATTCTTAATAACTGTCAAAATCAGCTGTTGCATCAATACCTGGTTGACTCTGATCTGACCTCTCCCCAAGAATTGGGAAAGAAGGCAGACAAATGGGTCAGAACCAGGGTGAAGCAGAAGGTACAGAACCAAGGTGGGGAAACCAAGAAGCAAGATGCTAAGAACTCTGACAAGGGTGGGGAGAAGGGTAAAGATCAAAAATCTTCATCAGGCCCCCAAAAATCTTCTTCTGGTGGGGATTCCCATTCTACCAAGGGTAAAGGCCAAAGAAAACCATGGTGCAAGGTCTGTAAGCAAAAGACCCACTGGACCAGTGATTGCACCAAGTCCAAAGACTCCAGTCCAGCACCCACCAATGCCCCTAAGGCACCTGTTCCCCCTAGTACAGTGGGTGGAAGTGCTCCAGCAAAGGGTTTAGTAGGGTTCACCCTGGGAACTGAGTTGGGCTCTGACTTAGTCAGGGAACTGACTCAGGCTGTGCTAGTCTGTGATGGAGGCATGGATGTGTCCTCCACTGTGAGTCCCAGTAATCTGGGCAAGTACAGACAACAGCCTTTAATTAATGGACGTGAGGCTTTGGCATTTAGGGACACAGGGGCAAGTGTCACAATGGTGACACAAGACCTTGTGCTGCCTGGGCAAGTTATGCTTGGTGAGATGTACCAAGTGACCAATGCTAGCAATGTCAGAACAGACCATACTCTGGCAGTTGTTAACTTCTCCTGGGGAGGGGTAACTGGCCTTAAGAAGGTTGTGGTAAGTGCAAACCTACCAGTCGAATGCTTGCTTGGCAATGACTTAGAGACTTCTGCTTGGGCAGAAGTGGAGCTCAGGACCCATGCAGAAATGCTGGGAATCCCTGCAGATGTGTTTGCTGTGACCAGGTCACAAGCCAAAATGTCTAGCCCTGAACAGGCCTTGGATTCTGGAAGAATGGACCAAGTGCCTTCCAAGAGGAGGAGTAGTAGGGTTAAGGCAGTGCCTTCCCCTTGGCTCAGGAGGAAGATCAGTCCCTTGAGGGGGATGATCTCAGCCCTGAAGAAGGAACTGTCCCAGAGGAACTTGAACCTGACCAGGTTGAGTTCTTGGGGACAGGGGACCTTCTAGGGCAGATCTGAGCCAGGAGCAGCAGAGCTGCCCCTCCCTTGAACCCCTCAGACAGCAAGCTGCTGCTGAGGCTGCTGGGAAAGCTAGTGGTCCCCATACAGTGTATTGGGATGATGGACTCCTGTACTCAGAGAGTAGAGACCCCAAGCCTGGTGCTACCAGGAGGTTGGTAATACCTTTGAAGTTCAGGGGCTTCCTATTGACCCTAGCCCATGATATTCCCTTAGCAGGACACCTGGGCCAGAACAAGACTTGGGACAGAATTGTCCCTCACTTTCACTGGCCCCACATGTCTGAAGACAGTAAGGAGTTTTGTCGCTCCTGTGTAACCTGCCAAGCCAGTGGCAAAGCAGGTGGCACTACAAAGGCCCCCTGATACCACTACCTGTGGTGGGGGTGCCCTTTGAGAGGGTAGGGATTGACATTGTTGGTCCCATGGATCCCCAAACAGCCTCTGGGCACAGGTTTATCCTGGTGGTAGTGGATCATGCCACCAGGTACCCAGAAGCTATTCCCCTCAGGACCACTACAGCACCTGTGGTGGCAAGGGCCCTCCTGGGAATCTTCTCAAGAGTGGGCTTTCCTAAGGAGGTAGTCTCAGACAGGGGTGCTAACTTCATGTCTGGGTACTTAAAAGCAATGTGGAAGGAGTGTGGAGTGACTTATAAGTTCACCACACCCTATCACCCACAATGCAATGGTTTAGTTGAGAGATTCAACAAGACCTTGAAGGGCATGATTAAAGGGCTCCCAGAAAAGCTTAGGCGTAGATGGGACATACTCTTGCCCTGCCTTTTATTCGCATATAGGGAGGTGCCTCAGAAGGGGGTTGGTTACAGCCCTTTTGAACTTCTGTTTGGCCACCCTGTGAGGGGTCCACTGTGCTTGGTGAAGGAAGGATGGGAGTTACCTCTCAAGCCCCCAAAGCAAGATATAGTGGACTATGTACTTGGTCTCCGCTCCAGGATGGCTGAGTACATGAAAAAGGCAACCAAAAACCTTGAGGCTAGCCAGGAACTTCAGAAGGCCTGGCATGACCAAAAGGCTGTTCTGACTGTTTACCAGCCAGGACAGAAGGTGTGGGTGTTGGAGCCAGTGGCCCCAGCAGCTCTCCAAGATAAATGGAGTGGACCCCACACTATTGTTGAGCAGAAGGGTGAGGTCACTTATTTAGTGGACCTAGGAACACCCAGGAGTCCCCACAGGGTTCTCCATGTCAACAGGTTAAAACCATATGTGGACAGGGCAGACATGGGCTTGCTCATGGCTACTGATGAAGGGCAGGAGGAAGAGAGTGACCCACTCCCTGACCTGCTCTCACAGAACCCTGACGATGGGTCAGTTGATGGTGTAGCCTTGGCAGGCAGCCTCACTACCCAGCAACAAACTGATTGCAGTCAAGTCCTCAATCAGTTTCGACATATGTTTTCACTGACACCCAGTCAGACCACCTGGTGCACTCATGAAGTGGACACTGGGGACAGTCTGCCTATTAAAAACAAGATTTATAGGCAACCTGACCATGTCAGGGACTGTATCAGGACTGAAGTCCAGAAAATGTTGGAATTGGGAGTAATTGAACCCTCAGATAGCCCTTGGGCTAGTCCAGTAGTCCTAGTACCGAAACCTCACACCAGTGGTGGAAAAAGAGAGATGAGGTTTTGTGTAGACTACAGGGGTCTCAATGCAGTCACTAGGACTGATGCCCATCCAATACCCAGGGCAGATGAGCTCATAGATACTTTGGCCTCTGCCAAATATCTCAGCACATTTGACCTAACAGCTGGCTACTGGCAGATCAGACTAGCTGATACTGCAAAGCCCAAGACAGCATTCTCAACCCCTAGTGGGCATTATCAATTTGTGGTAATGCCCTTTGGTCTGAAGAATGCACCTGCCACTTTCCAGAGGTTGGTGAACACAGTTCTCACAGGACTGGAAGCCTATAGTGCAGCTTATCTACATGATATTGCTGTCTTTAGCTCCACCTGGGAGGATCACCTGGTCCACCTCAGGAATGTTTTACAGGCCCTGCAAAAGGCAGGCCTGACTATCAAGGCCACTAAGTGCCAGATAGGGCAGAGTCAGGTTGTGTACCTGGGCCACCTTGTGGGTGGAGGCCAGATTCAACCTTTGCAGAGCAAGATCCAGACCATCATGGACTGGACTGCTCCCACTACCCAGACTCAGGTGAGAGCCTTCTTAGGCCTGACTGGGTACTATAGGAGATTTGTCAAGGGGTATGGATCAATAGTGACACCCTTGAATGACTTAACTTCTAAGAAAATGCCCAAAAGGTTCAGTGGACAGTTAGCTGTCAAAAGGCATTTGATGACCTCAAGCAGGCCATGTGCACTGCTCCAATTCTGCAGAGTCCTGATTACTCCAAGAAGTTCATTGTTCAAACAGATGCATCTGAATTGGGGGTAGGGGCTGTACTGTCACAATTGAATGAAGAAGGTCAGGATCAGCCAGTAGCTTTTATTAGCCGAAGGATGACCCCTATAGAGAAACGTTGGTCAGCCATAGAGAGGGAGGCCTTTGCTGTGGTCTGGGCTCTGAAGAAGTTGAGGCCATACTTGTTTGGTACACACTTCCTGGTTCAGACAGACCATAAGCCCCTCTTATGGCTAAAACAAATGAAGGGTGAAAACCCCAAACTGCTTAGGTGGTCCATTTCCCTACAGGGGATGGACTTTACAGTGGAACATAGGCCTGGGAGTAACCATGCGAATGCAGATGGACTCTCTAGGTATTTCCACTTAGAACATGAAGACTTAACTGGGCAAGGTTAGTTTAATGTCCCTACGTTTGGGGGGTTGTGTAGGAGAGTAGGATCTGCTTCACATGGGTACCCCCACTTTTTGCTGATGCTTCACTGTTTTTCGACATTAGTCTGGCTGGGGCCCTGCTAATCAGAACCCCAGCCTAGCTGCTTCCTCTCTAAAATGGTTTCCATGTGCATTAGGCACATCTCTGATTGGGATCTGGAGTGCCCTTATAAGTCCCTAGTATATGGTATACTATGTACCAAGGGCATAGGTACCTCAGAGGCCTGCCAGGGGCTGCAGCATGTATTATGCCACCCCTGGAAGGCCATCCAAACTGACACCACAGGTCTGCTACTGCAGCCTGGGTAAGGTGGTGCATGCACCCCTTACTGTGATATAGGTTACCTATATCACGAAATACATACACACATATAAACCTATAAGTCACTCCTAAGGCAGGCCTTATCAATCCTAAAGGCAGAGTGCATGGTTCCTATGTGAGAGGGTGCCCCTGCATGAGCAGGGCCCCTCTGCAGCGTTCGGAGACCATCTCTGATGCTGTTTGTAGTGCAGCCTGACCATATACTCTTAAGCGCATTATATCCTCGCGGTAAAATGCTAACTTTGGAGTGGCTGCACCTAAACATGTCGTGTTTGGTGTCAAACATCTTGGAATACTACCCCCCGCCAATCCTGGCGGCGGGGGTAGCATTCCACCCTTCTAGAGGGAAAGACATGTTAACTCTGACGAGTCCGGTAACTTCTTTCCAGAGCCCTGGCATCACAAAATGGATACTGCTGCCACAGACACGAGTCTGGCCTCCTGCTGCTGGATGAAACTCCGGCAGGGAGGCCTGGACAATAGGTTTCCTGTCCCAGGGAGGTGTGACCACCTCCCCAGACAGGATAATGTGTATTGGGGCTGGGCGGGAGCACTTTCGGGTGCTTTGAAGTCCTGCACTGGGGGCACATTTGGTGTCCCTGTGCATACCCCAGTTCAAACCTGATCAGGGGCTTGCAGCCCCTGCTTTGGCGCGAACTGGACAAAGGGAAAGGGGTGTAGCCACCCCTCTGCCCTGACCCACCCATAGGTGGGGCCACAGAGTAGTCCAACCCCTATTTTTAGAATAAAGGTAGGAACCCAGTCCTTAGGACTTTAGATTATACCTGGACGAAACTCTGAAACTGAATCCTGGACCTTCGACGCTCTACTCACGATTAGAGGACTGAAGAATCTCCCTTGGGGTCAAGGAGTGACTCCCCTGCTTGGCAGGCACCAAAGAAGCATCTGTCCGGTTCGCATTTCTGAAGCTCCTGTCGGACGCCGAAGTCATCGCATCACCAGAGGTGGATTCTCAGTCTTCTCCGAGGCTACCCTGAGTCCCCAGCAAAGCTGAGGCCCGTGGCTATCGTGGGTGACTTGAGACCGTGACCCCTGGACACCGAGCACACTTGCAAGTGCACCATCTTCTGGGTCTCCCAAGAAGTCGTGCTTTGGGCTCCGAGAAGCCCTAGCCTCCAGCACCACCTGCACCGAAGATCACTGGCCCCCACTCCACGAGTGTCCTGTAAGCCAGCTCCACGTGTGGCGTCATGAGGCTCCTTCGCGGTCGCTAGCCCGTTGGCTAGTAGCCCTTAACGAAGGCCAATCTTTTCCTTACTTGGCATCCTGGTTGCTCCAGGCCTGCCTTCACTTACCCTCGCTGGGTGAGTTCCCCAGACCTTGCTGGTCTGCACCATCGACGATCTACATCTTGCTCAAGACTTGCCATTGCCAAGGCTTGTTGGGTCCAATCCGGTCGCCGACACCTCAGCACTCGACAGACATTGAGCACCAGCCCGAATCCTGCTCCTGGTCGCCGACAACGCCTCCTGGACCTCGTGGCTGAAGAGTCAAGATGACTGTCAACGCACCTGAAGCACTCGACATCGGTGGGCATCTGTCCATCGCCTTCCTGGTCACTGGCTAGTGACCCAGACTCTGTCCCCTCTGCTTTCAGGTTCACCAGAACTCCGATCCACTCTTGGATCCACCCGGACACTTTTCTCTTGGCCGCCAGCAGCACTTTGCAGCAGATCGCCATTCGAATCGACGACGAAACCCGACCCCGAAAGGCACCTATGCACCCGGCTTCCCTGGGTGAGGTAACACGAGTACTCCGGTGCTCCCGTGGGTAGAGACTCTTCAAAGTCCTAGATCTCAAAGGGTTTTGTCCTAGTCCTCTTTAAGTGTCCCTTTCCTCTATTTTCCCGATCCCGACTTTCTCCATAGAAGTTAACGGCGTATCGCGGTTGTGTATTTACACTGCACGCGTCTCCCGTGGGTCCCCTGTGTCACTACCTTGGGTGGTTCCTTGTGGTCCAAGCCCTTCTAGAGGCTCTAGGCCTAGTGTCTAGTTCAGTCGTGGTTCGCATACCACTTTATTGGTATATGGTTTGGTACGCCCCTAGGGCCCAAACGTGTATTTGTGCTATTACTGTGATTTAAGATCTTATAACCTATGTACTTCGAACTCTAGCCTCATAAAGAGACTAGAGGGGTGTGTTTAGTAATAAATACATATATTTTTAATATATACCTGGTGTGGTGCTCTTTCATTTGGTCACTCAAGAGATTATAGACTGGTAAAACAAGCTGCTTTACATTCCTTCAAGACTTAGCCTGAAGGCTGCTCTCCATAGCTACCACTAGGATAGCTTTCAATAAGGTTGTCTTTAACCTATCTACCATAAGAGTCGATTTGGACTGGTGCAAGGTGCCCACTATAATTAGTGGACAGCATATGCCAGGCCAACTTCTCACACTACCTAGCTTCACAGTGTTATTCCAACAGATGAGTAACCTCACTGCAGTGTGGTTTCTATCGCCACCCGCTATACTTTCCCCGGGAATTTTCCAGACAACATAAAACAGGACACTAACTCTTTTGTTAAAACATTAACCAAAAATCAATAATCTATACTAATCACCAAACTAGTTACCAACAACCATAGCTCTGCTACCAGAAAACTGATCCAGCGGTCTACTAACAACAGATACTCTACTACCATATATTCTCTAACCGCTGGAGTTTATTATTTTTATATGTTACTCATACCTCAAGATCTAGTTATTATTTCTTTAACTAAACCTTCTGCTGATCAAACAGTTCTTTCCTCTGGTCAATGGACCAGTTAGGTAAAACTAGTTGATGGCGATAATTGACATAACTTATTGTGCATTCCTTAATAAGTATAAAATAATGACAGACTCAATAAGTTTTTAAATCTTTATCTAAAATTAGGGGTTTTGAACCATCTCAAAGCGTTTCAGTACAAACACCCTCATTCGCGGGAGTGCCAATTCAGAAATATCTCAGATAACACTTATCAATTCAGATCCACACAATAACTCTGTTCAGAAAGGAGAGGATAGAGACAGAAGAGCATTTATCAAACGATGAATCTCACAGTTACCAAAGTATGGTGTGAAGACCAACCCTCTGGCCAAAGGGCTGGTAAAGGCCTCCCAAGACAGATCAGGAGACAAAGGCTTCAGGACAGGAATCAGGACAGGATACCTCACTAGTTACCGATCATTACGTTACACCCCTCTCTGACACTCTCTTCCTCCTCGTGGTTCTTCCGCAATTACCCTTCTAAACCCACCCAAATCTGGTAGATGATTCTGCATTCGATTTCTTCATCAGATTTTCAGAGCACCACCCCAGAACACCCCGTTGTCAATCTTCTTCAACACGCATTAAAGCTTCTTCGTGACTTTCCCAAATCACTCTCCAGCGCGTGCCCATCAGCTTCGACCCTTTTTCTAACTAAACTACCTCAATTATACCCTTCCATAGGCATGTACCACCCATTAATGTTTCATTTGCACAGAATACTAACTTCTGATTGGACGGCTAGGGGGGGATGATCATCACACCACACTTATTTTCATTTATTCCCTTTTAACCATTGTTTTCCAAACTCCTCCCATCAAACTTTATTCCGCCCTTTCTTTCCCATACATCTTTAAACTTTATTAAATACATTTGTAACTGATGTCTTGAATAAGTTCCTTCATATGAACTCTTCACCCTCATGTTCCCAGGGCACATCTCCGCCGACCTTGGACTCGGGTCAAATTCTTAGTCATCTCCCAGGCTTTCGTGTCAGGGCGCATGCGTCGCGCCATATTGGTTTACTCGACTCGGACAACTTTAACAGGCCCAAATACGCACTAATAATAAAGTCAAAAAGAGAAATGTTATTCTCAAAAATAAATGATTTCACTGTATACCTCCAACCTCTACTCTATCCCATACCATTTGTTATCTCTCTCTCTGCATTTGCGTTAGTTATAAATCCATTTCTAATTTCAGCAAGCAGGTGCCATGCATGTGAGCTTTCAAGCTGCCATTTTATAGCTCTTTGCACAAGCGCCAGAATTTCCCTCCAAGCGAAAGCACGTCATACTACGTTGATGCAGTAGACGCATGTGCAGAAAAGATCCCATGTTAAATGCGTCCTAGTCCTACGTCCGTGTTATTTGCAGTTAGTAAACACATAAGCAAGCGTCATTCTTTTCCCGCGTATAATGAAAAATGCATATTATTAATCACAAGACATTGTCATTAGTTAATTCGCTAGTAAGTTAAATCGAGGAGATTGCTTCGGAGCAAGTCTCGTGTCCGAGACCTTGCTCCATCAGCGAGATGGATGACACTGTTGCATGGTGTTTGTAGCACATGTCCCTGATGTGAGTTGCATTCATGTTCAAAACCATGCACCAGTACCAGCCACCTTGCCAGTACATTTACCTGCACTGTGAGGTAAATATAGGCACAGAGGAGTCAGCAGGTCTGGGTGGGAGGAGGTGTATTTGCAATGGCTACAACTCACATCAGGTCTTGTCATACACACACTCTTCCCACCCAGACCAACCAGCCAAACAGAAACTCTGCTTACTTGACAGTGAGTAGCAATGTATTGACTTGATGTTTGACAATGTGGAATGGTGTTTGGACAACAAGGCCCTGTTCTGACTTGTGGAAAAATCAGACACCAGGAACAAGTGTCACACATCTTCATAATCTATTCCCAATCACTGTCTGGAAAACCTTCTGTCATGTGGTCTGTATTCTCTGGTTGGGAAGAGTGCATGAAGGACAGAGCCTGGTGTGAGTTTGAGTAATGTTAAACAATACTAAACCCACCACGAACAACCACTTGAACTGTGTCAATGCCTACCTGACAGTGAATGGTAGTGCAACAGCAAGATCCCTGACACTGGTGCATGGTGTTTTGGGCACTCCTTTGTTGGGATTTGGATTCACGTTTAACACTGATGGAGCAGGGTAAATGTAAAAATTTTAACCTCCTAATATTTTCGAACAATATTAATAAACATGTTCGTTTAAGTAAATAACCAACAATGTATGTTAACGGTTAAAGGTAACACGCAATTCTGTGTGCAAATTAATTGACTTATAATTGTTTACGTGTCTAATATAACATAATATTTGCGTACTAATTAAATAATAAATGCATGATTTGTGCTTTCTCTGCATCCTTGTCAGAATGCTTACCATCACTGCCAGTTATTCATAGTTTCAGAGGACTTAGCTGGGCTGCTGGGAGGAGGAGTATTTTAAAATCCTAAAAATCACATCATGCAGTGGACAACATACACCTTCATGAACATCACAAACAGACCTACAGGAACTAAGCGTACGCACAGTGATTTAGAATTTACTAATAGGATGCATTACACTGGGCACTGGTGTCTGACTTTACAACAAATACCAACAGTGACCTGTGCTCAAAACACCAGGCACCAGTGTCAGCCAGCTTTGTCAGTACACATCCATCCACTGACAGGAAAGCATAGTTCCAGGGTTGCTGCATTTGCATGCAGGAAAGTGTGTGCGTCGTTCAGGGCCTGATGGGATGTCTGACCATTGTAAACACTCATCTGCAGAAACAGACATACAAGACCACTATGAACCGTGATTACCTGACAGTGAGTGGACATCCAAATATGAACTGGCAGAGACTGAGGCATGCAGTGTGGTGCACAAGGCCATGAGGCATGTTGTCTCAAAGTCAGAAACCAGATCCCAGTACCAGACAACTGGCCATGGCATTCTCATACACTGTGAGCTAAGAGCATGTCCTGTTGGCCTGTTATTACTTTGCAGGAAGGTGTATGTAGGACTGGTCCTGATGGGACTGGGAAGAACAGCAAACACTTCTACACACACAGCACAACTACTTCATCGTGGGCTATGTCTATCTCACAGTGAGTCCATGTGTACTAGCAAGATGGCAGACACTGGGGAATGATGTGTGAACCTATCACAACTGAAACATTTTCCTATGTGCCACAAAGACCAGCCAACATAGACAAATATCTCTCAAATACCCTTATAAACATTGGCTGGAAAACAATCTTCCCTGTGGTCTGGTGGTGCTGGGTGGGAGGAGGGGTGTAAGTCTCACAAATAGAGAACAGGCACTCAAAGATCAGTTTATCAAATGTCTTTGCCACAAAATAGCACAAAGCTAAGTTTGTGAAATCATTTGATCATGGAGTCAATGTACAAAGTACATTATCTGTGTAGCCACAAAGTTACACAATTGTCCTACTCACAGACATTCACATGTGTAGAATGAGATGAAAACAAGAAGCACCTCAATCACTCTATTCCCACAACTTCATGGCTAAGTAAATAGAATGTGAGTGTGTAGCCAGCCACACCAATGTGATTGCTAAAGACATGCACTAAGACCAGTAGACAGGCCCAAAAAAGGACCGACAAAGGGAGAGAGAGTGCATGTAACTCACTGTGAAAGTAAAGATGTGGACAACCTAAACACACCTGTGTCATTCATAGGGTGTCAATAACCAGTCAATTTCTTCCGACATGTAATGTGAACTAAACACAACAGGCCCATCAATGCAAATACCTGCACATGTCCATCAATCCACCTCTTGTCCCACAAACATAGTCACCACAAAAAATTGGTCTGCATCATGGATGAAGGAGTCCAATCTATTTACAGTAGCTCTTCATGATCTTCGGTAGCCTATGTAATGTGTATGATTTGAGGGGCAGTGGACATTCACAGCAGTCATTGTGTTATGTTTGTATCTACAGGGCCAGCTGAGGACACCACTGGAACCATCCAAAACACCCAGGCCCAGACTCCGGTTGACCAGAAGCCCTCCGGCGTTGATGACTCTCATCATTCTTCAGACGACGACAGCCTGGCCCTTCTGATATGGGTCACCCCACAGCACCAGTGGTGGGAACATCCGGATCCTCTCTGATCACTCCTGCCTCAGCTGCCAACACCCAGCTGACCCCTACCCGCATGGACACAGCATCCCAGGAGACCACCAACAGCACAGCAACACGGGGCACCCTGGAGTTGCACAGCAACACCAATGCCAACGATGAAGGGGGCCCTGTGTCGACTGTACCAGCACCAGCTGGTCCTGCAAGGGTGGGTAGGGGTGGTGGGAGGCGTCGTGGGGATTGGCAACATCATGCAGCTGGTGCTGATGATGTGGAGATCCAAAACCTCTCCAGTATCCTCAATGCATATGAGGATTCACAAGGAGAGATCGGCCAGGTCACAGGGATCCTCAGGATTATGCAACAGCAGCAGGCAGCCCAAGATGAAAAACTGGACAGGTTTATGTCAAAAATGGATGAACAGACTGTGGTGTACAGGGACATTGCCACCTCCCTCCGCCAGATTGCCACCAACACATCCACACCTCCCTGTGTGCCTACCACATCCACTGCAACAACATCTGCAATAGCCACAGGGAGGGATGTGGACTCTGGCAGAGAGCCCCCTGCACTGCAGCTACCTGCACCTGAGGGTCCCCCAGAAAAACGTGGAGTCGGTGGTCCAAAGAAGCACCGATGAGAGAAAGATGTCTACATATCACCCCCAGTAAGTGACTACCTGGGCCTGATATCCTCCATTGTGTGCCAAACATTCACTTTGTTGACTGTCACAAAACTCTCCCACATTGACTGGAGGGTCTAAGTTAGACTATGGACTCAAATACCTGTGCATCTACTTTTTAATACCTCATCTACAAACACTGCCAACTCCTATCTGCACTTATCTAAATCTTTTTTGTTGTTGACACCACCATGATGTGGACAGATATCTTCAGATTATGCATTAAAATAAATCCCTATGCACAAAAAAGTGGTCATGTTGTTACTCTGAATAACAAATGTATTAACTGTAATGATGTTGAAAAAGTCAAAGAAGAAAGTGTGCACAACATTGGTAACACATCACTTTGAAGGAGTACATTACTGGCTTGTGAGTATATGTACATTGTCACAGCATGATAGATAGACACAACCAGGTCATGGCCCAACCCGTAGGACATGTTACAGATGCAATGCAAGTACATTGCTCAAAATACTAGCACCATTTTCAAACACAATGAACAAACATTTTCAGCAAACCAGTGCACCATGGAGCATGTCCAGCTCAAAAATAACCTTGGGATATGTAAAAACACACAAGGCACAAATCATTGTGTATCCTAGGTTTATTTCCCTGACACAACCTGGTGCATTAACCCAATTTCCATGGACAGCACACAGTAAGAAAATGCTATAAAGTGAAGAAAAATGTCCATCAGTCCAAAAGGAAGTGCGTTCCATGGATTTACAAACAAGTCCAATGTTGGAATAGGTAACAGCCTCAGGTGCCTGGTGAGGTCCCAACTTCCATGGTTGACACAGCAAAGTACCCTGGTAAGGAGAAACATAGAACAGAGTTAGGCACACAGGACTAAGCCTCCATAATTTTGACAACAATGTCAGCTGATGCACAAGATTTTTAGTGTGGACACTACATATGAATCTCAGTAACACTGGACATCTCAACTTTACATCTCACAAACACTCATCAAACAACTAACATCATGTCAATTTTCATACACTCACAAACATACATACACATTGTGCACCAGCAACACAACAACAAACACTTGGGGATAATTCATTGCATACCTACACTCATGTGAAGAAGTTGTTGATAAGCTGTCGTCTCAAATCCACACCATCATCATCATCCCCACTGTCGACATGTCCCAGTCCAGGATCCTCCCTCGCTGGCGGATGCTGGTCTCCATCGTCCTGGATAATTGGAATTTCCTTCCGTATAGCCAGGTTGTGGAGCATGCAACAAGCAGCGATAATGTTGCACACCTTCAATGGTGCATATTGTAGGGCTCCTCCCATCCGATCGAGACAGCGGAATCTTGTCTTCAGGAGGCCAAAACACCGCTCAATGACTCTCCGGCTCCTACCATGGGCCTCATTATACTGCATTTCAGCAGGGGTGACTGGGTTACGGAGTGGTGTCAGCAACCAAGGTTGGTTGGGGTACCCAGAGTCTCCTACATTGAAAAGAGAAAAATAGATTCAGTTGTTGGTTGAAAGAGTGTTATCTGACATACAATCTACACAAAACACAGCACACATATTTAACATCACCTACCAACAAGCCAGGCACGGTCAGGTTGTGGCTGTGACATCAAACGGGGGATGGCACTGTTCCTCATGATGTACACGTCATGTGCAGATCCAGGGAAACGTGCACAGACGTGCGAGATGGACATGTCCGCCAAACATACCACCTGGACATTAATTGAGTGGTAATGTTTGCGGTTGCGATACACTACCTCATTAGCCTGTGGTGGCACCAGTCCAACGTGGGTGCCATCACTAGAGCCAACTATATGGGGTATCTGTCCCAAAGCATACAATTCACCCTTGATGTCTGCAAATTCTCCAGGTGTTGGGAACGTAATGTATTGGCACAGGTAACGCAGCAATGCCCCCAAAACATCTTGCAGAACATGGCTAAACATGGTTTGTGACAGCCCACCAGATGTTGCCACTTTGTATTGAAATGTACCGGTGGCAGAAAAATGTAAAGCTGCCATAACCTTCACTTTGGGCGTTAGTGCAGTTGGATATGGCCGATCTGGCTGCAGATGACTTGACAATTGCACAGTCAAGTCTTCAATGATTGCCCTTGTGAAGCGGTACTTCCTTATGGTGTCACGTAATTCCATGGTTGCCAGGTCTGGAAAGTGCCTGTGGACTGCAGGTCGTCTGCAATACCTATGTGTGGAGTGTAAACACAGATAGTGTCAGGTCACAATGTACCAAACAACATGCTTAGAGACAAACAGAACATGAAATGTGAACACAACTGAAGCTACAGATTTCACTTTTTAAATTTGCCCTTAGATACATCTCACAGCATCAGTAGCCTGCACAGACATGTCCTCAAGGTATGGTGACACAGCAATTATAGTGGGGTAATGTAAAACTCACTAGTGTCTGACATCATGAATGTCTGCAAACAGCACATATTCCAAAGATCCACAGTAAAAATATGGTACTTTAATGTTTCTGAAAACAATTACATGTGCAATAAGCAGACAGAATAGGAACATGTAATGCAAGAGATGTGTAACACCTGATATACACATCATCCCACATACTCTGTCATGCCCACCAAAGTCACAGGTTGGGCACTGTCATTCTGTTATGTCTACATTACACATAAAATCACATACACAGACTATTTTCAATGTTGTGGATTTTGAAATATGTAACAGTACCATACACTGCAGTCTGGGGCACACAGATAGACTAGTAATTCACACTGCACAAATAAGATGAAGATGCATAATGATTTCACTGTCCATTCATCCAATGGTAAAAGCCTTAGCCATTACTAACACAACAGACGTCTACTGTCTGAAATTACAAAAATTGTTCAATGGGTCATACAGTACACAAATGCAGTGACAAGGCAAGAATGCACATGCACATCCACACATAAAATAAAGTGTTCTGTGACCAAAACAATGCAGATAACAGGATTCCAAATCCTGACATGCTTTACATGCCAATTATACAGTGTGTCATGTGCCCCTTAAGGTTAGCTCCTCATGGGAGTGTGTCTTATTCATGTAAAGCTCACTTTTATCATTTATAAAGTGCATACACACATGTACTGTACAATAATACATCATTCACAGCAGTGTGTGCTCTGACAACAGATTATTCAAAGAACGCGGTATCTGCATCCGAAACAAATTGGTCACAGCCATTGGTTGTCATGGTGAAATACGCGGGTGAGTATTCCAAGGACGTGTTATCCGCATCCAAAACGAATCGGTCGCAGCCATTGGTTGTCATGGTGAAAGACGTGGGTGAGTATTCAAAGGATGTGTTATCCGCATCCGAAATGATTCAGTCACAGCCATTGGTTATCATGGTGAAAGACACGGTTGAGTATTCAAATGACACGTTATCCGCATCTGAAACGATTCGGTCACAGCCATTGGCTGCTGGTTGCTATGGTGAGCGACGCGTGTTTGGACTCATATCTTCAGTGCATGGAAAACGACTCGGTTACCTCACATAACCAATGTATCAATTTCAACCAAGATCACATGAAGAGTGTTTGAATGTCGCAGTAGGCGTGTCGTTTGCCAGCAAAGTTATGCATTGGACTGATTCGTACAATGCGACCAACGCGAACCTATAACTTTTGATGCATGGATTTGAGACCGCCTCTGCTGTTTAGATATAAGTCTGTCTGTTCCCTAGAGACTTCACTTGCCTTCACTACCTGCTTCATTCCTGCCCCTCCACATCTCTCTGCTGCTTGTGACAACATCCTCTGGTAGCAACAATGGCAAGGACACACCCCAGGGCCCCAGCTTTCAGTGAGGAAGAGATGCAGGCCCTTCTGGACACACTCCTGCCACTATACAGCCAGATGTATGGCAAACCAGAGGAGCGGATGAGCGAGGATAACAGTGCATTGCCCTTGGACATGTATGATAACTGTGCATTACTGGCAGTGGGAATCTCTATCATAGTCATTCATTTATGTTTTTTGCAAGTTTCACCGGGTGTAGGGAATTGATTTGGCCAGGCACACTGCTATAGAAGTGTATGTACTGGGGCAAACATGTCATCACTGTTCTCATGGAACAGAGATCATATTGAACACAGGACTGATGCACATGATGCCACATGCATTACCCTTATTTTGTTTTTGCAAACCTGACCATGTCCTATGTATAGTAGTGTATGACTCAGAAACATGACGCATGTAAACTAAGGGAATATCAACATGTCATCCTTACAGGTCAACTCCCATGAGAAGGCAAGAATGTGACTGACCATCGCCAAGAAGGTGTGTGACATTGGGGTCACATATCGTCGGGTCCGTCATAGCCACAAGAGGTGGCAGTACCTTCGTGGTTGGGCCAAGAGGATTGCTGAGGTCCACCTGGGCCTGTCACAACCGGGCAAACGAGGCGGCCGGCGAACATTGACCCCACACATGCTCCGCATCATCGCAGTAGTCTTCCCTGACCTGGATGGGCAGTTGAAGGCCCGACAGCAGCAAGGAGGGGGTGAGTCAGTTACATGTTGCACTTCCATCTTTATTCTGGCAGGTTTTGAGATCTGAGCTTGATGGCACTTTTACAGGTCATAAGTCTGCCAAACATGCAATGATTTTCACAAGATGAAAATGCTGATGGAGCAATGGATGAAAGGTAATGCCCCATTCATCAGGGACATGTGAGTGAGTTATGTTCCGGGATTGTAACAGTAGTGACATGCACATGTGTGCTTTCTAATTTTCACAAGACGTGTGTATGAGTTTCAGCATGAATCCCATAGCTTGACAAGTGTCTGCACATTCACTGATGTGTGATCCTGTTCTCGGAGTGGTCTGAAAAAATCATTGAAGTATGTTGTGATAGGAGATTTCAATTGTGCAAATCACATGCTAAACATTTTGGCCAAATGATTTGTCTATGTAGAGGCATAGATTGGTTTGGCTTGGTCCGTGTGCAAATGTTTTTTCACAGACGTACTGCTAATTGTGATCACATGTATCCCATGGGACAGTCACAGCTAGGGTAACTCTGGTTACATGTCACAATGACCTTCCAATGATGTCTTGTAAAAATCCACAAACAACATTCGGAAGGGTGAGTCCATGTGTAGGAGTTTGTGATGGTGAAATTACAAGCTATTCAGTGTCAAACACAGCTTGTCACTGATCGCAACATGGCAGCATTTGTGAGGTATGATGTGAAGTACACAGTCACAACTGTTGACGTGTGTTAATGGTCTTGAATACTCAAACCTGATGGTAAACAAGGTTTGTTTGGCATCACTGTCTGATTCCGAGATGTCAAATATGCACAAAATTGAAGTTTGTTAACCACATGATACGTTAGACATGAGCAATATCAGCAGTGCAAAGTGTGCATACTGTGTAATCAAAGGGAGGGACTGTCAGACTTTGTAAATACAAAGGTGGACTTGTTCAGTGTAGCCAAGATTGTTCAACAGTGTTGACTGTACTCATGCTGGAAATGGCTTCAGTTACTAGAGTCCCTACAGTCATTGCACCCAGATGTGCCAGTGGAATGGTGTTCCGCATTAGGCATTGTGAAGCTGAAGTTATCAGACGTGGCAGTTTGTAGACCATTTATTACATCTATGAAACTTTATTTGTTTTCAATATTCAAATCTATATGATTCTGCTACATGACACTGTGCATAGATGACACAGGACAGTGTGCTACATGCCTGTCAGCCCAGCTATGCGTACTGCCTTGGTGTCTCCAGGATGACACTCATATGTGTGAACTGACATTGGATAAGCAAAGCTAATGAACATGTTATCAATTACTGTGATCTGTGTAACATGACTCATGAAATGAGTATGCATTGTGCATGTTTGACAAGGTAGACATGTGAGCTGTGACATATGAGCCAATGGTTCAACATTAGATGACTAAGGATTTCAGAATGTGTACCATGTCTCAATGAAATCTGAGATTCCTATTCCCATTTAGTTGGCTCTACTCACTTGCAAGAGAGGAGACAGTAATGTCAGTACACAAGTCTGTCATAAGCACAAGACAAAACATTCCCTGCAGCAAACTCCATTAGTCAACCTTCTAGTTCTGTACTTTGACGTTGATACACGCAATGTTGCTGATCACATCATGTGTGATTGAGAAATGTGAAAGTGGCAGAGTAACAAGTGCCATTTCTGTTAATGTATTATGTGCTAATAGCACAACTCAATGTGATATCTGATATTTCAAAACATCTGTGATGTTAACTATCTGTCAACTAGGTATGGATGACTCATGGAAATCTTTGTCCTACTTGGTCACAGCATCATCAGTGGCCACAGAAGGAGAGAGTGCTACAGATGTTGTGGGAGCAGAACGTCAAACTGGGTCCAGTGAAGAGTCATCGGAGGGGGGACCCAGTGACGGAGAGGGTGAGGGGAGTCTCATTGGCAGCGGATCTGAAACACCATCTGCAGCTTCAGATTCTGATCACTGCTCCAGTGAGGACTCCCATGTGGTGGTGGGGGACACAGAGACTGCATCTACAACATCCACCTTCACTACCACTACCATCTCCACCCTCCCATCTGCTCCCAGTTCCAGTGTCCGTAGCTGCTCCCATGGCAGGGGCAAACTCTCCTTTGGGCCAGGCACCTCACCCCCTGCACCTGTCTCCCCTGCTGCCTTCAGTGTTGAGACCAACGACCTCCTGAGGCTGATCTCTGTGGGGCAGACATTGATGCTGAGTGTCCTCCATGCACACATGACTTTTTTGACAGACATGTCATCGTACATGGAGGACATTCACTCAAACATGTCTGCCCTACAGAGATCAAATCAGGCTATGGCCTCAACACTGACGGCAGCACTGTCTCTCCTCAAGAAGTACCTCCTACCTCTTACTCATCCACCGTTCCAACTACACTCCCAGACCCAAGCACATGCAAACACACACATTCACACACTGCAACATCCACACACAGCACACAAACACACAGACAGAAGTCACAAACCACACATGTGCACACTCATGCTACAGAAAGCACACTCACACCAAAGGAAGTGACAGCACCCGACACACATGCATCCAGTGACACTCTGCATACCTCACAACCCTCTGCCTCCACAACCCCTACCCTTTCCTCTCCTGTACCCCCCTCAGCCCAGGCTCCCCACCTTGTTCACATTGAATTCTTCCCTCCACAAACATACACATACCCTCCTAAGAAGAGTAAGTACCTCCAGGATGACACACCTGTAGCATCTGCAACCCCCCCTGAGAAGGAACAGAAGGCAACAATTCCCCGCAGAAAATCCCTCCGGTCCCAATCCAAAACATCTACTCCTACACCCCAGAGATCTGCAGACAAGCCCAGTACATCTAAATTGGCTCAAACACCCACAAAAATACATCTCCCCTCCCCATTTCAGACTCACCCTCAAAAAAATGTAAGATCCCTAAATTAGTTAAGGCCACCCCATCCCCAGCTCCAACTGCACATCCCACCGCAGCTGCACCCCCCTCACTATCAGAGCCAACCACTGCAGTGGAGTCCCACCCCCCGCCATCAGACCCTACCACGGCAATGGACCCTGACACCCTTCCTGCTCCCATCCCTCCCAAAACACAACCCAGTCCCCAATAGTTTGTCTCCTTTGGTGCCTGGCATGCCCCCAAGATGCCCCTCCCAGGGGAGGTGCCCCCTTGCAGGAATTGTGCAGGCGAGAATAGATGGGCCTGATGTTTCAAGCTCATTTGGACAATGAACAGTGATGGACTGGCCAATGGCCTTTTGCTATTAATAGATTTTTTATTTTGAGGCTGAATAAAGCATGTTTTGTTTTATTTACAGATTTTTGTGTCCAACAACTTGTTTTAGATTTAACTGTATAACAAGTGGAATTGGTTGTTTATATGTACAATGATGTTAGTGTGGCATGGATTGAATTTGTTACATGGAGTTTGGGCACTTTGCCAGAATGTATTTTAAAATGTTGGGTCTGCATTTCATGGTTGGCATTGCCAACTTAAGATTTGGGTCAGAGTGTGACATGAAGTTATAAACCTTCTCATTTTTTAAGCACACTTACACATAGGTCATGCTTTCAGTTGTCAACATATTGCAAGTGTCTCAATGTGCAACAGTGTCAGTGAAGCATGCAGAATATGTTTGTGATGTGCATATAGGCACCTGTCTCATCTATTCAGCTGGATACATATGGCTGTTGACTGCATGGCTGTGACTTAGCACACACCCATGTACACAAATCGATTTCACTAGAATTGTATGTGACTTTCAGGTGGTGAATCAATGTATGTGTCTTCTGCAGATCTTGTAGAACAGTGGCAAGCTCAACCTTACTTCCTGTGTGATGCCACTGTGGTCAAAAAGCATTCATGGCTGTGAACACATCTTGTGCATTTACTGAGCACATGGTGAGTGTAAGCTGAGCAGTATTCTCACAGTCTTCCAACCATCTACTACTACTGGACTCAATTAATTGCATGGAGATTTTGTTAGGCAAGGGATATGTTTTCTTTGTAGTCTGTTGATCACTCATTTAGCTGATGTTCATGCCATCCTGCTTTTGGTATGTGACATTGCAAGTATGTTGTTTGTGCATTATCCCAGCTTGGATTGCATTTTGCGACCACACACAAGTCGTAGTTGAGAATATAAATTGTGTGGTAAACAAATAGGAGGGAGGCAGAGGTAGAGGCTAGGTTTATTTTTATAAACCTAGCCTCTACCTCTGCCTCCCTCCTATTTGTTTACAAAATATTTGACAGCGTGCAGCTGTGGGAGCCCACCTCCCTTCCTCCCCACCACAAGACAACACAACATGGCCAAAATCACAGGCCTCACCTTCTCTGAAGAGGAGGTAGAAAGAACCCTATCAACTATTTCCCCTTTTACTGAGACACCAACCTCCGAGACGAACACAACGGGCCCAAGCTGGGGTGAAATAACGGAATTAAAAAGGAATCAAATAAAGGCTATGATTCATGGCATAATGATGACTGAGTACCTACGTGTCAATGCAGCACCTCGAGGTCTAATTGTACGAAATGAGCCGTTCATCTTCCAAAATGATAAGACCTTCAATAAAGACTGGTCAAACTAGAGATTGGTTGGTCCTAATAATTAAGACAGCTGCACACCTATCCCAGGAAATGAAAGAAGAAATTCACACCATTGAAGTGCGTTTAAAGTCCTACCAATCGGTGGCAGAGTTAAAAAAAGAGACTGGAGGAATTGAATAAAACTATGCAGGATTTTGAAGACACGCTTAAGGACACCAAGTTTTGGAAATTTAAGAAGGACGCCAAGAATTTTTCACATGAGAAAGTGCATCCTTATATATGGGATGACTACAACATGACTGGTAGAAACCCAGGATACAACACGGACACAGACAAATCGGAGATACTGACTCTGATAGCTCTGATTCCAGCACAAACAGAAGAAGCAATCACAAGAACAGGAGAAACTTTAACAGAAGAATGGCACATCAAGGTGAACAAGCACGTGGGTGGCCACCATTCCAGGGTCCACTGCCTTTTCTAGGCCCCTTTTATTACGGCCAACCACCTTTCCAACAACACCAATATGAATACTGGAACCCAGCCCGAACACAACAGTCTGGTTACTCCGGATCATCAATGCCTTTTTTAGGACGAGGCCGCAGACCACAGAGAGGACGAACAAAGAAGGGCCAACAGGTCCAGTGGTCTAACCCACTGGAACAGATGCGGATAACAACGAGGAGCATGGACTTCACCAACAACCCAGGTACGAGCAACCGACCAGCCTAGTAGTAAACCTTACGGACAAGAACTTATCTCCCATCCACCTTGGAGTTCTTGAAAAAGGCCTTGGGTTCGTACCGACAGCAAGCCTGGACAAATTTAAGTTGAGCTGCGAAATCAATGAATTTATCCATAAACTCAAACTGCAGGTCTTCTTTGCCGATAAACCGGCTCCCGATGCCAACCAGAGCGACGCGGGTCTTCGTCCAAAATCGACCTTCACACCACCATCTTCAACACTCCCGGTGGAAATTCTGGCTTTCGAGAAAGCGGTCCTGAAAGACATAGGTGAAATCGACCACGGGACAATCAAAATCTTCCACAATACCACCAGGGATGAACAAACTGCCATCCAGGAACTATCTAATGATGCCAGTGTAGTGATAAAGCTAGCAGACAAAGGGGGCGCGATAGTCCTACAAACTTCAGAAGCTTATCGCAGGGAATGCCTAAGACTTTTGGATGACAAGAGGAACTACCAACGGCTCAGAGAAGACCCTACTGAAAGTATACGAGTACAAATAACAAGATTGGTAGAAGAAGCAATGACACATGATTGGATCACTATAAAGAAGGGGATTTCCTTACTAATACCAATCCGGTTACCCCTTACTTTTATACGAACCCCAAGATCCATAAATCACTGGATAACCCCCCGGGATGTCCCATTGTATCAGGCATTGGCTCGGTACTAGAACCACTTTCCAAATTCGCAGATGCCTTCCTAAGACCCCTGATCCAGGGCATGAATACATATTTACAAGACACTAAGGTGGTCCTATGCCTTCTCCAGGACCAACAATTCAATCCGAATACCAGCATTTTAATTGGATTGGATGTTGAAAGCCTTTATACAAGTCTCCCCCATAAAAAAACCCTGGATCTCATTGAAGAGGTTCTATTTGAAGCCAACTGGACCTATCATACACCAAGACATCTGATTCTAGAATGCTGCAAATGGGCCCTAACGGAGAACTTCTTCCATTTCGAGGCTATGCTGTTCCGCCAACAACATGGGACCAGCATGGGGAGCACATTCACCCCTAGTGTGGCGGGGTTGTATGTGCATCATTTGGAATCACACAGAATTCAGGCAGAGACCAACCCATTCCTCTGCCACATAAAACAATGGAAAAGATATATTGACGACATTCTGCTGATCTGGGAAGGGGAGGAGTCAGAAACTGAAGAATTCGTGATATGGCTCAACACCCAAGACCCCTTTCTGAAATTCACCCACACCATGAGCCTATCAGAACTGGTATTCCTTGGAGATGCGCGAGCGTGCGAACAAGATGGCCGCCTCCCGGTGAGGTCCGCTCGTTTTCGCCCGTTTTTTTATCTAAAAACAACGATTTTCTGTCAGAAACGTTATCTACATGAGGTCGCTGTGATTTAGAAGTCATTACCTGCTGCTGTGAGGCTTTTCCAGCGTTTTTGCTCAGTGGAAGTGGTGTTTTCCTCCTTTCTGCTCCAGCACCCAGCTCTGCATTGAGGTACTGCCCAGCTTGTCTGCCAGGGGGGCGGAGTAAGGTTTCAAGAGTGGGCCTGGCTTTGGCCTAACCACTCCCACAGTCAATTCTAGCTGCTGCACCAGTCATTTTCAGGCTTTTTTCTCGAACAATACTCTACCTTTTCCTTTGCGTTATATTGCTCTACAATTTTAATTCTTTATACAAGAAAATGGAAAATAAAAATGCGCATTCTCTTCATAATAAAAGGAGACAGCAAGTTTCACCACCTCCAGTTAAATCTAAAGTGGTAGAGTCAACTGAATCTTCTCTGACATTAATTCTTGATGAAATTCAGGCACTTCGTGCTAATACGGATACAATTGCGGCAGAGATTAAAAATTTGTGCAAAGACATGGCTAGTATGTCAATGAAAATCTCTGATAATTCAATCAGAATTCAAGATAATCAAGTTAAAATTGACGTTTTTGCTCCACTTGTGGCGAAAATATCACCTATGTCTACACTCCTTTTGGATTTGGAAAATCGAAACAGACAATATAACTTGCACATTTCCAATTTACCAGAAGATGTTGAAGGGTCCAATTGCAGATTGTATTTAGAAAATCTGATTCCCGGCCTCCTAAGCATCAAATTTCCAGAAAAATTTGAAATTGATAAGGCTCACAGGATTCCTTCTCATCGCAACCCTCATCACACAAAGCCTCGACAAATGATCTTCAAAGTGCTCCGCCACCACCGTTTGGTCTTGATCAGAAAAGCAGCACGAGAAATTCCTTTATTGATGGTCAATGGAAATAAAATATTTATTCACCAAGACTTTGCTAAGGAGACTGTTTCAATTCGCAAGGAATTCACTGCGCTTCGTCCTCAGCTAAGAAGTCTTGGATTCAAATATGGTCTTCTTGACTCCATCAACAATGCGCATTTGGAAAGATAATTTCTCTAAATCCTTCCATCGTCCTGAAGAACTAAGACTGTTCCTGGATCAACATTCGCAGCATTCAATGGATACTCATGACTCTGCTACTTGAATATTACTGTTACAAATATTTCTGACAAATTTATGGTTTATTCTCTTATAGGGCTCCATCGGTTCCGGTTATGCTTGTAAAGCATTTGTGCGTTTCATTACTGTTATTAATGTTTCTTGTATGTCGTTTTTCCATGTTTTGTTTGTTTTCATTTTTACCTATTCTCCCCTTTCCACTTGTTTGTAGAACTACTATTTTTCACACTCTTTCTTTACTTTTTTC
Organism: Calotriton arnoldi; assembly: GCA_963921515.1. Taxonomy (NCBI): domain Eukaryota; kingdom Metazoa; phylum Chordata; class Amphibia; order Caudata; family Salamandridae; genus Calotriton; species Calotriton arnoldi. Next base: position 1,874,828 of record CAWUFW010002541.1, on the reverse strand, counting down.
TCCTCTTCTTGATCTTCTTTTTCCTTCTTTTTATGATGGCTAATGTTCATAATATCAAGATAGTCTCTTTAAATGTCAAGGGGTTACCTCATCCAGTTAAACGTACAAAGATTTTAGATTATTTAGGCAGTTGTAAAGCAGATATTTGTTTTATACAAGAAACTTATATTGATGACAAAATCTTAGATTATATGAAAAATAAGTGGGTTGATAGTATTGTCTCTTCTCCTGCAAATGGCAAAAACGGTGTTGCTATCCTTTTGCAAAAAGGCTACATTGCCAAATTTTGAGTACATTTTCTGATGCTGATGGCAGATATGTTATTGCTAAAATTAAGATTCACGATTCAATTGTGTTTTTGCTAAATGTGTATGGTCCAACAGCTGATGATCCTATTTTTTGGTCCACTCTAACAACATAAGTTCTTAAATTGGGTTAAGTTCCTCTTATAGTTGGAGGACATTTCAATATTATATCTGATCCCTTATTGGATAGATCATCTCTCACTAAGTTTCGACCTCCTAAAGCTTATTTTGCTTTTAAATCATTTCTTCAAACTACAACGCTAGTTGATATTTGGCGATTACATTTTCCTACAGAAAAAGTGTTTACATTTTTTCTAACCCACACAACTCTCACTCCAGGCTTGATTATCTTTTAATTTCCAGACGACTAATTAACTCTGTTGCCACTCCCATTATTGGTAATATTGATATATCAGATCATGCCTTAATTTCTTTTATTTTGAAATTGAATTCAAATTTTACATCGCAATCTAGATGGAGAATGAATACTAGTATTGTTCTTAATGAACAAAATAAACCTAAACTCTTAAATGCTATTCAGAATTACTTCCTTCTTAATCCAGAAGGCTCTACTTCCATGGTGAATAGATGGGACAGCGTTTAAAGCCTATATTAGAGGTGTTTCTATTTCTCCTATGGCCCATGAAAATAAGTCTTTTAATGCAAATATTAAAAATGTAGATAAACAAATCTCAAAATATGAAAGACTTTTTTATTACATCTACTGATTCTCAATATGGATTCAAATTGCAAAAACTTAGATATGAATTTAATTCAATCCTTAGCAGAAGAGCTGTTAATCAACTATCAAATCCTAAAGCCAAATTCGGTTTTAATGCTAACAGATCTGGAAGATTGTTAGCCAATTTTTTACGCATTAAAAAAGATAAAGCACAAATAAAATCAATTCATGGCTCTAATGATAAAATTGCTTTATCCCAAAATGATATTGTTAATGAATTTCTAGATTTTTATACCACTTTATATAATAAACCTAATTTTGATGATACCTCTTTAATTGATTCTTTTTTAGCTAGATGTGGATGACTCAAAATGTCCCAATCTGATAAAAATGAACTTGACTTGCCCATTACTCAAGTTGAAATTTTATTAACCATAAAATCTCTTTAAAAAAATAAATCCCCTGGACCAGATGGTATTCCAGCTGAGTTTTATAATGAATTTCAACGAAAGCTTATTCCTCATTTATTTCAACTTTTTACTATTTTTGGTTCTACTGGAATTACTACTGGTTCTTTTACTGAGGCTTTAATTATTGTTTTACCCAAGCCTAATAACGACCCTACTCTTGTCTCAAATTATCGTCCGATCTCTCTAATAAACCAAGATTGTAAGTTGTATGCCAAAATACTTGCTACTAGATTATCCTCTGTGTTGGACTCTGTTATACATCCGGATCAATCTGGTTTTATGAAGAATAGATATTCTGCTAATAATACAATAACTTTGTTACATGTTATTGAACAAGGATCTACTTTATCTCTACCATCAGGAATTCTTGCATTAGATGCTGAGAAAGCTTTTGATAAAATTAATTGGCAGTTTCTATTTCGTACTTTGTTATCACTTAACTTTGGTGACATGTTTATCCGTATGATTTCTGCTTTATATTCTTCTCCTATTGCTTGTTTATTTATTAATGGCCAAATTTCAAACCAATTTTCTCTTTTCAGAGGTACAAGACAAGGTTGTCCCCTTTCCCCACTATTGTTTCTTCTCGGTATCGAACCCTTACTTACTTCCATAAGAAAATGTGACAAAATTACTGGAATTAATATCAAAGATGTTACTATTAAAACTTTAGCTTATGCTGATGATGTACTTTTATTTATTAGTGATCCTCTATCCTCTTTTCCCTCCCTAATGGAAATTATTTCGTTTTATTCCATTGTTTCTGGATACAAATTAAATACCAATAAAACGGAATTCTTTCCTCTAAATATTTACTGTACTCCTGATATGTTACCTTTGAATGAAATTATTTGGCAAAAGGATAAATTTAAATACCTTGGTATTATGTTTTCCTCATCTATGAAATCAACAATATCTATGAATTGTGACTCCATATTAAATTATATTAAAGATAAAATCTCCAAATGGTCTTTACTAATTCATTCATGGTGGGGCAGAATGGACTCTATAAAAATGACTATTGCACCAAAAAAATGTTATACCCTTGCTATGATTCCTACTCAATTTCCTTTAAAATTTTATAAAACTGTAGACAAACTCCTAACCAAATTTCTTTGGAATAACAAATCAGCTCGTATCAGTTACAAAAAATTTAAAATGCCCAAATGTAATGGGGGTTTTGGATTACCAGACTTTTTTCTTTATCACAAAGCTTTTATTTTAAAAACAAAGCTCTCTTTGGTTTACTCACTCTTTTTTGAGTAATCCCCCTATTTGGCTTCTTATCGAAAAAACTTTGATAGAACCTTTTCCTCTACCCACTTTGCTAACTATGTCTAATAAATCTCAATTTTTTCATAAATCTGTTATTTTAAAGTCCACCAAACTAATTTTAAATGATTTAGATTTAATTTTTCAATCACCCATATCAACTACTGAAGATCTGTCATTATGGTATAATCCAGTCATAAAACTTAATAGAAATGTTAGATTTTGGAGTTCATGGATGAAAGCTGGCATTTTTTACCTTAAAGATGTTTATTGCAATAATGCTTTTATATCATTTGAAACTTTACAAACAATTTTTTTTTACCTCATTCTGATTTTTTCAAATATGAATCTTAATGTAATTCTATTTTAGATTCATTTCCTCATAATATTCCTTCTAATGTTAAATCAGATTTATCAATTTATATTCAAACTGTTTCTACTTTATCTCATAGCGTTTCTATATTATATAAAAAAAATGTCAATCTCTCAAGGAACCAACATTAATATGATCTCAATATTCTGGAATAATGAACTTTCAACCTCTTTCCCTATTGATACATGGAAAGTTATTTGGCTTAATAGTATTTCTGGTTGGTTACCTGTTTCGCTTTATCAAACTAATTCATATATTTTATATAACTGTTTATGGACTCCACTACGTTTATTTCAAGCAAAACTTCTACCATCTTCAGTTTGTTGGCATTGTAATTTACATACTGGTTCATTGCAACATATACTTTATGATTGTCCTATAGTTTTTAAATTTTGGATCGAAGTTTAGGATATTATAAAAAAGGTACTTAATATTCATGATGATATTTCATTCAAACTGTTAATCTGTAAATCTGTTGTTCTCTCACAAAAAGTAAATGAATTAGAAGGTAAACTTTTCAATTTTCTATTATTAGCAGCTTTTAAATCTATTACAGCATGTTGGAAAGACGTTTCATTATTATCTGTTCATGTTTGGTGGTCATGGATTATTTTAACTAGAAGAGGAGCTCAGTTATCTCTGAATGGCATTAATCATAATTCTAATTCTTATCATTCTTTTTGGAAACCTGTTGATATATACTTATCTTCTTAAATACGTATTTATTTCCAGTTGTTTATTGCTATTACAATAATCTAGTCTTCATGTTATAGTAGTTCTATTTATTATCATAATTATATAATTTCATCTGTGCTCCCCTCCCTCCCTTTTTGTTTTTTCTAGGAATATTGTATTTACTGTTTTTACCTATTGTAATTTAATGGCTGTTCTTTCATTATCTTTCATTTGTAATTGGGTACTTTTTTGGTACTATTTTTTGTATTGTCTCTTGTTTAGGGTTTATTTTGAAAACTCAAGAAAATATTTTGAACACAAAAGAACTGGTATTCCTTGATCTCAACATTTTCGCAGAAGAAGGGATCCTGAAAACGAACTCCCATGAAAAGCCTACAGCTAAGAACTGTTTATTGCTTTATGACAGCTTTCATCCCAGCCACTTGAAAGAAAATCTCCCTTTTGGGCAATTTCTTAGACTGAGGAAAAACTGCACTGAACTGAACGATTTCAGAACACAGGATGAAAAACTGTCAAAGATACTAATAGCAAGGAACTATCCCAAACGAACAGTGTCACAAGCAAAGAAACGTGCAAGTAATAACCACAGAGACCTCCTGTTTGCTGCACGTCCACAACAAAACAGGGAAGAAGAAAAAGGAAAAAGACCCATTTGTATAACCACTTACAATATAGCCTCAGACCGTGATCCTAAAATCATAGGAAATCACTGGCAGATCTTGAACAGTGGTCATTTAAACATTCCAAAACCCATGTTCTCACACAGGAGAGGGAGGAGTCTGAGGGATAAGCTAGTGATTACCCGCCCAAAACCCAGTGAAACCAGAGGCAAGAACCAAACCACTTTGGGCACGCCTCCAAGTGGCCATTACCCCTGTGGGAACTGAAGTGTCTGCCACCTAACAAGCATCACCAAAACTATGGTTTTTAACAACGGTATGAGTTGGGAACTATGGAACTTGACTAATTGTAACACATCAGGGGTTTTCTATCTCATCACGTGCCCCTGCAACCTACATTATGTGGGCATGACTATCCGCAAAGTGATTACCAGAATTTACGAACATCGCAGCAATGTCCGATGCCAACGCATCACAACAAAGATGTCATCACATTTCGTTGAACTCAAACACACACCCAAAGATCTAAGATGGGTAATTTTGGAACACATAAAAAACACGGATAACTGGGAACAATGACTTCTTGAAAAAGAGCAGCGATGGGTTTTCAAACTCTGAACGGACTCCCAAGGACTAAATGACAATATCCCATGGGGTCTCTTCAGCTAATCGCCTCAACCTCTGAATAACTAAGGGCAAAGTTACTCTTCTTTAAAAAAAAAATCAATTTTTTTCCAATTTCTTTTCAATTTATTTCAAATATTTTTTTCAATGTTATCAATTTCCCATGTTTGATCAGGTTCCCTGAATTTGAATATGAGGAATGATATAGCATTATAATGAACATACAGAGAGGCTATTACACCTTGCCAGGGTTACCCTATTAAGTTGATCAGCCTGTCAAATCTAACAATACGGGTAATTTCCTGTGTCTTCCCATACCCTTATTACAACTAATTATAAAGCCATCTGAACTCAAGCAGTATCTTTAAGTAGGCAAAAGCGGTTTGATTAAGTCCGACTGCCTAGCGGGTGGTCTATAAACAATCTAAACTTAAGCAGTACCTCAAGTATGTCAGATTGCCTGCCCTTTGACAGTAAGAATCAGCACATCATTCCTGACAGGCTATTGTATATATTATACATTTTTCAAAGTATCGCACATCTCCAAGAGGGCCCCATACGATCGCCACGAGAAGCGGCCATTTTGGGAATAGTGAGCGGTCTAGTTTTCATTCACGGTTAGTTCCGGTGTGCGCATGCTGTCTCTATGCGAGCGCAGTCATTAATACGAGCCGGCAAAAACTACTCGCTAGGATGCGGGCTCCAGGGACTCATCCAGGTGCATTGACTGAGGGAGGCCTTGATGAAGTAAGTTACGGGGATATTACTGGGGGACGTATTCCGTTTTTAAAACCGCGAGTGACGTTTCTGACCCCGGTTTACAACCAGCAGTATTTTAGTGTATTTAACTTTAATGCGATATAACTCCTTTGTCTCATTAGGGTTTGACAACAGGCACCTCGTCCCTGGTACAGGACCATGACGCTATAGCATAGCGTTTCAAAAGTATGTAAATGGGTGTACATTTTACTTATATGTTTAATGTGTTGTATTGTCTTGTTTTGTTTCACGAGTGAAACTCACACAACCACTGAGTTCTGCGACGATCTTCACACGCAAAGAGTGATCACTTGCTTTGCCTATGAGAGCACCCACGTCATACGGGTGTTACATATGATTGGTTTCATGTTTGCAATGGAGTTTGTCAGCATGGCTGACAAGCCAGTGTTTTTAATATTTTTCCTTATTATTTCAGATACGGGACAATTCATTTAGCTGTATGTATATAATGTGCATGCGCATTGCATGCGACCTAGTGTGTCCTTATTAGAGGATTTATAGGAGTGGCACTATCGGGACTGGTTCCCAATTAGTCCTGACAAGAGCCAATAGGGGAACTGCTCAAAACATGTTGACTACTTATTACTGAAATAATCGGACTCATTAAAGTCCGAGTCTTTAGTCATAACCCCTGATTTTAACCTTACCGACTAGGGGCGGGAATAAAATATTGGTCCAACTAGTCAGGTATTTTTAACTTCATTTTTCCACTCCCCCTTACTCTATTGTTCAACATACCAACAAGTGCTCCTGCTTAATTGCCAAGTTGCAGCACACGTCAATCCATAGAGGATTGGGATGAACCCCAATTATGAAGTATGCACCAAGGGGCAACCCTGGTGGGTGAGGGGTCTCTAGAAAAAATGTTTTTTTCCTTATGAGCGATTACAGTGGATTCTCGCTGTATCCTACACACCAACCCCCCCTCAACCCCCCCCCCCCGGCAGGTTTTCTTCGAATTCTTCGATTTTGTGTGATACAAATGAATTGTGTGTCACATGTATTTTGAGAATGACTGACAAGGGTGTTGATATGAGCTACATTGATGCTGTTCCATGTCACAGCAAGCTGTATTATGAGTGCTGTGATGTCAGTTGACTTTGCAGGTGGTACATGTGGTGAGGCAAGTGTCCAGTGAGTGCACAAAAAGGATGTGTGTCTGTCTGCTGTGCAGATGCTCCTAGATCTTGAGTCTCCACCATGCTCTTAGTTGCCACACATGAGAGGATGTGTTGATGTAAATATGCGTTTTGACTGCAGATGTATAGTCGGTGGTTCATGTTGCATGTGCTGAAATTGCTTGCACAAGGGTTAAGGTGAGAGTGACTAGTATTTAAGGTATTGGTGTGAGTGGAGATACATATGTCATGGTGGCAGGACACATTTAGTGGTTTTCAGAGGGTGTGAGGTATGATTTGGATGCATAGGCAGATCTTGTGTAGGGGACATGAGGTATCCACATTCAGCCTATGTGAGTGTTTACAGATACAATTATGTGATTCCAAGTATGCAACAGTTTGAATCTTGTGCAAGGTATGAGATGAATGAGTAGATGAGATAGGTGTTGAAGCACTTACACAAGATTGTATTTGTGCATGGGGTGATCTGTAGTCTGTGTGTCTACAGTGAGGGATGACTGTGACCAGGCATCGTCAAATGAGTGATGATATTTGTTGATGTGCAAAAGTCAATGGTGTTATTGGGCATGTGAGTAACATGTGGATGTGACAGTGCCACAGTGAGACAACGTTCAACTTGTCCTTTGTGACAAAGGGTTTATGTGTATGTGAAGGGTATACACCAGTTGTGTACTGTAGTCTGCAGAAAGGTGAAATGTGTAGTGTCATCTAGTTGATGTATGTTGTTCTAGCATCTGTGTATGCATGTATTGTAGAAATAACAATCTGGGTAACTTAAGAAGAGTAGGGTGTATGTGTGACGATATGTGACTTACTGGGGACATATCCATTGAGCAATGTAAGTGTATTGTTGTCCGAAGTCGTGGTGTATTAAGTTTGCATTTCAGAGTGGGCAGTGATGCTGCACGTTGTGATATGAGTGCATTCCTAATACATTGGAGAGGGTGTTTATGGTGATGAGCGTGGTCATTTTTAAATGTAAAGTTTGTCGTCTGCTGAGGATGTGATGATTACTGTACATAGTGTGCATATCATGCATGTGCGAGTTGTGTACATAGTGATGATGAGTGGTGCTGTGCATATATGTGTGTTTGTGAGTAGGGGAGCACATGGATGAGCTGGTGACAATTGTGTTTGAACAGTTGGAGTACAAGGCTGTAGCTTGCGGACCAAACATGTTTTTCCAACTTGCTGCAGCATATGTGGCTTATGATATGCTTGTGTGCTTGCTAGCATGTACTTTGTGGTGGATGTGAGAGGGGTCATACCTGCACAATTATCTTTCATGCAGACCATGAGGTAATGTTGATGTGTATATATTGTAAGATTTTGTGTATGTTTGTAGTCAAATACAGTTGTCAAAGTGAATATGTAGATGTGGAATGCGTTGTCTGCAGCTTGATGTCTGCCAATGGATTTTCATTTCTGATTGTGTGAATGTCCACTTTGAGTACACTGTCATATGCATAACCTATTGGCATCAGTAGAAAAGTTTCCTCAACTTAGCCTTGCCTTGTGTGAGTTGTGTGTTGGAATATGTGGCATTTCACCCTTTGTAGGTATTTGTACTCCTTAATTGGTCATTGTTGGCCGTTGAAAGTGGCCAGGGATGGATGTGGTGATTGCTACATTTGCAGTGTCATGAAGCATTAACAATGGATGGCAATCCATTCCTTAGAGGGGTACAGCTCCATCAATGTCCAAGTAATGAATGTGTGTTGTTGTTCTACCTGGGGTAAGAGTAGCCTGGGTAAGCATGCCCCGACTTGCCAGTACACTACACATGCATGGTTGCTGGCATTCTGACTTTGAATGTCTGAGGTATGGTGACACCAAGGGAGATGGTCGTTGTGATGATGTTTGTGGTTGTGCTGAGGAACACATTTGACACTGGAACAGTACACGCATTTCCATTATTTTTATCATTCTCACAACTTATTTTACCTCTGATCTTGTTTATCAAGGGTCACCCTTGTGTGTGTCCATGAGGGCTCACATTGTGCACATTTAATACCAACTTATGGCTTGATGGAAATATGTGTTTGTTGAGAGTCTCCTTGATGTTTCAATGGATTGTTTGGGACATTGTTTCAGTACCAAATGTGGACAAAGCAGACTTAATTCTGCACATATCTTTCATCCTCACAAGATGTACACATATTTTCTGGATTCAGGAAGACTAAGGGGCATATTATCAAGCCCCAGCGATAATTATCGCTGAGCGCGCTTAGCGCGCTTTAAATTATCGCCGGCTATCGCTGGAATATATCGCCAAGCTAGCGCTGTATTATCAACGCTTAGCGCTATGGCGATAAATATTCCAGCGATAGCGGGGTTTTCCATGGAACATCGCTGGTTTTCCAGCGATGTTCCATGGAAAACGGCGATAACTTGATGATAAGGCCCTGTGGCCTTAGCCCCACAATCCACCTCCCATGTTAGGTATGCCTTAGTCAGGAATTTAACAGACGTTAAATAGTTAACGCGATTTCAAATATCGCTACCCCTCGTTGATAATATCGCGAAGCTGGGTTAGCGATATTTTCCCATGGAGTTTTGTCAGGCACGCCTCCTTTGCATCTCATTAACGATGCGATGCGAGGCGTGCTGACAACGGGCGCTAAGTCAAGGGAACACGCGCTAGCGTGTCCTTGATGATAATGCGATAAAATTATCGACGCTTTTCGCCCGAAAACAGACGCTAAAGCGGCGATAATTTTATCGCGGCCCCTTGATAATATGCCCCTAAGTCACTTGTGTTTTTGATCCACAGATTTAGTCACCACCCCAGCATCCTCACCTGGGCTGGAAGCTTATCTTACTCAATGAGCTGTTCACTAGCCACACCAAAAGTGTTTGTGGATACTACTTCCTGTGACTCAAGCGTACTCATACTACTATACAGGACACAATCTGCACATTCAAAATGTGGGGGCATATTAGCAAGACCCACGTTATTATCGCCGCTTTAGCGGCAGGAAACTGCCGCTAAAACGGCGATAATGGGCTTGCTATATGCGTATAGAATTCAACAGAAGCCCAGGTTAGATGTCCTGCACATCTAACCTGGGCTTCTATTGAATTCCATAACGCATATTAGCAAGTTTCCATTATCGCCGCTTTAGCGGCAGTTTCCTGCCGCTAAAACGGCGATAATTTTAACGTGGGTCTTGCTAATATGCCCCGTGATTATTAATTTCAGGCATACTCTACCGATTAAGGGCTAGATGGAGATTGGATGCAAATGACATTCACAAAAGAGGTCCATAGACACATGCATATTGGTATTTGAGTTCAGCGGTACCAGTCCACACCTGGGGACGGTATCCTACATTTATGTTGTCCCATGCTTCTTTAATAAACAATATTGTTTATGACTAAAGATATTTCCATGACAACTGTGACACAACCACTTCTGTGTTGTTGTTGGAGACACTAAACATAGTACTGAGTGGCTGTGTCTGTGGACATGTGTGTTGTCTGTGCTGATATCCTCTGTGCTTTATTGTACACAGATGCATCACAATGTCTTACTTTTGTAAGTACATTGGAGTGGTGTTGTCCTGCGATGTTTCTGTGTGTGTTGTGGTAGACTTATGCATTCACTGTGTGATCACACATATGTGTGTTTATTTTAATTCCTGGTGTAGCGTCAAATGTGCTATTCCCCTAGAATTTAGCATGCTGATTGTAACTACCTGATGATGAAATTCCCTCATTATACATACACGACATGCTATGTACCCATGTTCGGATTGTGATCACAATGATGCTCAGGCCCTCTGAAAGTAATTGACACACAATCTGTGATTATCTCTTGAACATGGCCTCTGTGTTTTTACTGGACAAAGGTTTTGTAGTGAAATGAACAATGCTGCTGATCAAGGTTGTGGTATGTAGGTCAGACTGTTCAGTTGTGACTTGCCTCCCTGCAAGGACTCTACATTGAACGCCAAATCCCTGCACCTGCCATGACCTGAAAGTAGTTTTCATGTGTTCGACATGACACTACCTCTGTCAAGTGTTTTTAAAGAACAGTGGTCAAGATGAGGCCAGAATGGTCCTCGGGTAGCCAGAGCTACTATTAGTCGAGATAAAGCTTTTGTCTGAGCTCTCGTGTTACGAGAGAGAAGGAAGGGAAAAACAGCGTATGGCGGGACACAAGGTTGTGGGGATGACAATACATTTATTACATCATAAACGTTATATCATCCACATGTATTTTAGGATCTAGTCCTGGTGCTCACACATCAAGTGAGGTTGCGTGAAAAGGTGAAAAGTGCTGGTGACTTAAAATTACATCACATTGATAACATAGGCAAAACTCAAGGGAATTTATACAGTTGGAGTTTTGGTTGTTAAAGGTCGATGGCATGCTCGATCTCTATAAATTAGAGACCATCATCAGGACGAGTAACCGTGTGAGCAAGTAGAATCTAGACAAGAAAAGAAAAACATTGGTCCCCTGGACATAGATCAATTCTGAGCAACATGTAAAACCTATTTTTTTTTAAAAAGAGAGACATGTCATGATGACTAATGATTGGCATCAGGAGCAAGTAATATCCATTAAACAATTGACTTGGACCTGAGTGTAATAATTTATGCATCCATGGGTGATAGACCATAAATGTACGACACAAGACATGGACTCCGGTGCCTAAGGGAGTGATATGGACATATATCATAGCTGGGCAACATGTAAACCTATTACAAAGGAGACATGTCGTGATGACTAATGATGGGTTTCAGGAGTAGGTAATATACATTGACCAATTAGAAACAATGCGACTTGGACAAGGATGTAATTGACAATAGGTGTACAACATCTGGTATGGACTCTGGTGCCGGAGGCATCCAGGGACGTAAGAGATAACGCCAGGTGTCTCAAGGCAGTAGCGGGGGAACATCAATTACGCGGTGAACCGACTAGTTAGCATCGGGTGAGGCGCACAGAGAATGATCAGTGAAGGTACAAGGAGCAGTGAAGGCAAGGCGCGGTGGACGCGTGATCAGGAAGTGTTTGAATGTTTACCTGGAAACCGCGGTAAAATGCTATGTTCTTGATTTGCGAGGTGAAGCAATTCTGGAAATAAGGAAGGGGGTATATTTAGACCACAGGAACTAAGGCCGTGGTTCCTGAGAGGGAAGGGAAAAGGGAGGGGGGTCACTTACCGAATGGATACTTCAAGGGTTCCGGGCGGTGTATCCCGAATGCTGGTAGGTAATCTATGAGAGGGAACGAGGAGTAAGGGGTCAGCGAGGGGCTAAGCGCATAGTCATGCACGGTGAGACAGTGCAGGGAGCGGTGGGACTTACTTAGTTATGGGCAGTTTGCCGGGTGTCCTCCGGTAAATCCGAGCAGGCGGCGAGGCACTGCGGGCTAATCTGACGTAGAGGGGCGTGTACTTAAGAGAGGAGAAGTGCGCGTGCGTGACGCGTAGCCCCGGCTTAAACCGAGCGTCCCATAGCGGCGGCCATGTTACGTGAGGGGAGTGAGGCCCAGAGACACCTGGGAGACGCCCAAGACAGGGGGAATAGTTACACACACAACCAATTAAATGTTTGTGACCAGTGCACTATATACATGGTGATGGATAGTGGTTAAAACCATATTGAGAGTAGGGAAATTACACACATTTAAAAACCAAAAACAGGTACAAGGCACTGTTATGGGGTATCATTGTATTACAATATCTGGTTCCATTCTTCTATGGTATTAAGTCCGTGTTCAATAGATCGGCATCTGAACATCCAATTACACTCCAATCTGTTAAGAATGGCTTGGGGATCACCACCTCTAGGACTTGGGTGTAAAATGTCAATAACTTGCCAACGCAGATCCTGTTCAGAGTGTCCTTTCTCCATGAAGTGAGACACCAGCGGTGCAGTGATGGTGTTGCATCGGATTCTGCTCCTGTGTTGGCTGATGCGGGATTTGATTTTTTGCGTGGTCTGTCCAATATACATGAGGTTGCACGGACATTGTATGCAGTAGATCACATTAGTAGAGTTACAGTTAGAGAAAAATTCAAGTTTGTGAGTAGTGGTGCCATAAACAAACTCTTTCATGTTTTTTGTGAGAGGGCATGCAACACAATTACCACATTTGTAATGCCCTATAGCAGGGGGAAGGCCAAAGCATGAGCGTATGGTGACAGCATTGTTAGATGGTTTATAGGACCTGACGAGATGGTCTTTAATGTTCCGACCTCTCTGAATGAAAACAGGGAGCCTCTTTAGTGATGTTAATGGATGTGAGAAGAGGCCAATGTTTTTTAATGAGTTTAGTTATTTTGTTGCTGGCTGAGCAGAAAGTAGTCACACAGGGGATACGTGTCATCGTTTTTTGCCAGCAGGTTCCAGCAGGGTCTCCCTATGTGTGTACCAAGCCCTTTTCATGGATCTCCTAACCAAACGTCTGGGGTATCCTCTGTTCATAAGTTTTTCGCACAGGGTATCGGCCTCCCTCAGATAGTCTTCTTTGTACTTGCAATTTCTGCGAATCCTGAGGAATTGCCCGAACAGCAGGCCATCACGTAAAGCTCTGGGGTGGTTGCTTTTATAGTGGAGGAGCGTATTACGCTCTGTGGGTTTTCTGTATAGGGTGGTATACAGACCACCTTCAGCTGATCTAACAGTAACGTCAAGATAGCTGATTTGTGCAGAATCAGAGCAGTGTGTGAACCTAAGGTCGGGTTGGCAGTTATTCAGCCAAGTGCAGAAGGAATCGAGTTCCGTGGTAGAGCCTTTCCAAATCATGAATACATCAGCCGATGTAACGGTGCCAGCTCCTGATATTGTTGCGAAAGGGATTACCATGGTTGAGTACATACGTAGTTTCCATATCGTCAACAAATAATATGGCAACATTTGGGGCAAAAACAGCACCCATAGAAGTTCCCTTACACTGTTTGTAATATTTTTCCTGAAACATAAAGTAGTTTTGGGACAGGGCAATTTTTAATAAATCGGTGATGAAGTCAGTGGGGACCTTATGGGGTCTAGGTCTGTTCTCTAGATGGTTTTGGATGACTAGAATCCCTTTGTCTTGTGGGATATTAGTGTAAAGTGATTCTATGTCTAGTGTGACAAGAAGCTCTGTAATGGGGTCAAATGGTTCTTGTCTCGATTAGTCTAATGAAGTGTGTGGTGTCTCACGTAGGCTACCATGTCTGGTAGCCTAGTTCTTTATATCTTTGGTGACTTTTGTGGCTTTTTTATGGTGCTCAAATTTATGAAAATCTGAGATAGTCCTTTCTAGTTTTTCAAGGATAGTCTTAGCATCAGACAAACTATCCAACTCTAGGATAGCTTTCTCAGTGCTAGTATTTCCTCGAGTTCTTTTTACTGTGTTCCAGTGCGGTATCTATACCAAGCACCATCCAGTGCCTGGAGCAGGTTGTTCCAATATGCGCAAAACCGTTTTTAAATCTAGGGTCCAATAGGAAGATTGCCGGGGTATTGCGGACTTGTAGACCCACTGGTATTATATCAGCTTTTAAATATTCTGTGAGCATGCTCGCATGGAGCTCAGTCCGAATATGTTTCTTCTTTAGATGTTCTAGGGCCGTTAATTTCTCTGTGGCGACATCAGTAGGGATAGGTGTAGGTGTTGTTGTCTGAAACAGAGAAGGGCCACTGATAATTCTGGCAATATAGTCCTCTGTATATGTTGGGGCAATTGGTGTGGACATACTCAGAATCGGTGGACAAGAGAAGGTAACAAACAAATGATTTAAGCTCAGAGGTTTTGTACTGAGAAACAAACAATAGAACAAAACACAAGAAACAAATAAGACAACCACTTGAAGAAAGTGGCAACCCTTGCAGTGCAGCCACTGCACATAGAGTATATTTAGCGAACAAGGGAACCCCAAAGGTACGACCCGGGGTGGTATACGTGTTTTTAAAGAACAGTGGTCAAGATGAGGCCAGAATGGTCCTCGGGTAGCCAGAGCTACTATTAGTCGAGATAAAGCTTTTGTCTGAGCTCTCGTGTTACGAGAGAGAAGGAAGGGAAAAACAGCGTATGGCGTGACACAAGGTTGTGGGGATGACAATACATTTATTACATCATAAACGTTATATCATCCACATGTATTTTAGGATCTAGTCCTGGTGCTCACACATCAAGTGAGGTTGCGTGAAAAGGTGAAAAAGTGCTGGTGACTTAAAATTACATCACATTGACAACATAGGCAAAACTCAAGGGAATTTATACAGTTGGAGTTTTGGTTGTTAAAGGTCGACGGCGCTTCGATCTCTATAAATTAGAGACCATCATCAGGACGAGTAACCGTGTGAGCAAGTAGAATCTAGACAAGAAAAGAAAAACATTGGTCCCCTGGACATAGATCAATTCTGAGCAACATGTAAAACCTATTTTTTTTTAAAAAGAGAGACATGTCATGATGACTAATGATTGGCATCAGGAGCAAGTAATATCCATTAAACAATTGACTTGGACCTGAGTGTAATAATTTATGCATCCATGGGTGATAGACCATAAATGTACGACACAAGACGTGGACTCCGGTGCCTAAGGGAGTGATATGGACATATATCATAGCTGGGCAACATGTAAACCTATTACAAAGTAGACATGTCGTGATGACTAATGATGGGTTTCAGGAGTAGGTAATATACATTGACCAATTAGAAACAATGCGACTTGGACAAGGATGTAATTGACAATAGGTGTACAACATCTGGTATGGACTTCCAGGCCGGAGGCATCCAGGGACGTAAGAGATAACGCCAGGTGTCTCAAGGCAGTAGCGGGGGAACATCAATTACGCGGTGAACCGACTAGTTAGCATCGGGTGAGGCGCACAGAGAATGATCAGTGAAGGTACAAGGAGCAGTGAAGGCAAGGCGCGGTGGACGCGTGATCAGGAAGCAAGCCGAATGTTTACCTGGAAACCGCGGTAAAATGCTATGTTCTTGATTTGCGAGGTGAAGCAATTCTGGAAATAAGGAAGGGGGTATATTTAGACCACAGGAACTAAGGCCGTGGTTCCCGAGAGGGAAGGGAAAAGGGAGGGGGGGGTCACTTACCGAATGGATATTTCAAGGGTTCCGGGCGGTGTATCCCGAATGCTGGTAGGTAATCTATGAGAGGGAACGAGGAGTAAGGGGTCAGCGAGGGGCTAAGCGCATAGTCATGCACGGTGAGACAGTGCAGGGAGCGGTGGGACTTACTTAGTTATGGGCAGTTTGCCGGGTGTCCTCCGGTAAATCCGAGCAGGCGGCGAGGCACTGCGGGGCTAATCTGAAGTAGAGGGGCGTGTACTTAAGAGAGGAGAAGTACGCGTGCGTGACGCGTAGCCCCGGCTTAAACCGAGCGTCCTATAGCGGCGGCCATGTTACGTGAGGGGAGTGAGGCCCAGAGACACCTGGGAGACGCCCCAAGACAGGGGGAATAGTTACACACACAACCAATTAAACGTTTGTGACCAGTGCACTATATACATGGTGATGGATAGTGGTTAAAACCATATTGAGAGTAGGGAAATTACACACATTTAAAAACCAAAAAACAGGTACAAGGCACTGTTATGGGGTATCATTGTATTACAATATCTGGTTCCATTCTTCTATGGTATTAAGTCTGTGTTCAATAGATCGGCATCTGAACATCCAATTACACTCCAATCTGTTAAGAATGGCTTGGGGATCACCACCTCTAGGACTTGGGTGTAAAATGTCAATAACTTGCCAACGCAGATCCTGTTCAGAGTGTCCTTTCTCCATGAAGTGAGACACCAGCGGTGCAGTGATGGTGTTGCATCGGATTCTGCTCCTGTGTTGGCTGATGCGGGATTTGATTTTTTGCGTGGTCTGTCCAATATACATGAGGTTGCACGGACATTGTATGCAGTAGATCACATTAGTAGAGTTACAGTTAGAGAAAAATTCAAGTTTGTGAGTAGTGGTGCCATAAACAAACTCTTTCATGTTTTTTTGTGAGAGGGCATGCAACACAATTACCACATTTGTAATGCCCTATAGCAGGGGGAAGGCCAAAGCATGAGCGTATGGTGACAGCATTGTTAGATGGTTTATAGGACCTGACGAGATGGTCTTTAATGTTCCGACCTCTCTTGAATGAAAACAGGGAGCCTCTTTAGTGATGTTAATGGATGTGAGAAGAGGCCAATGTTTTTTAATGAGTTTAGTTATTTTGTTGCTGGCTGAGCAGAAAGTAGTCACACAGGGATACGTGTCATCGTTTTTTTGCCAGCAGGTTCCAGCAGGGTCTCCCTATGTGTGTACCAAGCCCTTTTCATGGATCTCCTAACCAAACGCCTGGGGTATCCTCTGTTCATAAGTTTTTCGCACAGGGTATCGGCCTCCTCAGATAGTCTTCTTTGTACTTGCAATTTCTGCGAATCCTGAGGAATTGCCCGAACAGCAGGCCATCACGTAAAGCTCTGGGGTGGTTGCTTTTATAGTGGAGGAGCGTATTACGCTCTGTGGGTTTTCTGTATAGGGTGGTATACAGACCACCTTCAGCTGATCTAACAGTAACGTCAAGATAGCTGATTTGTGCAGAATCAGAGCAGTGTGTGAACCTAAGGTCGGGTTGGCAGTTATTCAGCCAAGTGCAGAAGGAATCGAGTTCCGTGGTAGAGCCTTTCCAAATCATGAATACATCGTCGATGTAACGGTGCCAGCTCCTGATATTGTTGCGAAAGGGATTACCATGGTTGAGTACATACGTAGTTTCCATATCGTCAACAAATAATATGGCAACATTTGGGGCAAAAACAGCACCCATAGAAGTTCCCTTACACTGTTTGTAATATTTTTCCTGAAAACATAAAGTAGTTTTGGGACAGGGCGATTTTTTAATAAATCGGTGATGAAGTCAGTGGGGACCTTATGGGGTCTAGGTCTGTTCTCTAGATGGTTTTGGATGACTAGAATCCCTTTGTCTTGTGGGATATTAGTGTAAAGTGATTCTATGTCTAGTGTGACAAGAAGCTCTGTAATGGGGTCAAATGGTTCTTGTTCGATTAGTCTAATGAAGTGTGTGGTGTCCTTTCACGTAGGCTACCATGTCTGGTAGCCTAGTTCTTTATATCTTTGGTGACTTTTGTGGCTTTTTTATGGTGCTCAAATTTATGAAAATCTGAGATAGTCCTTTCTAGTTTTTCAAGGATAGTCTTAGCATCAGACAAACTATCCAACTCTAGGATAGCTTTCTAGTGCTAGTATTTCCTCGAGTTCTTTTTACTGTGTTCCAGTGCGGTATCTATACCAAGCACCATCCAGTGCCTGGAGCAGGTTGTTCCAATATGCGCAAAACCGTTTTTAAATCTAGGGTCCAATAGGAAGATTGCCGGGTATTGCGTGACTTGTAGACCCACTGGTATTATATCAGCTTTTAAATATTCTGTGAGCATGCTCGCATGGAGCTCAGTCCGAATATGTTTCTTCTTTAGATGTTCTAGGGCCGTTAATTTCTCTGTGGCGACATCAGTAGGGATAGGTGTAGGTGTTGTTGTCTGAAACAGAGAAGGGCCACTGATAATTCTGGCAATATAGTCCTCTGTATATGTTGGGGCAATTGGTGTGGACATACTCAGAATCGGTGGACAAGAGAAGGTAACAACAAATGATTTAAGCTCAGAGGTTTTGTACTGAGAAACAAACAATAGAACAAAACACAAGAAACAAATAAGACAACCACTTGAAGAAAGTGGCAACCCTTGCAGTGCAGCCACTGCACATAGAGTATATTTAGCGAACAAGGGAACCCCAAAGGTACGACCCGGGGTGGTATACGTGTTTTTAAAGAACAGTGGTCAAGATGAGGCCAGAATGGTCCTCGGGTAGCCAGAGCTACTATTAGTCGAGTTAAAGCTTTTGTCTGAGCTCTCGTGTTACGAGAGAGAAGGAAGGGAAAAACAGCGTATGGCGGGACACAAGGTTGTGGGGATGACAATACATTTATTACATCATAAACGTTATATCATCCACATGTATTTTAGGATCTAGTCCTGGTGCTCACACATCAAGTGAGGTTGCGTGAAAAGGTGAAAAAGTGCTGGTGACTTAAAATTACATCACATTGACCACATAGGCAAAACTCAAGGGAATTTATACAGTTGGAGTTTTGGTTGTTAAAGGTCGACGGCGTTTCGATCTCTATAAATTAGAGACCATCATCAGGACGAGTAACCGTGTGAGCAAGTAGAATCTAGACAAGAAAAGAAAAACATTGGTCCCCTGGACATAGATCAATTCTGAGCAACATGTAAAACCTATTTTTTTTAAAAAAGAGAGACATGTCGTGATGACTAATGATTGGCATCAGGAGCAAGTAATATCCATTAAACAATTGACTTGGACCTGAGTGTAATAATTTATGCATCCATGGGTGATAGACCATAAATGTACGACACAAGACATGGACTCCGGTGCCTAAGGGAGTGATATGGACATATATCATAGCTGGGCAACATGTAAACCTATTACAAAGGAGACATGTTGTGATGACTAATGATGGGTTTCAGGAGTAGGTAATATACATTGACCAATTAGAAACAATGCGACTTGGACAAGGATGTAATTGACAATAGGTGTACAACATCTGGTATGGACTCTGGTGCCGGAGGCATCCAGGGACGTAACAGATAACGCCAGGTGTCTCAAGGCAGTAGCGGGGGAACATCAATTACGCGGTGAACCGACTAGTTAGCATCGGGTGAGGCGCACAGAGAATGATCAGTGAAGGTACAAGGAGCAGTGAAGGCAAGGCGCGGTGGACGCGTGATCAGGAAGCAAGCCGAATGTTTACCTGGAAACCGCAGTAAAATGCTATGTTCTTGATTTGCGAGGTGAAGCAATTCTGGAAATAAGGAAGGGGGTATATTTAGACCACAGGAACTAAGGCCGTGGTTCCCGAGAGGGAAGGGAAAAGGGGGGTTACTTACCGAATGGATACTTCAAGGGTTCCGGGCGGTGTATCCCGAATGCTGGTAGGTAATCTATGAAAGGGAACGAGGAGTAAGAAGTCAGCGAGGGGCTAAGCGCATAGTCATGCACGGTGAGACAGTGCAGGGAGCGGTGGGACTTACTTAGTTATGGGCAGTTTGCCGGGTGTCCTCCGGTAAATCCGAGCAGGCGGCGAGGCACTGCGGGGCTAATCTGAAGTAGAGGGGCGTGTACTTAAGAGAGGAGAAGTGCGCGTGCGTGACGCGTAGCCCCGGCTTAAACCGAGCGTCCTATAGCGGCGGCCATGTTACGTGAGGGGAGTGAGGCCCAGAGACACCTGGGAGACGCCCCAAGACAGGGGGAATAGTTACACACACAACCAATTAAACGTTTGTGACCAGTGCACTATATACATGGTGATGGATAGTGGTTAAAACCATATTGAGAGTAGGGAAATTACACACATTTAAAAACCAAAAAACAGGTTCAAGGCACTGTTATGGGGTATCATTGTATTACAATATCTGGTTCCATTCTTCTATGGTATTAAGTCCGTGTTCAATAGATCGGCATCTGAACATCCAATTACACTCCAATCTGTTAAGAATGGCTTGGGGATCACCACCTCTAGGACTTGGGTGAAAAATTTCAATAACTTGCCAACGCAGATCCTGTTCAGAGTGTCCTTTCTCCATGAAGTGAGACACCAGCGGTGCAGTGATGGTGTTGCATCGGACTCTGCTCCTGTGTTGGCTGATGCGGGATTTGATTTTTTGCGTGGTCGGTCCAATATACATGAGGTTGCACGGACATTGTATGCAGTAGATCACATTAGTAGAGTTACAGTTAGAGAAAAATTCAAGTTTGTGAGTAGTGGTGCCATAAACAAACTCTTTCATGTTTTTTGTGAGAGGGCATGCAACACAATTACCACATTTGTAATGCCCTATAGCAGGGGGAAGGCCAAAGCATGAGCGTATGGTGACAGCATTGTTAGATGGTTTATAGGACCTGACGAGATGGTCTTTAATGTTCCGACCTCTCTTGAATGAAAACAGGGGAGCCTCTTTAGTGATGTTAATGGATGTGAGAAGAGGCCAATGTTTTTTAATGAGTTTAGTTATTTTGTTGCTGGCTGAGCAGAAAGTAGTCACACAGGGGATACGTGTCATCGTTTTTTTGCCAGCAGGTTCCAGCAGGGTCTCCCTATGTGTGTACCAAGCCCTTTTCATGGATCTCCTAACCAAACGTCTGGGGTATCCTCTGTTCATAAGTTTTTCGCACAGGGTATCGGCCTCCCTCAGATAGTCTTCTTTGTACTTGCAATTTCTGCGAATCCTGAGGAATTGCCCGAACAGCAGGCCATCACGTAAAGCTCTGGGGTGGTTGCTTTTATAGTGGAGGAGCGTATTACGCTCTGTGGGTTTTCTGTATAGGGTGGTATACAGACCACCTTCAGCTGATCTAACAGTAACGTCAAGATAGCTGATTTGTGCAGAATCAGAGCAGTGTGTGAACCTAAGGTCGGGTTGGCAGTTATTCAGCCAAGTGCAGAAGGAATCGAGTTCCGTGGTAGAGCCTTTCCAAATCATGAATACATCATCGATGTAACGGTGCCAGCTCCTGATATTGTTGCGAAAGGGATTACCATGGTTGAGTACATACGTAGTTTCCAAATCGTCAACAAATAATATGGCAAAATTTGGGGCAAAAACAGCACCCATAGAAGTTCCCTTACACTGTTTGTAATATTTTTCCTGAAACATAAAGTAGTTTTGGGACAGGGCGATTTTTAATAAATCGGTGATGAAGTCAGTGGGGACCTTATGGGGTCTAGGTCTGTTCTCTAGATGGTTTTGGATGACTAGAATCCCTTTGTCTTGTGGGATATTAGTGTAAAGTGATTCTATGTCTAGTGTGACAAGAAGCTCTGTAATGGGGTCAAATGGTTCTTGTTCGATTAGTCTAATGAAGTGTGTGGTGTCCTTCACGTAGGCTACCATGTCTGGTAGCCTAGTTCTTTATATCTTTGGTGACTTTTGTGGCTTTTTTATGGTGCTCAAATTTATGAAAATCTGAGATAGTCCTTTCTAGTTTTTCAAGGATAGTCTTAGCATCAGACAAACTATCCAACTCTAGGATAGCTTTCTAGTGCTAGTATTTCCTCGAGTTCTTTTTTACTGTGTTCCAGTGCGGTATCTATACTAAGCACCATCCAGTGCCTGGAGCAGGTTGTTCCAATATGCGCAAAACCGTTTTTAAATCTAGGGTCCAATAGGAAGATTGCCGGGGTATTGCGGACTTGTAGACCCACTGGTATTATATCAGCTTTTAAATATTCTGTGAGCATGCGCGCATGGAGCTCAGTCCGAATATGTTTGTTCTTTAGATGTTCTAGGGCCGTTAATTTCTCTGTGGCGACATCAGTAGGGATAGGTGTAGGTGTTGTTGTCTGAAACAGAGAAGGGCCACTGATAATTCTGGCAATATAGTCCTCTGTATATGTTGGGGCAATTGGTGTGGACATACTCAGAATCGGTGGACAAGAGAAGGTAACAACAAATGATTTAAGCTCAGAGGTTTTGTACTGAGAAACAAACAATAGAACAAAACACAAGAAACAAATAAGACAACCACTTGAAGAAAGTGGCAACTCCTTGCAGTGCAGCCACTGCACATAGAGTATATTTAGCTGAACAAGGGAACCCCAAAGGTACGACCCGGGTGGTATACGTGTTTTTAAAGAACAGTGGTCAAGATGAGGCCAGAATGGTCCTCGGTAGCCAGAGCTACTATTAGTCGAGATAAAGCTTGCCTGAGCTCTCGTGTTACGAGAGAGAAGGAAGGGAAAACAGCATATGGCGGGACACAAGGTTGTGGGGATGACAAGACATTTATTACATCATAAACGTTATATCATCCACATGTATTTTAGGATCTAGTCCTGGTGCTCACACATCAAGTGAGGTTGCGTGAAAAGGTGAAAAGTGCTGGTGACTTAAAATTACATCACATTGACAACATAGGCAAAACTCAAGGGAATTTATACAGTTGGAGTTTTGGTTGTTAAAGGTCGACGGCGCTTCGATCTCTATAAATTAGAGACCATCATCAGGACGAGTAACCGTGTGAGTAAGTAGAATCTAGACAAGAAAAGAAAAACATTGGTCCCCTGGACATAGATCAATTCTGAGCAACATGTAAAACCTATTTTTTTTTAAAAGAGAGACATGTCGTGATGACTAATGATTGGCATCAGGAGCAAGTAATATCCATTAAACAATTGACTTGGACCTGAGTGTAATAATTTATGCATCCATGGGTGATAGACCATAAGTGTACGACACAAGACATGGACTCCGGTGCCTAAGGGAGTGATATGGACATATATCATAGCTGGGCAACATGTAAACCTATTACAAAGGAGACATGTCGTGATGACTAATGATGGGTTTCAGGAGTAGGTAATATACATTAACCAATTAGAAACAATGCGACTTGGACAAGGATGTAATTGACAATAGGTGTACAACATCTGGTATGGACTCTGGTGCCGGAGGCATCCAGGGACGTAACAGATAACGCCAGGTGTCTCAAGGCAGTAGCGGGGGAACATCAATTACCGGGTGAACCGACTAGTTAGCGTCGGGTGAGGTGCACAGAGAATGATCAGTGAAGGTACAAGGAGCAGTGAAGGCAAGGCGCGGTGGACGCGTGATCAGGAAGCAAGCCGAATGTTTACCTGGAAACCGCGGTAAACCGCTATGTTCTTGATTTGCGAGGTGAAGCAATTCTGGAAATAAGGAAGGGCGTATATTTAGACCACAGGAACTAAGGCCGTGGTTCCCGAGAGGGAAGGGAAAAGGGAGGGGGGGGTCACTTACCGAATGGATACTTTAAGGGTTCCGGGCGGTGTGTCCCGAATGCTGGTAGGTAATCTATGAGAGGGAATGAGGAGTAAGGGGTCAGCGAGGGGCTAAGCGCATAGTGACCCCCCTCCCTTTTCCCTTCCCTCTCGGGAACCACGGCCTTAGTTCCTGTGGTCTAAATATACCCCCTTCCTTATTTCCAGAATTGCTTCACCTCGCAAATCAAGAACATAGCGGTTTACCGCGGTTTCCAGGTAAACATTCGGCTTGCTTCCTGATCACGCGTCCACCGCGCCTTGCCTTCACTGCTCCTTGTACCTTCACTGATCATTCTCTGTGCGCCTCACCCAACGCTAACTAGTCGGTTCACCGCGCAATTGATGTTCCCCCGCTACTGCCTTGAGACACCTGGCGTTATCTGTTACGTCCCTGGATGCCTCCGTCACCAGAGTCCATACCAGATGTTGTACACCTATTGTCAATTACATCCTTGTCCAAGTCGCATTGTTTCTAATTGGTTAATGTATATTACCTATTCCTGAAACCCATCATTAGTCATCACGACATGTCTCCTTTGTAATAGGTTTACATGTTGCCCAGCTATGATATATGTCCATATCACTCCCTTTAGGCACCTGAGTCCATGTCTTGTGTCGTACACTTATGGTCTATCACCCATGGTTGCATAAATTATTACACTCAGGTCCAAGTCAATTGTTTAATGGATATTACTTGCTCCTGATGCCAATCATTAGTCATCACGACATGTCTCTCTTTTTAAAAAAAAATAGGTTTTACATGTTGCTCAGAATTGATCTATGTCCAGGGGACCAATGTTTTTCTTTTCTTGTCTAGATTCTACTTGCTCACACGGTTACTCGTCCTGATGATGGTCTCTAATTTATAGAGATCGAAACGCCGTCGACCTTTAACAACCAAAACTCCAACTGTATAAATTCCCTTGAGTTTTGCCTATGTTGTCAATGTGATGTAATTTTAAGTCACCAGCACTTTTTCACCTTTTCACGGAACCTCACTTGATGTGTGAGCACCAGGACTAGATCCTAAAATACATGTGGATGATATAACGTTTATGATGTAATAAATGTCTTGTCAACCCCACAACCTAGTGTCCCGCCATCCGCTGTTTTTCCTTCCTTCTCTCTCGTAACACGAGAGCTCAGACGAAAGCTTTATCTCGACTAATAGTAGCACTGGCTACCCGAGGACCATTCTGGCCTCATCTTGACCACTGTTCTTTAAAAACATGTATACCACCCCGGGTTGTACCTTTGGGGTTCCCTTGTTCGCTAAATATACACTACCTCTGTCAAGGCATGTAAGGCAGTGCACCATGGTGGTCCTGCCCCAAAGGCTGTCCCCCAGCCTCTATTCACAGAACTGCTGGTCATCCATGGAAATTGTGACCTAATGTTACATAACCATGGCCCACAGGTGACCCTGGTGCACCTGCATCTCCACTCTACCCATTCCTCAAGGTTGACATTTACTTTTGCTGCAACCGTGTGTGAATGCCTTTCATTGACAAAAACCTGTGAGATTGTTTATGTGTACATTCCTGCAGCATGTACTCCACATGTACTGATATATGAATTTGCTTTGATCATAAGTTACATTGTTCATGTACAAATTTCTTGCTTTAATTTCCACCCCAACCCTAGATATGCATCTTCATGTATGGGGGTATTTCCCCAAACACCTGATATGCATCTTCATGTATGGGGTATTCCCCCAACCCCAGATATGCATCTTCATGTATGAGGGTATTTCCCCCCAATACCAGATATGCATCTTCATGTATGGGGGTATTTACCCCAACCCCAGATATGCATCTTCATGTATGGGGGTATTTCCCCCAATCCCAGATATGCATCTTCATGTATGGGGGTATTTCCCCCAACCCCAGATATGCATCTTCATGTATGGGGGTATTTCCCCCCAACACCATATATGCATATACACATATGGTGTATCCCCCACAAAAACACAGTTTTGCTTCTGCGTTGCTGGGTGTATTTCCACCCACCATAATGACTGTACATTGCCGTGTGTATTTTCCACCCCCCATTGACTCAACATTGCTGTGGGCATTTGCCAACCCCCTATTGACTCAACATTGCTATGAGTATTTGCCAACCCCATATTGACTCAACATTGATGTGGGTATTTGCCACCCACCATATTGACTGTACATTGCTGTGTTTATTTTCCACACCCCTATTGACTCAACATTGCTGTGGGCATTTGCCACCCCCCTTATTGACACAACATTGCTGTGGGTAATTGCCACCCCCTATTGACTCAACATTGCTGTGGGTATTTGCCACCCACCATATTGACTGTACATTGCTGTGTGTATTTTCCACCCCCCATTGACTCAACATTGCTGTGAGCATTTGCCACCCCCCTATTGACTCAACATTGCTGTGGGCATTTGCTACCCCCCCATTGATTCAACATTGCTCTGGGTATTTGCCACCCCCCCCACTGACTCAACATTGCTGTGTGTATTTGCCACCCCCCCTTTTGACTCAACATTGCTGTGGGTATTTGCCACCCCCCTATTGACTCAACATTGCTGTGGGTATTTGCCACCTCCCTATTGACTCAACATTGCTGTAGGCATTTGCCACCCCCATTGACTCCACATTGCTGTGGGTATATGCCACCCCTCCATTGACTCAACATTGCTGAGGGTATTTGCCACCCACCATATTGACTGTACATTGCTGTGTGTATTTTCCACCCCCCCTATTGACTCAACATTGCTGTGGGCATTTGCCACCTCCCTATTGACTCAACATTGCTGTAGGCATTTGCCACCCCCCATTGACTCCACATTGCTGTGGGTATATGCCTCCCCTCCATTGACTCAACATTGCTGAGGGTATTTGCCACCCACCATATTGACTGTACATTGCTGTGTGTATTTTCCACCCCCCCTATTGACTCAACATTGCTGTGGGCATTTGCCACCCCTCATATTGACTCAACATTGATGTGGGCATTTGACCAACCTACATTTGCCCACGCAACCACCAATTTGACACCACAATGCAAGCAGTAATCTCCCCCCCCGTTAGGCTGTATATGCGACCCAACTTTCTGTTGTATTGTCTTTCTTGTGGTTTTTATGTTAATCTGTTTGGGTAGGCATCGGACTTACCTTCTGCGATGAACGCGTCGGTTGCGGTTGTAGTAGTGCCCGAAGAGGTAGAGTATGGGGATGACATGCACGATCCGATTCATGGCTGCACGTCTCGTTCAGCAGGAATCTTGTTGTGGTGTGAGTCAGAGCTGAAATACTCCCCTTCCGGCTGCTCTGACGTGTTGGTTGTAGCGACGGATTCGGCGCATGGGAAGTATGCATCGTACTTCGGCGTTTGGAATCAGACTTGGAAATGCCTCCGGACGACTCCTTTCTGCATTTCCGGAGGTTTTTTGTTTGGACAATGAGGACGGAATCGGAGTGACCATATCGTTCTGTGAGTAAAGGGTTTTGGGCATCGTACTGCGTTGTTTACCCGGCTCCCAATATGAGTTGGTTGTACTGTTTGCATCTGGGAGGGCCTTCCACACGACATTGGAATCAGGCCCTAAGTGTCAGGACACGTTTTATATTATCAGCTGCATGCATCAAATTGCCATACACCCATTCATGTATTCACATTCTATTCTGCACCCAGGTCCCAGAGATGCTGGGTGGATAACTTGTTTGATCCCCAATTAAGATGAGGTAATTTGATCCATGGCCCCCTAACGCTCCTCTGAAGTTACGGGTACCCACCCGTGAGCTAATGGATTCTTCCACTTTTCCAAAGATTGGGTCTGCTCTCATGTTACTAGAAGGTTGGGAGAAATTATTTTGAGTATATATGACATATTCATGGCCCTCAGATGCTATATCTGATGGTTTCACAACAGGAGAAAAGTGCACTAGTTCATATGCTAAATCACAGATGCTTCCAGACACGTATTAAACGTGCACGAGGCAAACTAAGACATCAATTGCTATGCATCACGATACACATTGGCTTTGTTGTTCACAAATACCATGCATAGTATCATATCAAATGTTGTGGAGGTTGTTTTCAGTTATATGTCCTGAAGCATTTCATGGATTTGACTTTAACAATAAATTCAGCCACTAAGGTATCCTCAAGATGTTTCAGGGCAAAGAGAGAGCTGCTTTTTAGTTTTGTATTGCTCGAATTTATCAGATGACTCCTACTCTTTTTCATGACTGGCATGTGCCATCTTTGCAGCAGTGAAGAATACAGCGTCAAACAGTCTTGGCAGAGTGTTTTGATGATTGGTGCAATGCTTTTCTCTGTTTCTGTTTCAATATCACGATTTGTCTAATCACTGTTCTTAATTGTTGCTCTTTCTAGTTTAACTACAATTTCTGATATCATTAATCTGGTTAGAGCAGATAATGTATTTGACTTCACATTTTCTGT
This sequence comes from Calotriton arnoldi, assembly GCA_963921515.1. NCBI lineage: Eukaryota > Metazoa > Chordata > Amphibia > Caudata > Salamandridae > Calotriton > Calotriton arnoldi. Next base: position 1,846,572 of record CAWUFW010002541.1, on the reverse strand, counting down.
TTACTGGGAGACTGTTGTGCTGTATTTTTCAGTCTCTGCATTGTACTGTAGTCAAGAGTTGTTGGGAATACAATGCTACAGTCAACAGCTGTCAACAGTTTGCATGATTTGTTTACTTGTATATGGGCTATTTATTAACTAGATCGACATTAAAAAGAATGTCTCCCTAGGTATGAACTAGATATATGGTTTTCCTAATACTGTGCAGATTTGAGGTCGTATCATGATGGGCTTTTCTGGCGCAGAGCGAAGCTGAATGCCTGTTTATGCGCATGCCAAGCATCAAGTGAAATCAGTTTTCTTCTATTTCTTTGAGTTTTTGCTTTATTTTCAGACAGTACAGCTCGGAAATATTGGGCAAACCACTCACTCAGAGAAACATCAGGTTAAATTAATTCAGTTTACGCCAGGCAGGTGCATAAAACAGGTGCTCAGCTCTGTGCCTCATTTTGATACTGCCCCAGTCAAAGAGACAGGAGCAAGCTACTAGGTAAAAGGTCACCTGTTCAGAACCGTTATTGTTGTGTGGCTGGGACAATGTATGTAAAAAGGGGTATATATAACAGGACTAGCCTAAAGGACATGACAATGGAGTTCAGCTACAAAACGTAAGCTATATTTTGTTTTATTCTTTCTGGGTAGGTTAATGTGTACATGTTTTAAACTTGTTTGTTTGATTATACATTTTTATAATGTGTAATGCATTGTTATTTATATTTTATTTTTCTTGATTCAGGTGTTGTGATTTTAAAAGTTGTCATTTGTGTTGGTTAGATTATTTATTTCTATTTATTTATTCATATCATTTCTGCTTTTCAGTGTATCTGTATAAATATATTTTGACTCACTAGTAAAAAAGGGTTTTAGTAATATTTATAAACAAATACTCTTTTATTTATGTTTCTTTTGTTCACTGTTATACTTTGTATTTAGTTTGTCAATTTGGATTTTTATGGTAATGAAATGTAATTATAGTGTCTTGATGTGGTAGGCCATGATTATTGCCAGATACTCTGGATATGCATTGTAATATTTGATGCATTTCCTAGTTGCTGGTAGTTTTGTTCATTTTTTTATTTGTAGAAATTGGTAGAGTATAGGGTGGCTTCAAACTAATGACCTTTGGAAGGAGCTGTGCCACCCTTCCGCAACGTTGTTTGTTTTTCCTTGTTGTGCCATAGGATGTCATATACATCCTATCATGGTATGTGATGTTGTGTCCGTGCGAATAACTGAAACGGGGCAGTCTGCCAACCCAGGTATCTATGAAGTAGTCCATTAGGGGGCGTAATTTGTCTTTGGGTTTTTGATAGTAGGGAGGATTCTATTAGTAGATTGTAGAGTTTTGCTACTTCACTAACAATTTATTTTAGCTAGCAATTTATTTTTTTATTTCATTTTAGAATTAGGGTATTCAACACTTAGGATTATATTAACTAAACTTTTGCACTGTGTTTATGATACAAAAGTCAATCAACATGATGCAAAATCCTAGAGTGGAGTGGCATACAGTAGAGTAGTGGTGTAGAGTGGAATACTGTGACAGAGCAGAGAGGAGTAAAGTGGGATGCAGTGGCAAAAAAAGAGTTGTGTACAGTGTTGTATAGTGGACTAGAATATTGTAGATTAGCGTGGAGTAGAATGTTGTAAAATGGCATACAATATAGTACAGTGTTGTACAGTGGAGTGAAGGGGTATAGATAGGAGTAAAGTGTTGGAGACTGGCATAAAGTGTAGTAGAGTGTTGTACAGTGGACTTGCATAGAGTACGGTAGTGTGTCAAACAGTGGATCTGCATAGAGTGGATTGTTATATAGTAGCCTAGAGTGAGCTTAAGACTTGTACAGTGGAGTAGAGTGGAGTGGTGTAAAATAATGTGGAGTAAAGTGCAATAAAGGGTATTAGTGTGTCATAGAGTAGAGTGATTTTGAGTGGAGTGTACTGAAGTAGCATAGGTAGTAAATTGTTATAAATTGGAGTAGGGTCCCGTACAGTAGGGTGGAGTGCTGTGTCATACAGAAAAGTGTCATATAGTGGAATAGAGTGTTGTACGTTGGAGTGTACAGGCAGAGAGTGGAGTATAGAGTTGGACAGTGGAGTGTACGGAGATAGACTGGAGTAGATTTAGAATGTCATAGAGTGCCATGAAGTGTGGTAGACTTTTAAAGCATGGAGTAATAAAGTGTGGAAGAGAGTGTCATAAAACGAAAAAAAGAGGTGTAGAGTGGAGTGGCACACACTGTAGTGGCATACAGTGGATTGCCGTAAAGTGTATTAGCACACAGTGGAATAGCGTACAGTTGAATACAGTACAGTGGAGGGTAGAAGAGTGGAGTGGTGTACAGTGGAGTGGCGTAGCATCAAGTAGTGTAGAGTGGTTTAGTTGGGTGGAGTAGTGTTTTAGAGTAGAGTAGGGTGAAATATAGTTGAAGTGGTGTAGCGTAGAGTCGAGGAAACTGTTATAAATTGGAGTGGTGTTTTGTACAGTAGAGTGGAGTGCTGTGTCATACAGTGTTGGAAACTGTTGTAGAGTGGAGTACAGTATTGTCCATTAGAGTGTAAGGGCATAGAGCTGAGTGCAAATTTGAACATTGGAATATACAGGGTTAGAGTGTAGTAGAGATTTGTAGAGTGGAGCTATATAGAGTGGAGTAGCGTACCGTAGAATGGCATAAAGTGGAAATGCGTAAAGTGGAGTAGTATAGACTGGAGTTGCATACATTGGAGTGGTGTTGAGTGTAATAGCATATAGTGTAAGAGCATTCAGTGGGGTGGTAAAAAGTGTAATAGCGTATGGTGGAGTAGCATACAGTACAGTGGCGTACAGTGAAGTAGTGTACACCGGTGTGGTGTGCTGTGGAGCAGCATCCAATGGAATATAATATAATGGAGTGGGTTAGAGTGGAGTGGCATACACTTGAGTGGCGAAGAGTGGAATAGCATGCAGTGGAGTGGAATACTGTGGAATAATATAGAGTGTAGGCGCATAAAGTGGAATGACGAGAGTGGAATATCATATACTGGAGTACCACATACAGGAGTAGCATACAGTGGAGTGGTGTACACTAAAGAGGCATAGAGTGGAGTTGCATACAGTGTAATAGCATAGTGTATACTGGCGCGGAGTTGTGTACAGTGTGATAGCGGAGAGTGAAGTGGCAGAGAGTGAAGTGTTGTACAGTAGAGTGGTGTAGAGTGTAATAGCTTATAGTGGAGTAGCGTACAGTTGAATTGCATATAATGGAGTGGTGTAGACTGGAGTGGCGTAGAGTGGCATGGGGAAGAGTGTAATAGCATATAATGGGGTGGTATACATTGGAGTAGGGTCCAATTGAATTTCATAGAATGAAATGGTGTAGAGTAGAATGGCGTAGAGTACACTGGAAAGCATAGAGTGGAGCACATACAGTGGAATGACGTAGAGTGGAATAGCATATACTGGAGTAGTGTTCAGAAAAGTGACATACAGTGGAGCGACGTACACTGAAGAGGCTTTGACTGAAGTTGCATACAGTGTAATAATGTAGAGTGGACTGAGTAGAGTGGAATTGTGTACGGTGTAATAGCATAGAGTGGATTGGCATAGAGTGGAGTGATGTACAGTGGAGTGGCGTAGAATGTAATAGTGTATAGTAAAGTAGTGTGCAGTGGAGTTGTGCATAATAGGGTGGTGTAAACTGGAGTGGCATACAGTGGCATGGGGTAGCATGTAATATCATACAGGGAGTGGCATACATTGAAGTGATGTCTAATTGAATAGCGTAGAATGAAGTGGCATAGAGTGGAGTGCCATACACTGGAGTGGTGTATAGTGGCGTGGAGTACTGTACAGTGGAGTGGCATACAGTGGAATAGTGTACAATGGAGCATTGGAAAGTGGAGTGGCATACAGTGAAATAGAGTAGAGTGGAGTGGCATATAGTAGAATGGTGTAGCGTGGAATAGCGTATAGTCAAGTAGCGTCCAGTGGAGTGGTGTACAGTGGAGTGATAAAGAATGGAGTGGCATACAGTGGCTGTGCGTACAGTATAATAGCGTAGAGTGGAGTGGCATAGAGTGGTGCCTCATACAATGGAGAGGCAATGATTGGAGTGGCGTAGAGTGGAATAGCATATAGTGGAGTGGCTCAGTAGCATGGCATATGGATGTATGTGAAATTTAGCAGCAATGTAGATTATGGAGTGCAGAGTAACGCACAACAGGGAATTGCGCTGCCCTGCGTTTCTCCAAATTTACCAATCAACTCTGGGCCAGGCATGGTGGCCTTGTGTTTCTTTGTAAATATGACTTAGGTATTACACTGCCATGCAACACAAGGTTACCGCAAGGTTACCGCAATCCAATAATACAGCTAGGCCTTAGTTATGTTTTGGGCCATAGTATACCATGATAACTTTGCAGTATACCGTGGTACATGGCAATGACAAGCCAGAATATAATTGGGTAATGGCTGCTTTTAGAGAATGAAAAGGCAGTCATATTGTTTTTACTACACTTTTGCTGTATTCAGTGTTAGGGCCTCAGATTTAGGTAAATAGTAGATCCCTACCTATTACCAATTTATAAAAGTGATAATAGGTTGGGGAATGTATTTGTATCTTTCTATATATTTTTAAATAAGTTTGCTGCCATGTACTGCAGTAGTTTCATATAATTTTGTGAAATTCTGCACAAGTACCTTAGTCACAAATATCACTAAATGTAAATGCTGTTTAACTTTTAAAATACTTACCCCACTTATCTACAGTACCCAAAAAGCATCTTCTGTGCACCATAATGTATAATCCTGACAAATGTCATGTAAATCAATTCAGTCATTTTTGCACCACGTCAAATACAAAAGTCTATTGAAAGTGCATTGGTGGAAACATGTTTTTATGTCCCTTTTGTCTTTACACCCCCTTAACGATTCACCACAAAAACTTACATCATTTCAAAATGCAGAAAATGCTATAGGTCTGGAAAGTTTTTAGGTGATTTGCCCAACAAGTGGAATATTATTAGTGAACTAATATCCAAGGAATTCCTATCTTTGGGAATGCTAACTATACCTACAGAGTTGCACTCAGATTGAATGTGATTTTTTTATCTATTGTATTTGTTATGTATTTGTTTATTGGTTTACATAATCATGTGATTATAAATGTGTCTATCAGTTGTTCATGTAGTAATTCCAAAACTGTACATATGCAGTCTAGTTTATTTTTTGGGCTTTCTTGCTACTTTAGTAGGATTGTGGTATATATGAAGCTCATGCACCCACTCACAGATCCACTGAGACACCTACACACTCATTCACAGGTCCACTCAAAGACTCAAGCACCCACTCAGACTCACACACCCACTCTCAGACTCACTCAGACACTTATGCACCCAGTCAGAGACCCACTCACACACTGACTCACCCACTCATAGTCCCACTCAGACACTCGCTTACCCACTCACAGACCTACTCAGATGCTCACACATTCATTCACTCACCCACTGAGAGGCTCATGCACCCATTCACAGACTCACTCAGACACTTATGTACTCACTCACATACTTACTCAGAGACTCACGCAACCACACACAGACCCACTCAGAGACTCACATACCCACTCAGACACTGGCACACACATTCAAAGATACACTCATACATCCACTCACAGACCAACTCAGATACTCATGCACCCACTCACAGACCCACTTAGGCACTCATGTTCCCATTCACAGACCTAGTAAGTGACTCATGCATCCACTCAGAGACCCACTCAGAGACTCACAAACCAACTCACAGACCCACTCGGACACTCATGCACCGACTCACTCACCCTCTCATAGATGCATCCATCCACTCACAGACCCTGTCAGACACTCATGCCTGACACAGTCACAGACCCACTCAGAGATTCACACACCCACTATCAGATGAACTCAGTCACACATGCACTCACAGGTCCACTTGAAGACTAATGCATTCACTTACAGACCACATTATAAACTCACACAGCTGCTTCCAGAGTCATTGTCACATGCAGAAAGTGCTACAGAGACTTCTAAATGCTAAACTTGTTGTTGTGCATTGAATCCGACAGATTCACAACTCCCCCCAAAAAAGATTTTCAATTAAAATTAACTAGTGTTTGGTAAAAGGGTGGCTTTGAGAAGATCCTTTGTGCTTTTTGTGTGTTTATGCTTACTACACATAATGTACAAAACAGTCTTTCATGTTGTTAAGGAATATCCTGCTGCTTTTCTCAGAAAAATGCACTCCATCACTTCTATATATATATGCTTAATGTCAAAGCATAAGTTGTTGTTGTAGATAGAGCTCATGTTGTGATCTCTAAGGAATGCAAAAACTGTTTTATTAACATTTTTCCTGCCTCTGTTTATTTGTGGACAGAATTCGTCTGACCATTTGCATTTCTGCCTTTGATAAATATTAGAGTACACCACAGCAGTGTGAGGGAAAAGTGCCATTAATTGGCCAAAGATATCCTTCATTGCAATTTCCAATCCTACGCCAGTAAGTGTGCCTAGGTCATTGCCACCACAGTGCACAATTAAGAGGTCTGGATGTTGGCAATCTGCAATGCTCCCAACCAAAGGCACCAATTGCTGCCACTTTAACATTCTCTGGCCATTCCCAGTAATGTCCACATTAGGCAAACCCAAGTCCCTGTCAATGCCACTCTTTCTAGCACACTCTCTGGCCCAAAACATAGCTGTGACCCACATCAACACTCTAACCATTCTGTAGTCAAGGAGCAGTACCACATAGGAGAAGTCTTGACCTGAATGAGACAGTTAGTATGATAAAAGGCAGTTAAAAAGGAGCATAGGACCTGGTTTAAAAAAAAGAAATATTTGATTAGTTGGTTTAATGTTTTTGGTAGCTAAAACTAGGTAGGGTGTAAATTGGTGAAGTAAGTAGATCTGTGATGGGCTGTGGATATATGTTAAAGAAGTTATGCTTTTGTGGATATGCTTGCATTCTCAAACAGTCAACCACACCTGCTACAGTACTACTTGAATCTAGTATGCTGCTGATAGCAAGTGCTGTGAACTTTTGACCTACTGGTACAGTAGTGTTTTGCAAAGGAGGTTGCTATGTCAACTGAGGTAAAGCAGTGTGGGGGAAGGGTGCTTAAGAAACTGTGCTTTCAAACTTCAAAAGTGTGTTGTTTGATTTAGTACATCTGCTCAAATACTAATGTCCTAAATAATTACCATTATACAATCTCAAATATAGATAAAAATGTTAGTAGTATATAGGTAAATTCTTTAACGGAGTCCCGTATGTACTAACAAAAGAAAAAAATGAAGACTACATTATGATTTGCTAAGGACATGAGTATCACTGGAAAAAGAGTGGGAAACATTTCCATTAAAGGTTTCTCTCTATTAAGAGTGGTACTAATCATTTTCTCTCCAAAGAAATTTGAAATAAAATTATGTTTAAATTTGGAGAACATCAAAGCTATTTGACAGGTATATTAATAATGTAGCTTATTTAGAATGAATATATATGTATAAAAATATAGTGAGTTGTAAGTTTGCATTAAATGTTCTAAAGTTTAAATATTAGTTAGATGTCTTGCAACATATGTAAGAATTAACTGAATGAATTGAGTAAATATGAAGTAAAGTGGTCAACCATTTGAACTGTAACTGAGAAATGCATCTAAACAGCTTGTTATATAGGCATTTAACCAATGAAACAAGCATTAACAAATATAGTTACATAGTGAGTTATGTAGTTGTAATTAGGTGATCCTAAACTGTATTAGTGACAGATAATGTGCATTCGAATCCTTTTGCATTGTACATATAGTTTCGTTAGCTTATCCGCAATTGCTGTATTTAACTTATTTGTAAAGCTGTACTTCTATTCTTTAACTGTGCTCACAGCCAGGTAATTAAATAGTACTGGATTCAGAGAAGTAGACCTTCAAATATGTGTTAGTTGTAATACTTCAGAACCAGTGCTTTCAGTTTAGACTGCTATGTTGAAAAGAGATTTATAATGTGTTGAGAAGTAATGTTATTTTTTTATCACATAGATAAACTGCACGTCGCCAATAGGGGAGGTAGGTATGTGTTTAAAAGGTAAACCATGCAGTTCAAAAGTCCCGTAAGTTCAAAATACAGTTACAGACTAGTATACCCAGATAAAAACATATTTATCTTTCTATGCTCTCACTGAGGAACCTATTTTGAAAACTATACAGTTACTCACACACCCAGTCAGAAAGTGACAGATGTAGCTACACATTTACTAATTCATCTATGTAGTAGCTATATATCTAGGAGTAAGAGAGTGAGTCATACACAGAGTTACATATAGCAACACTCACTAACACACACAGTAAGGAATCCATACAGTTACTTCTATGTTCATTTATATAACTGTAGAGTTACTAAGATAAGCAGTCAAATATTAACATAGTCACTTACACATTGAACGATACACTCACAGAGGGACTGATACACTCACTGACATATGTATTCAGGTACAGACACTCCTAGTCACCCATAAAGACAAGTAGCCTTTTGTACATGTGTTGGACCTGCTACTGCAGAGTCTGAATGAGCAGTTTCATTACCAGGCCGACTTGGCATTCAGAACTATTTGCCAAGCTTTCAACAGCTCTTTATTTTAGATAAATGTCATCCCTGATATAGGTTATTGGTAAGCCAGTGACCAGAGAGTTTTCTGTTCAAGCACTTGAGAGATGTACTTTGAAGTTTCAGTGAGTTACATGTGCACTTGGAGAAACATATGCCAAGTTATACATACAGTTTGGCACCTAATACTGCAACTCATAAACCTATTTATGAAAGTATAGAGGGAATCACACAGCAGTTAGTCAGTTGTGTTGCCATTAAATGTCATTTTGCAAACCTTAAACTCCACTTATACTACATATAAGACCTGTAGAGTAGGTGTATGTAGGCCAAAGGGTAGGTTGGTATGTGCTTAACAGGTAAGACATGCACTTTCAACTTTTAGTGATCTTCATGCACACTTACAGAACCATATCCCAGTTATGCATCCAGTCTGCCACCAAATACTGTTACTCCTAAACCTATATAAAAAAGCATAGAGGCACACACACTCCAAGTTAGATAGTGACAGAGGGTTTTAGACATGCACTAACAGACCCACACACCCCTTATGTATCCAGTAGAAACAGGAGCGTACACATACACACCCCAAAACTCACTAACACAACCAGTAAGCTGTCCATGCATCCACTTGCATACAGTTTTACAGATCCGTAGAATTACTAAGAGAACCAGTCATGTACCGATAATGTTAGTTAGAAATTCTGTCACACACCCATAGCAAGACTGCTAAACTCACTCACATATTTACTCAAGTACTGACACAATTAGGTCACCCAACCAGAGAAGTCACTCTTTAAACATGTCTTGAGCCTGATACTGCAGAGCCTGTGTGTGTAATTTTACTGTGAAGTACACTTGGCATTTAAAACCCCATTTGACAATTCTTACACCTCCCTTCAAATGCATAAAAGACACCAGTAAAGTAGTCTGTAGATAGGTTCTATTGAGGGTGGTATGTGCTTAAAAGGTAAAGCATGCACTTAGAAATTTTAATAAGATGATAAGATGTGCACTTCCACCCTCATATGCCCATTTATACATCCACACTTCCTTTTAATACTGGAACTCATAAACCTATTTACAAAAGCAGAGAGGTACTCACACAGCCAGTGAGATAGAGAGAGAGGTACTTAGATATTCACTCACACACTGATACATGACTTATGTATCAAGCAGTAACAGAGCGAGTTCCAAAACACTTACATACCCTAATACTTACTAACACAGTCAGTAATCTATCCATACAGTGACTTGCGTACAGTTTTGTAAACAGAAAGAATTAGTAAATAAGCCAGTGAAATAGAGATATAGTTACTTAAACATACAGTCACACATCCACAAACAGACTGATGCACTCACTCACATATTACTCAAATACTCATGTAATGAAGTTACCCATCCAGAGAAGGAGCACTTCAAACATTATTTGAGCCTGGTAATACAGAGGGTGTGTATGAAGTCTTACTGTTAAGTTGAGTCGGCATTTAAAATCTTTTTCCCAAACCTTAAACTTCCCTCCTATTACATGTAGGTTACCTGTAGAGTAGGCTGTAGGTAGGCCATAGGACAGGGGCGTATATACTTAAAAGGTAAGATATGCACTTTGAAGTTTTAGTTAGTTTGATGCACACACATGCATATATGCTCTGCTATACGTTCACTGTCCCACCCATCCTGCAACTCATAAACCTATTTCCAAAAGCATAGAGGCACTAAGTTAGATAACAACAGAGGAACGTAGATATCCAGTCACACACTTACATATCACTTATGTATCCAGCAGTACCAGAGACAGATGTCGCAAAGCTGCATACCCCCAACACTTAATAACACAGCCAGTAAGCTATCCATGCAGCCTCTTGCAGACAGTTTTGCAAACCTATAGAGTTACTAAGAAAGCCAGTGAAATAGCGATATAGTTACTTAGAGGTCCAGTGACACACTCCCAAACATACTGATGCACTCAGTCACATATGTACTCAAATACTCACATAAAGAACTCACCCATCTAGAGAAGTCGTACTTTAAACATGTCTTGGGCCTGGTAATGCAGAGCCTGTGTATGCAGTTTGCCATTTAAAATCCCTTTGCCAAACCTTAAACTGCCTTCTTACTAGATATACATCACCTGTAGAGTAGGGCATAGGTAGGCCATAGGTCAGGGTGGTACATACTTAAAAGGTAAGATTAACGTTTTAGTGATTGTGATGCACACTTACAGACACAAATGCTCAATTATACATGCACTCTGCCACTCACACTGCAACTCATAAACCTATTTAGAAAAGCATAAAGGCAGTCACACACCTATTTAGATAGCAGCAGAGGCACTTTGACATTCAGTCACACACTGACATACCACTTATGTATCCAGCGGTAACAGAGTCAGTTCTACAGACAGTCGCATACGCGACTGCCATGAACACAGCCAGTAAGCTAAGCATACAGTCACTTACATACAGTTTTAGAGACCTATAGAGTTAATAAGAGAGCCAGTGAAATAGTGATATACATACTTAGACATCTAATCACACACCCACAGACAGACTTATACACCGACTCAGATATGCCCTCAAGTACTAACACACCATGTACACACACAGGGACACACTTATGCATTCACCAACACACCCAGGTCGTGACTTAAGGATAGACTATTAAACCCTGAGACACAATTATGCATATACTAACAAACCCAGGTACGCTTTGAGGTATATAGTGATATCACCACAAATATACTTATCCATACACTGTCATGAAGGGACAGGGAACTCTGAGACAGGCAAGGAGAGGGAGGAAGAGAACGATAGACTTCCCTCTTATATTTCTCCTTTCTCTGTTTTCCGCCCCCCCACATACCGCTTACCCTGACTATCGGCTGGAAGATGACAGCCTCTTTATGGAAGAATCACCTAGCTGCGAGCATGCTCTTGTCATCGGATCCCGTGCAACAATCACCACTGAGGTACACCATATGGGCCATTTGAAATCCCAGCTCCCGGAAGTTACTGGCAGCGTTTGCGTTCCGAGACAGAGAGAAGACTCGAGATGAGAAGACAGCCAGGAGAGGTTGTGTGGCGAACGGAGTTGCCCAGAGAGAGAGGAACGGGAAGACCTAGGGTCAGCCGGAACAGCGGTCTACATTGCAGACCTACCGACGAAGCAGAAGGAAGACCGAGGAGGAGAGCAGCCATACGAAACCTCCCACCATGTTCCTGGAGGGAAGTGGCTTTTCCAGGTACATGGGCACCTCCAGGGCTTCCTGGGGAGGAAACCATTTGATAACTGAGAACTCTAGAAGCGGGAGGGGCGGGATTAGAGCATGCATAGCCCCAGTCTTCTTGAGTTCAGATTGTTTTGTTTTGGGGGCACTGGTGAAGGCTCCTTTTGGGTGAATATTTCTCTCCCCCCACTCCCTTCCCTTTTCTTGGTAAAAAAAGGAAACATAAACCTCTCACCTGAGCCTTTGTCCTTCCCCCGAGGGATGTGGTTTCTCCCAGGGACGTGGCCTACCCAGCGGCAATGGTGTATAGGAAGAATCCAGGAAGAGAACACATGGAACACCCTAGGAGAAAGGCAGAGACAATGAGACATTAGACAGGCTTCCTTAAAATAAATTGATCATGGTTAAGGCAAAAAAAGTAGAAAAAAACAATGATAATAGAGTACAGCGTCATTCTCTGGGTCGTTTAATGCATAGAGTATAATGCGTGGTGGAGAATGCGGGCAAACCTCCATTAGGCTATTATAATGTAGAACCTCATCAGGCAGCTTATAAGAGGACAAGAAAAATTAGACTGGGTACTCGAAAGACAGATGACATTCACCCAGGCTGACTGGGATTTGTTCAAAGCCTCAATGACTCAACAAGTCAAATGCATTCAACGAGTCGCTGAAGACCAGTCTCATTTAACTACCCACCTACAGACCCATCAGGGTGGTCAGGCCGGGTACCCTAATGTTGCTCTGCAGAATTTTGAAAGAGTGGCTAGAGCCTGTGGATGGCTTGAAGCAAAATAGCCATTCTGTCTAGCTACACTGCTGACCGGAGAGGCTCAGGCTGCCTACCAGGTGGCAAACTCTACTGGAAATACTCTGTATAAAGAAATTCAAGAGATTATATTAGACCATATGGGTATGGACCAAGAAGCTTTTAGGGTAAAGTTCAGGAAGGAGCGAGGCTCCCCTGGAGACAGTCCAAATACCCAATTCTTCAAGTTGAAAGCCACGGCAGATAAGTGGCTCAGGCCATAGGAGAATAGCAAAGAGGAGATAATGGCCCTCATTTACTTGGAGCAATATTCGAAAGCCTTGCCATTTCCCACACAACATTGGTTATGACATGTTTATTTAAATAGGTGCAGCAACTTTCCTAGCGCGTTTTAGGGCCCGGAGCTCCTTGATCCTGGATCAGGTTCCATTTCATTTCTGAACACTATATTACAATGCAACATGTGTTCTATCATGTCATTAACATACAATACAGACTTTTCCATTTGTCATAAAATGTTTGTTGTCTTTTTTGGGCTTTTTCTAGGTTGAAGATGGAAGAAAAAGGAGTTAGGATGCCTTGAAGAGAGTAAAATTGATTTGGATGAGAGGCAATATATTGACACAAACAATTCAAGCAGAATCAGTAACAAAAACCACATCAAAGACAGACATTTGTATATCAACGTTTTCTGGTCTTTTTATTCTCTGATGTGCTTCATAAGATAGAACCAGCCAACGCGTTTCACCCACACATGGGCTTCTTCAGGGCAGAAAAAAACACAACGAGGAATAAGGTGTATCCTCAAACGTTGGATCGAAAAAGGTTGGATCAAGTCCTAAAGCATATGGGTGAAGATCATGGTAGAAAAATTGTCCAAAAGTATACGTAAAATTAATGTACATCAGACGGTATTAGCCGTATGTGTATGCAGAGCCGTGTCCGGGAAATGTTCGATAAGCAGCAAAAAGTTGAAGAGAGGCCTTTTGATCTTCTTTCAAGGTTTCGTTTATAACTAGCTGGTTGAGAGAAGATAAGTTGTGGTGTGGTCCCGGGATGAGTAGGTTGGTATTTTTAGAGAGGGGACCTATCCACTTCTTAAGGAGTTTAATATGGTAGATCTGGGTTCTCTTGGGAGTAAGTTTCAGACGAAAAGTTATAAGGCCAATCTTTTCTACAATCTCATAAGGGCCCTTCCTTTCTGATAGTTTTTTTGTTACCGAGGATGGTAAAAGGACTGATACCCAAACATGTACCGATTAGATGTCGCCATCTTTTCCCTTTGTCATAAAATGTTTGCTGTCTTTTTGGGGCTTTTTCTAGGTTGGCATGGGCAAAATCAGGTAATTTATGGATACAGGTTCTTAATCCCTGAGCGTAGTCCAGGAGGTTTTGGAATTCTTTAGGTTTCTCCTGTTCCCAAGCCTCCTTTGTCTTCTCTAGTAAAGTTCGAGGTTGTCTCCCATAGAGGAGTTCAAATGGAGAACAAACAAGACTACTCTGTACTTGGCACCTGATGACAAAGAGGGCAAGAGGCAGGAGTAAATCCCTTTCTTTCCCTTCCGTTGTTAGCATTTTTTTAAGTGTCAACTTGAGCGTGGCGTCATATCTCCCACACAATCCATTCGTCTGTGGGTGGTAAACGGACGTCTTTATGTGGGAAATATTCAGAGTCTTACATATTTGTCCTATAAGACAGGATATGGAAGGAGTTCCCTGATCTGTCAGGATCTCTTGTGGAAACCCCACTCTAAGAGAAGGGTTCCATTAGTTTGTTGCTTATGTTAGCAGTGGTGGGTGCCCGCAAGGGAAAAGCCTCTGGGTATCTAGTTGCATAATCAGCTATAACCAATATATACAGGTTCCCTTTCTTAGATCTGGGAAGGGGGCCTACAAGGTCCATACCCATTCTTTCAAAGGGCTTTCCGATTATCAGGAGTGGTTGTAATGGGACAGAAGGAGGCTTATACGGATTTTTTTTTTGACAAACATCACACTCTTGACAATACTTGGATATATGGGAAAGGATACCGGGCCACAAAAAATGTCTTAAGACGTTTTGAGTGTTTTCAAGGTTCCACTGTGACTTGCCAGGAGATGTGAATGGGCAAAGTAAAGGACCTTATCCCGGAAGCTTTGAGGTAACACTAATTGAGGGGGTTCATCTTGTTTTCCTACACGGTATAAAAGTTAATTCTTAATTGTGAAGTGGGGATAGCAGACTTGTGTAGATGGGGAAGGGTCCCTCGCTTGTTGCCATGTTACCTGAAGGATAGGGTCCTGAGTCTGAGCATATCGGAAGCTTTTATCAGAAAGCGAAGGGGCTTGGGTAAGCAAGCTTGGTGTAGGAGAGGGCAAGAGAAGTACAGAAAGAGGCAAGAGAACTGCAGAAAGAGTAACAAATTTGCAGAAAGAGGCAAGAGAAATGCAGAAAGAGGCAAGAGGGGTGCAGAAATAGGCAAGAGTGGTGCAGAAAGAGGGAAGACGAGTGGAAAAAGAGGCAGCAGGGATAGAGAAAGAAGCAAAAGAGGTGCAGAAAGAGGCAAGAGAAGTACAGAAAGAGGCAAGAAAGGTGCAGAAAGAGGCAAGAGAGATGCAGAAAGAGGGAAGAGGGTGGCAGAAAGAGGCAAGAAGGGTGCAGAAAGAAGCAAGAGAAGTACAGAAAGAAACAAGAGAAGTGCAGAAAGGAGCAACAGGGGTGCAGAAAGAGACTAGAGGGGTGCAGAAAGAAGCAAGAGAAGTGCAGAAAAAAGCAACAGAGGTGCAGAAGGAGGCAAGAGAACTGCAGGAAGAGGCAAGAGAGTTGCAGAAAAAAGAAAGAGGGGTGCAGAAAGAGGCCAGAGGGGTGCAGAAAGACAAAAGAGAAGTCCAGAAAGAAGCAACAAAGGTGCAGAAAGAGGCAAGAGAACTGCAGAGAGAGGCAAGAGAGTTGCAGAAACAGGCAGAAGAGGTGCAGAAAGAGGAGACAGGGGTGCAGACAGAGGCAAGAGAGGTGCAGAAAGAAGCAATAGAGGTGCACAAAAAAGCAATGGAGGTGCAGAAAGAAGCAAGAGAAGTGCAGAAAGAAGCAACAGAGGTGTAGAAAAAGGCAAGAGAAGTGCTGAAAGAAGCAACAGAGGGGTAGAACAAAGCAAGAGAAGTGATGAAGGAGACAAAAGAGTTGCAGAAAGAAATAAGAGAGGTGCAGAAAAAAGCAAGAAAAGTGCAAAAAGAGGCAAGTGAGGTGAAGAAAGAGGCAAGAGCAGTGCAGAAAGAACCAACAGTGGTGCAGAAAGAGGCAAGAGAAGTGCAGAAAGAGGCAAGTGAGGTGCAGAAAGAAGCATGCGCACTGCAGAAATAACCAACAGAGGTGTAGAAAGAGGCAAGAGAGGTGCAGAAAGAGGCAAGAGAAGTGCAGAAAGAGGGAACAGGGGTGCAGACAGAGGCAAGAGAGGTGCAGAAAGTAGCAATAGAGGTGCACAAAGAGGCAACAGAGGTGCAGATACAGGCAAGAGAGGTGCAAAAACAGGCAATAAAAGTGCAGAAAGAGGCAAGAGAAGTGCTGAAAGAAGCAACAGAGGTGTAGAACTAAGCAAGAGAGGTGATGAAAGAGACAAAGGAGTTGCAGAAAGAAACAAGGGAGGTGCAGAAATAAGCAAGAGAAGTGCAGAAAGAGGCAAGTGATGTGCAGAAAGAGGCAAGAGCAGTGCAGAAAGAAGCAACAGGAGTGCAGAAAGAGGCAGGAGAAGTGCAGAAAGAGGCAAGAGAGGTGCACAAACGGGAAAGAATGGTACAGGAAGAGGGAAGAGAACTGCAGAAAAGGCAAGAGAGGTGCAGAAAGAGGCAGGAGAAGTGCAGAAAGAGGGAAGAGCGGTGCAGAAAGAGGCAAGAGGGGTACAGAAAGAAGCAAGAGAGGTACTAAAAGAAGCAATAGAAGTGCAGAAAGAAGCAACAGGGGTGTAGAAAGAGGCTGGAGGGGTGCGGAAAGAGGCAAGATAAGTGCAGAAAGAAGCAAGAGAGGTACAGGAAAAGGGAAGAAGGGTGCAGAAAGAGGCAAGAGGGGTGCAGAAAGAAGCAAGTGAGATACAGAAAGAAGCAACAGAGGTGCAGAAACAGGCAAAAGAGGTGCAGAAACAGGTGAGAGAAGTACAGAAAGAGGCAAGAGAAGTGCTGAAAGAATCAACAGAGGTGTAGAAAGAAGAAAGAGAAGTGACAAAAGAGACAAGAGGGTTGCAGAAAGAAACAAGAGACGTGCAGAAAAAAGCAAGAGGTGCAGAAAGAGGCACGTGAGGTGCAAAAAGAGGCAAGAGAGGTGCAGAAATAGGCAAGAGAAGTGCAGAAAGAAGCAATAGGGGTGCAGGAACAGACTAGAGTGGTGCAGAAAGAAGCTAGAGAAGAGCAGAAAGAGGCAAGAGAAGTTCAGAAAGAGGCAAATAAAGTGCAGAGAGAGGCAACAGAGTTGCAAAAATAGGCAAAAGAGGTGGACAAAGAGGGAACAGGGGTGCAGACAGAGGCAAGAGAGGTGCAGAAAGAGGGAAGAGGGGTGCAGAAAGAGGTATGAGAGGTGCAGAAAGAAGGAAGAAGGGTGCAGAAGGAAGCAAGTGTGGTGCAGACAGAGGCAACAGAGGTGCAGAAACAGGCACGAGAGGTGCAGAAACAGGCAAGAGAAGTGCACAAAGAGACAAGAGAAGTCCTGAAAGAAGCAACATAGGTGTAGAAAGAAGAAAGAGAAGTGATGAAAGAGACAAGAGAGTTGCAGAAAGAAGCAAGAGACATGCAGAAAAAAGCAAAAGAGGTGCAGAAAGAGGCACGTGGGGTGCAGAAAGAGGCAATAGGGGTGCAGAAATGTGCAAGAGAGGTGTACAAAGAAGCAAGAGAGGTGCACAAAGAAGCAAGAGCAGTGCAGAAAGAACCAGCTGAGGTGCAAAAAGAGGCAAGAGGGGTGCAGAAAGAGGGAAGAGAAGTGCAGAAAGAAGCAAAAGAGGTGCAGGGAGGCAAGAGGGGTGCAGACAGAGGCAAGAGAGGTGCAGAAAGAGGGAAGAGGAATGCAGAAAGAGGCAAGCGGGTGCAGAAATTTGCAAGAGAGGTGCAGAAAGAAGCAAGACAGGTGTAGAAAGAAGCAAGAGAAGTGCAGAAAGAAGCAGAAGAGTACAGAAAGAGGCAAGAGAACTGCAGAAAGAGGCAAGATGGGTGTAGAAAGAAGCAAGAGAGGTGCAGAATGAAGCAAGAGAACTGCAGAAAGAAGCAACAGAGGAGCAGAAAGAGGCAAGAGGGGTGCAGAAAGAAGGAAGACGAGTGCAAAAAGAGGCAACAGGGATGCAGAAAGAAGCAAGTGATGTGCTGAAAGAAGTAACAGAAGTGCAGAAAGAAGCAAGAACGTTGCAGAAAGAGGGAAGAGGGGTGCAGAAAGATGCAAGAGGGGTGCAGAAAGAGGCAAGAGGGATACAGAAAGAAGCAGGAAAGGTGCACAAACAGGCAGGAGAGGTGCAGAAAGAGTGAACAGGGATGCAGAAAGAGGTAAGAGAGGTGCAGAAAGAGGGAAGAAGGGTGCAGAAAGAGACAAGAGGGGTGCAGAAAGAAGCAAGTGAGGTACAGAAAGAGGCAACAGAGGTGCAGAAACATTCAAGAGAGGTGCCGAAACAGGCAAGCGAAGTGGAGAAAAAGTCAGAGAAGTGCTGAAATAAGCAACAGAGGTGTAGAAAGAAGCAAGATAAGTGCAGCATGCCCGTAAGTTCAGGAGCGATCTTGCTGCTGTCGCAGAGTGGATAACTGCCAACTGCCTCCAGCTTAATGCTAGCAAATCTGAGATCCTGCTAGTAGGGAGAGATACTGAGCTGTGGAGTGAGAGCTGGTGGCCTGCGACCTTAGGTTGCGCACCCGCTCCCAAACAGGTGGTTAAAAACCTTGGTGTATGGGTTGACTCGGCCCTCAGCTTCCAGGTCCAAACCAAAAAAGTTGCTGTGACCTGTTTTGGACTCCTGCGTGGGCTCAAACCGCTGCTGTTTTTTTTTTGATCCTACAGTCCGTCAAGTCATCATCCAGGCCTCCATTATGTCTAGGCCAGATTATGCCAGTTCACTCTACCTGGGGGTTAACAAGGCTGAAATCCTACGTCTGCAGAGGGTTCAAAATGCGGCTGCTAGAATTCTTCTCGGCCTCCCTAGAACTTGCCCTATGACTACATTGGCTGCTGGTGGCGAGGCGCATCGAGTTCAAGTCCCTCTGCATTGCCTATGAAATCATTAATTTCTCCTCCCCAGACCTCCTGGTGAACCTGGTTTCACCCTATACACGTACTCGCCAACTATGATCTATGGGCCAGCATTTGGCGGTTGTTCCTCGGGTGAGGAAAGTACGAGCAGGAGGACACTCCTTCCGCAACCTGGCTGCAAAACTTTGGAACTCTCTTCCTGCGCACATCCGTAGCATTGACAACTACCTGCCATTCCACAAGGACATTAAAACACACCTTTTCCCTTTGTTATAGGCCCTGCCTTCTGTTAGTAGCCTCCCTACTTCTGCCTGCCAGTGCCGGGAAGCTCCTTTGCTGGGGCAGCTGTGTGCTATACAAAACTTGTAACATAACATAACAGCAAGAGGCAAGAGGGGTACAGAAAGAGGCACGAGAGGTACAGGAACAGGGAAGACGAGTGCAGAAAGAGGCAAACAAGGTGCAGAAAGAAGCAAGAGAGGTACAGAAAGAAGCAAGAGAAGTGAAGAAAGAAGCAACAGAGGTGCAGAAATAGGTGAGAGAAGTGCAGAAAGAGGCAAGGGAGGTGCAGAAAGAGGGAAGAGGGGTACAGAACCAGGCAAGAGGGGTGCAGAAAGAGGCAAGGGAGGTAGAGAAAGAAGCAAGAGAAGTGCAGAAAGAAGCAATAGGGGTGCAGAAAGAGGCTAGAGGGGTGCAGAAAGAGGAAAGAGAAGTGCAGAAAGAAGCAACAGTGGTGCAGGAGGAGTCAAGAGAACTGTAGAATGAGGCAGAAACATGTGAGAGAAGTGCAGAAAGAGGTAAGAGAGGTGCAGAAAGAGGCAAGAGACGTGCAGAAAGAGGGAAGATGGGTGCAGAAAGAGGCAAGAGGGGTGCAGAAAGAGGCAAGAGAAGTGCAGAAAGAGGCAAGTGAGGTGCAGAAAGAAGCATGCGCACTGCAGAAATAACCAACAGAGGTGTAGAAAGAGGCAAGAGAGGTGCAGAAAGAGGCAAGAGAAGTGCAGAAAGAGGGAAAAGGGGTGCAGACAGAGGCAAGAGAGGTGCAGAAAGAAGCAATAGAGGTGCACAAAGAGGCAACAGAGGTGCAGATACAGGCAAGAGAGGTGCAAAAACAGGCAATAAAAGTGCAGAAAGAGGCAAGAGAAGTGCTGAAAGAAGCAACAGAGGTGTAGAACTAAGCAAGAGAGGTGATGAAAGAGACAAGAGAGTTGCAGAAAGAAACAAGGGAGGTGCAGAAATAAGCAAGAGAAGTGCAGAAAGAGGCAAGTGATGTGCAGAAAGAGGCAAGAGCAGTGCAGAAAGAAGCAACAGGAGTGCAGAAAGAGGCAGGAGAAGTGCAGAAATAGGCAAGAGAGGTGCACAAACGGGAAAGAATGGTACAGGAAGAGGGAAGAGAACTGCAGAAAAGGCAAGAGAGGTGCAGAAAGAGGCAGGAGAAGTGCAGAAAGAGGGAAAAGCGGTGCAGAAAGAGGCAAGAGGGGTACAGAAAGAAGCAAGAGAGGTACTAAAAGAAGCAAGACAAGTGCAGAAAGAAGCAACAGGGGTGTAGAAAGAGGCTGGAGGGGTGCAGAAAGAGGCAAGATAAGTGCAGAAAGAAGCAAGAGAGGTGCAGGAAAAGGGAAGAAGGGTGCAGAAAGAGGCAAGAGGGGTGCAGAAAGAAGCAAGTGAGATACAGAAAGAAGCAACAGAGGTGCAGAAACAGGCAAAAGATGTGCAGAAACAGGCAAGAGAAGTACACAAAGAGGCAAGAGAAGTGCTGAAAGAATCAACAGAGGTGTAGAAAGAAGAAAGAGAAGTGACAAAAGAGACAAGAGGGTTGCAGAAAGAAACAAGAGACGTGCAGAAAAAAGCAAGAGGTGCAGAAAGAGGCATGTGAGGTGCAAAAAGAGGCAAGGGAGGTGCAGAAATAGGCAAGAGAACTGCAGAAAGAAGCAATAGGGGTGCAGGAATAGACTAGAGTGGTGCAGAAAGAAGCAAGAGAAGAGCAGAAAGAGGCAAGAGAAGTTCAGAAAGAGGCAAAAAAAGTGCAGAGAGAGGCAACAAAGTTGCAAAAATAGGCAAAAGAGGTGGAGAAAGAGGGAACAGGGGTGCAGACAGAGGCAAGAGAGGTGCAGAAAGAGGGAAGAGGGGTGCAGAAAGGTACGAGAGGTGCAGAAAGGAAGAAGGGTGCAGAAGGAAGCAAGTGTGGTGCAGACAGAGGCAACAGAGGTGCAGAAACAGGCACGAGAGGTGCAGAAACAGGCAAGAGAAGTGCACAAAGAGACAAGAGAAGTCCTGAAAGAAGCAACATAGGTGTAGAAAGAAGAAAGAGAAGTGATGAAAGAGACAAGAGAGTTGCAGAAAGAAGCAAGAGACATGCAGAAAAAGCAAAAGAGGTGCAGAAAGAGGCACGTGGGTGCAGAAAGAGGCAATAGGGGTGCAGAAATATGCAAGAGAGGTGCACAAAGAAGCAAGAGAGGTGCACAAAGAAGCAAGAGCAGTGCAGAAAGAACCAGCTGAGGTGCAAAAAGAGGCAAGAGGGGTACAGAAAGAGGCAAGAGAAGTGCAGAAAGAAGCAAAAGAGGTGCAGGGAGGCAAGAGGGGTGCAGACAGAGGCAAGAGAGGTGCAGAAAGAGGGAAGAGGAATGCAGAAAGAGGCAAGCGGGTGCAGAAATTTGCAAGAGAGGTGCAGAAAGAAGGAAGACAGGTGTAGAAAGAAGCAAGAGAAGTGCAGAAAGAAGCACAAGAGTACAGAAAGAGGCAAGAGAAATGCAGAAAGAGGCAAGATGGGTGTAGAAAGAAGCAAGAGAGGTGCAGAATGAAGCAAGAGAACTGCAGAAAGAAGCAACAGAGGAGCAGAAAGAGGCAAGAGGGGTGCAGAAAGAAGGAAGACGAGTGCAAAAAGAGGCAACAGGGATGCAGAAAGAAGCAAGTGATTGCTGAAAGAAGTAACAGAAGTGCAGAAAGAAGCAAGAACGTTGCAGAAAGAGGGAAGAGGGGTGCAGAAAGATGCAAGAGGGGTGCAGAAAGAGGCAAGAGGGATACAGAAAGAAGCAGGAAAGGTGCACAAACAGGCAGGAGAGGTGCAGAAAGAGTGAACAGGGATGCAGAAAGAGGTAAGAGAGGTGCAGAAAGAGGGAAGAAGGGTGCAGAAAGAGACAAGAGGGGTGCAGAAAGAAGCAAGTGAGGTACAGAAAGAGGCAACAGAGGTGCAGAAACATTCAATAGAGGTGCCGAAACAGGCAAGCGAAGTGCAGAAAAAGTCAAGAGAGGTGCTGAAATAAGCAACAGAGGTATAGAAAGAAGCAAGATAAGTGCAGCATGCCCTTACGTTCAGGAGCAATCTTGCTGCTGTCGCAGAGTGGATAACTGCCAACTGCCTCCAGCTTAACGCTAGCAAATCTGAGATCCTGCTAGTAGGGAGAGATACTGAGCTGTGGAGTGAGAGCTGGTGGCCTGCGACCTTAGGTTGCACACCCGCTCCCAAACAGGTGGTTAAAACCTTGGTGTAAGGGCTGACTCGGCCCTCAGCTTCCAGGTCCAAACCCAAAAAGTTGCTGTGACCTGTTTTGGACTTCTGCGTGGGCTCAAACCGCTGCTGTTTTTTTTTGATCCTACAGTCCGTCAAGTCATCATCCAGGCCTCCATTATGTCTAGGCCAGATTATGCCAGTTCACTCTACCTGGGGGTTAACAAGGCTGAAATCCTACGCCTGCAGAGGGTTCAAAATGCGGCTGCTAGAATTCTTCTCGGCCTCCCTAGAACTTGCCCTATGACTACATTGGCTGCTGGTGGCGAGGCGCATCGAGTTCAAGTCCCTCTGCATTGCCTATAAAATCATTAATTTCTCCTCCCCAGACCTCCTGGTGAACCTGGTTTCACCCTATACACGTACTCGCCAACTATGATCTATGGGCCAGCATTTGGCGGTTGTTCCTCGGGTGAGGAAAGTACGAGCAGGAGGACACTCCTTCCGCAACCTGGCTGCAAAACTTTGGAACTCTCTTCCTGCGCACATCCGTAGCATTGACAACTACCTGCCATTCCACAAGGACATTAAAACACACCTTTTCCCTTTGTTATAGGCCCTGCCTTCTGTTAGTAGCCTCCCTACTTCTGCCTGCCAGCGCCGGGAAGCTCCTTTGCTGGGGCAGCTGTGTGCTATACAAAACTTGTAACATAACATAACAGCAAGAGGCAAGAGGGGTACAGAAAGAAGCAAGAGAGGTACAGGAACAGGGAAGACGAGTGCAGAAAGAGGCAAACGGGGTGCAGAAAGAAGCAAGAGAGGTACAGAAAGAAGCAAGAGAAGTGAAGAAAGAAGCAACAGAGGTGCAGAAATAGGTGAGAGAAGTGCAGAAAGAGGCAAGAGAGGTGCAGAAAGAGGGAAGAGGGGTACAGAACCAGGCAAGAGGGGTGCAGAAAGAGGCAAGGGAGGTAGAGAAAGAAGCAAGAGAAGTGCAGAAAGAAGCAATAGGGGTGCAGAAAGAGGCTAGAGGGGTGCAGAAAGAGGAAAGAGAAGTGCAGAAAGAAGCAACAGTGGTGCAGGAGGAGTCAAGAGAACTGTAGAATGAGGCAGAAACATGTGAGAGAAGTGCAGAAAGAGGTAAGAGAGGTGCAGAAAGAGGCAAGAGACGTGCAGAAAGAGGGAAGATGGGTGCAGAAAGAGGCAAGAGGGGTGCAGAAAGAGGCAAGAGAAGTGCAGAAAGAGGCAAGTGAGGTCCAGAAAGAAGCATGCGCACTGCAGAAATAACCAACAGAGGTGTAGAAAGAGGCAAGAGAGGTGCAGAAAGAGGCAAGAGAAGTGCAGAAAGAGGGAAAAGGGGTGCAGACAGAGGCAAGAGAGGTGCAGAAAGAAGCAATAGAGGTGCACAAAGAGGCAACAGAGGTGCAGATACAGGCAAGAGAGGTGCAAAAACAGGCAATAAAAGTGCAGAAAGAGGCAAGAGAAGTGCTGAAAGAAGCAACAGAGGTGTAGAACTAAGCAAGAGAGGTGATGAAAGAGACAAAAGAGTTGCAGAAAGAAACAAGGGAGGTGCAGAAACAAGCAAGAGAAGTGCAGAAAGAGGCAAGTGATGTGCAGAAAGAGGCAAGAGCAGTGCAGAAAGAAGCAACAGGAGTGCAGAAAGAGGCAGGAGAAGTGCAGAAAGAGGCAAGAGAGGTGCACAAACGGGAAAGAATGGTACAGGAAGAGGGAAGAGAACTGCAGAAAAGGCAAGAGAGGTGCAGAAAGAGGCAGGAGAAGTGCAGAAAGAGGGAAAAGCGGTGCAGAAAGAGGCAAGAGGGGTACAGAAAGAAGCAAGAGAGGTACTAAAAGAAGCAAGACAAGTGCAGAAAGAAGCAACAGGGGTGTAGAAAGAGGCTGGAGGGGTGCAGAAAGAGGCAAGATAAGTGCAGAAAGAAGCAAGAGAGGTGCAGGAAAAGGGAAGAAGGGTGCAGAAAGAGGCAAGAGGGGTGCAGAAAGAAGCAAGTGAGATACAGAAAGAAGCAACAGAGGTGCAGAAACAGGCAAAAGATGTGCAGAAACAGGCAAGAGAAGTACACAAAGAGGCAAGAGAAGTGCTGAAAGAATCAACAGAGGTGTAGAAAGAAGAAAGAGAAGTGACAAAAGAGACAAGAGGGTTGCAGAAAGAAACAAGAGACGTGCAGAAAAAAGCAAGAGGTGCAGAAAGAGGCATGTGAGGTGCAAAAAGAGGCAAGAGAGGTGCAGAAATAGGCAAGAGAACTGCAGAAAGAAGCAATAGGGGTGCAGGAATAGACTAGAGTGGTGCAGAAAGAAGCAAGAGAAGAGCAGAAAGAGGCAAGAGAAGTTCAGAAAGAGGCAAAAAGTGTAGAGAGAGGCAACAAAGTTGCAAAAATAGGCAAAAGAGGTGGAGAAAGAGGGAACAGGGGTGCAGACAGAGGCAAGAGAGGTGCAGAAAGAGGGAAGAGGGGTGCAGAAAGGTACGAGAGGTGCAGAAAGGAAGAAGGGTGCAGAAGGAAGCAAGTGTGGTGCAGACAGAGGCAACAGAGGTGCAGAAACAGGCACAAGAGGTGCAGAAACAGGCAAGAGAAGTGCACAAAGAGACAAGAGAAGTCCTGAAAGAAGCAACATAGGTGTAGAAAGAAGAAAGAGAAGTGATGAAAGAGACAAGAGAGTTGCAGAAAGAAGCAAGAGACATGCAGAAAAAAGCAAAAGAGGTGCAGAAAGAGGCACGTGGGGTGCAGAAAGAGGCAATAGGGGTGCAGAAATATGCAAGAGAGGTGCACAAAGAAGCAAGAGAGGTGCACAAAGAAGCAAGAGCAGTGCAGAAAGAACCAGCTGAGGTGCAAAAAGAGGCAAGAGGGGTACAGAAAGAGGCAAGAGAAGTGCAGAAAGAAGCAAAAGAGGTGCAGGGAGGCAAGAGGGGTGCAGACAGAGGCAAGAGAGGTGCAGAAAGAGGGAAGAGGAATGCAGAAAGAGGCAAGCGGGTGCAGAAATTTGCAAGAGAGGTGCAGAAAGAAGGAAGACAGGTGTAGAAAGAAGCAAGAGAAGTGCAGAAAGAAGCACAAGAGTACAGAAAGAGGCAAGAGAAATGCAGAAAGAGGCAAGATGGGTGTAGAAAGAAGCAAGAGAGGTGCAGAATGAAGCAAGAGAACTGCAGAAAGAAGCAACAGAGGAGCAGAAAGAGGCAAGAGGGGTGCAGAAAGAAGGAAGACGAGTGCAAAAAGAGGCAACAGGGATGCAGAAAGAAGCAAGTGATTGCTGAAAGAAGTAACAGAAGTGCAGAAAGAAGCAAGAACGTTGCAGAAAGAGGGAAGAGGGGTGCAGAAAGATGCAAGAGGGGTGCAGAAAGAGGCAAGAGGGATACAGAAAGAAGCAGGAAAGGTGCACAAACAGGCAGGAGAGGTGCAGAAAGAGTGAACAGGGATGCAGAAAGAGGTAAGAGAGGTGCAGAAAGAGGGAAGAAGGGTGCAGAAAGAGACAAGAGGGGTGCAGAAAGAAGCAAGTGAGGTACAGAAAGAGGCAACAGAGGTGCAGAAACATTCAAGAGAGGTGCCGAAACAGGCAAGCGAAGTGCAGAAAAAGTCAAGAGAGGTGATGAAATAAGCAACAGAGGTATAGAAAGAAGCAAGATAAGTGCAGCATGCCCTTAAGTTCAGGAGCGATCTTGCTGCTGTCGCAGAGTGGATAACTGCCAACTGCCTCCAGCTTAACGCTAGCAAATCTGAGATCCTGCTAGTAGGGAGAGATACTGAGCTGTGGAGTGAGAGCTGGTGGCCTGCGACCTTAGGTTGCGCACCCGCTCCCAAACAGGTGGTTAAAAACCTTGGTGTAAGGGTTGACTCGGCCCTCAGCTTCCAGGTCCAAACCAAAAAAGTTGCTGTGACCTGTTTTGGACTCCTGCGTGGGCTCAAACCGCTGCTGTTTTTTTTTTGATCCTACAGTCCGTCAAGTCATCATCCAGGCCTCCATTATGTCTAGGCCAGATTATGCCAGTTCACTCTACCTGGGGGTTAACAAGGCTGAAATCCTACGTCTGCAGAGGGTTCAAAATGCGGCTGCTAGAATTCTTCTCGGCCTCCCTAGAACTCTGCCCTATGACTACATTGGCTGCTGGTGGCGAGGCGCATCGAGTTCAAGTCCCTCTGCATTGCCTATAAAATCATTAATTTCTCCTCCCCAGACCTCCTGGTGAACCTGGTTTCACCCTATACACCTACTCGCCAACTATGATCTATGGGCCAGCATTTGGCGGTTGTTCCTCGGGTGAGGAAAGTACGAGCAGGAGGACACTCCTTCCGCAACCTGGCTGCAAAACTTTGGAACTCCCTTCCTGCGCACATCCGTAGCATTGACAACTACCTGCCATTCCACAAGGACATTAAAACACACCTTTTCCCTTTGTTATAGGCCCTGCCTTCTGTTAGTAGCCTCCCTACTTCTGCCTGCCAGCGCCGGGAAGCTCCTTTGCTGGGGCAGTTGTGTGCTATACAAAACTTGTAACATAACATAACAGCAAGAGGCAAGAGGGGTACAGAAAGAGGCAAGAGAGGTACAGGAACAGGGAAGACGAGTGCAGAAAGAGGCAAACGGGGTGCAGAAAGAAGCAAGAGAGGAACAGAAAGAAGCAAGAGAAGTGCAGAAAGAAGCAACAGAGGTGCAGAAAGAGGTGAGAGAAGTGCAGAAAGAGGCAAGAGAGGTGCAGAAAGAGGGAAGAGGGGTACAGAACCAGGCAAGAGGGGTGCAGAAAGAGGCAAGGGAGGTAGAGAAAGAAGCAAGAGAAGTGCAGAAAGAAGCAATAGGGGTGCAGAAAGAGGCTAGAAGGGTGCAGAAAGAGGAAAGAGAAGTGCAGAAAGAAGCAACAGTGGTGCAGCAGGAGTCAAGAGAACTGTAGAATGAGGCAGAAACATGTGAGAGAAGTGCAGAAAGAGGTAAGAGAGGTGCAGAAAGAGGCAAGAGACGTGCAGAAAGAGGGAAGATGGGTGCAGAAAGAGGCAAGAGGGGTGCAGAAAGAGGCAAGAGAAGTGCAGAAAGAGGCAAGTGAGGTGCAGAAAGAAGCATGCACACTGCAGAAATAACCAACAGAGGTGTAGAAAGAGGCAAGAGAGGTACAGAAAGAGGCAAGAGAAGTGCAGAAAGAGGGAACAGGGGTGCAGACAGAGGCAAGAGAGGTGCAGAAAGAAGCAATAGAGGTGCACAAAGAGGCAACAGAGGTGCAGATACAGGCAAGAGAGGTGCAAAAACAGGCAATAAAAGTGCAGAAAGAGGCAAGAGAAGTGCTGAAAGAAGCAACAGAGGTGTAGAACTAAGCAAGAGAGGTGATGAAAGAGACAAAAGAGTTGCAGAAAGAAACAAGGTAGGTGCAGAAATAAGCAAGAGAAGTGCAGAAAGAGGCAAGTGATGTGCAGAAAGAGGCAAGAGCAGTGCAGAAAGAAGCAACAGGAGTGCAGAAAGAGGCAGGAGAAGTGCAGAAAGAGGCAAGAGAGGTGCACAAACGGGAAAGAATGGTACAGGAAGAGGGAAGAGAACTGCAGAAAAGGCAAGAGAGGTGCAGAAAGAGGCAGGAGAAGTGCAGAAAGAGGGAAAAGCGGTGCAGAAAGAGGCAAGAGGGGTACAGAAAGAAGCAAGAGAGGTACTAAAAGAAGCAAGAGAAGTGCAGAAAGAAGCAACAGGGGTGTAGAAAGAGGCTGGAGGGGTGCGTAAAGAGGCAAGATAAGTGCAGAAAGAAGCAAGAGAGGTGCAGGAAAAGGGAAGAAGGGTGCAGAAAGAGGCAAGAGGGGTGCAGAAAGAAGCAAGTGAGATACAGAAAGAAGCAACAGAGGTGCAGAAACAGGCAAAAGATGTGCAGAAACAGGCAAGAGAAGTACACAAAGAGTCAAGAGAAGTGCTGAAAGAATCAACAGAGGTGTAGAAAGAAGAAAGAGAAGTGACAAAAGAGACAAGAGGGTTGCAGAAAGAAACAAGAGACGTGCAGAAAAAAGCAAGAGGTGCAGAAAGAGGCACGTGAGGTGCAAAAAGAGGCAAGAGAGGTGCAGAAATAGGCAAGAGAACTGCAGAAAGAAGCAATAGGGGTGCAGGAACAGACTAGAGTGGTGCAGAAAGAAGCAAGAGAAGAGCAGAAAGAGGCAAGAGAAGTTCAGAAAGAGGCAAACAAAGTGCAGAGAGAGGCAACAGAGTTGCAAAAATAGGCAAAAGAGGTGGAGAAAGAGGGAACAGGGGTGCAGACAGAGGCAAGAGAGGTGCAGAAAGAGGGAAGAGGGGTGCAGAAAGGTACGAAAGGTGCAGAAAGAAGGAAGAAGGGTGCAGAAGGAAGCAAGTGTGGTGCAGACAGAGGCAACAGAGGTGCAGAAACAGGCACGAGAGGTGCAGAAACAGGCAAGAGAAGTGCACAAAGAGACAAGAGAAGTCCTGAAAGAAGCAACATAGGTGTAGAAAGAAGAAAGAGAAGTGATGAAAGAGACAAGAGAGTTGCAGAAAGAAGCAAGAGACATGCAGAAAAAAGCAAAAGAGGTGCAGAAAGAGGCACGTGGGGTGCAGAAAGAGGCAATAGGGGTGCAGAAATATGCAAGAGAGGTGCACAAAGAAGCAAGAGAGGTGCACAAAGAAGCAAGAGCAGTGCAGAAAGAACCAGCTGAGGTGCAAAAAGAGGCAAGAGGGGTACAGAAAGAGGCAAGAGAAGTGCAGAAAGGAGCAAAAGAGGTGCAGGGAGGCAAGAGGGGTGCAGACAGAGGCAAGAGAGGTGCAGAAAGAGGGAAGAGGAATGCAGAAAGAGGCAAGCGGGTGCAGACATTTGCAAGAGAGGTGCAGAAAGAAGCAAGACAGGTGTAGAAAGAAGCAAGAGAAGTGCAGAAAGAAGCAGAAGAGTACAGAAAGAGGCAAGAGAACTGCAGAAAGAGGCAAGATGGGTGTAGAAAGAAGCAAGAGAGGTGCAGAATGAAGCAAGAGAACTGCAGAAAGAAGCAACAGAGGAGCAGAAAGAGGCAAGAGGGGTGCAGAAAGAAGGATGACGAGTGCAAAAAGAGGCAACAGGGATGCAGAAAGAAGCAAGTGATGTGCTGAAAGAAGTAACAGAAGTGCAGAAAGAAGCAAGAACGTTGCAGAAAGAGGGAAGAGGGGTGCAGAAAGATGCAAGAGGGGTGCAGAAAGAGGCAAGAGGGATACAGAAAGAAGCAGGAAAGGTGCACAAACAGGCAGGAGAGGTGCAGAAAGAGTGAACAGGGATGCAGAAAGAGGTAAGAGAGGTGCAGAAAGAGGGAAGAAGGGTACAGAAAGAGACAAGAGGGGTGCAGAAAGAAACAAGTGAGGTACAGAAAGAGGCAACAGAGGTGCAGAAACATTCAAGAGAGGTGCCGAAACAGGCAAGCGAAGTGCAGAAAAAGTCAAGAGAAGTGCTGAAATAAGCAACAGAGGTGTAGAAAGAAGCAAGATAAGTGCAGCATGCCCTTAAGTTCAGGAGCGATCTTGCTGCTGTCGCAGAGTGGATAACTGCCAACTGCCTGCAGCTTAACGCTAGCAAATCTGAGATCCTGCTAGTAGGGAGAGATACTGAGCTGTGGAGTGAGAGCTGGTGGCCTGCGACCTTGGGTTGCGCACCCGCTCCCAAACAGGTGGTTAAAAACCTTGGTGTATGGGTTGACTCGGCCCTCAGCTTCCAGGTCCAAACCAAAAAAGTTGCTGGGACCTGTTTTGGACTCCTGCGTGGTCTCAAACCGCTGCTGTTTTTTTTGATCCTACAGTCCGTCAAGTCATCATCCAGGCCTCCATTATGTCTAGGCCAGATTATGCCAGTTCACTCTACCTGGGGGTTAACAAGGCTGAAATCCTACATCTGCAGAGGGTTCAAAATGCGGCTGCTAGAATTCTTCTCGGCCTCCCTAGAACTTGCCCTATGACTACATTGGCTGCTAGTGGCGAGGCGCATCAAGTTCAAGTCCCTCTGCATTGCCTATAAAATCATTAATTTCTCCTCCCCAGACATCCTGGTGAACCTGGTTTCACCCTATAGACCTACTCGCCAACTATGATCTATGGACCAGCATTTGGCGGTTGTTCCTCGGGTGAGGAAAGTACGAGCAGGAGGACACTCCTTCCGCACCCTGGCTGCAAAACTTTGGAACTCTCTTCCTGCGCACATCCGTAGCATTGACAACTAACTGCCATTCCACAAGGCCATTAAAACACACCTTTTCCCTTTGTTATAGGCCCTGCCTTCTGTTAGTAGCCTCCCTACTTCTGCCTGCCAGCGCCTGGAAGCTCCTTTGCTGGGGCAGCTGTGCGCTATACAAAACTTGTAACATAACATAACAGCAAGAGGCAAGAGGGGTACAGAAAGAGGCAAGAGAGGTACATGAAGAGGGAAGACGAGTGCAGAAAGAGGCAAACGGGGTGCAGAAAGAAGCAAGAGAGGTACAGAAAGAAGCAAGAGAAGTGCAGAAAGAAGCAACAGAGGTGCAGAAAGAGGAGAGAGAAGTGCAGAAAGAGGCAAGAGAGGTGCAGAAAGAGGGAAGAGGGGTACAGAACCAGGCAAGAGGGGTGCAGAAAGAGGCAAGGGAGGTAGAGAAAGAAGCAAGAGAAGTGCAGAAAGAAGCAATAGGGGTGCAGAAAGAGGCTAGAGGGGTGCATAAAGAGGAAAGAGAAGTGCAGAAAGAAGCAACAGTGGTGCAGGAGGAGTCAAGAGAACTGTAGAATGAGGCAGAAACATGTGAGAGAAGTGCAGAAAGAGGTAAGAGAGGTGCAGAAAGAGGCAAGATACGTGCAGAAAGAGGGAAGATGGGTGCAGAAAGAGGCAGGAGGTGTTCAGAAGGAAGCAAGGGATGTACAGAAAGAAGCAAGAGAAGTGCAGAAAGAAGCAACAGGGGTGCAGAAAGAGGCTAGGGGGGTACAGAAAGAGGCAAGAGAAGTACAGAAAGAAGCAGCAGAGGTGCAGAAGGAGGCAAGAGAACTGCAGAAAGAGAAAAGAGAGTTGCATAAAAAGGAGATAGAACTGCAGAAACAGGGAACAGGGGTGCAGACAGAGTCAAGAGAGGTACAGAAACAGGGAAGAGGGGGTGCAGAAACAGGCAAGAGGGGTGCAGAAAGAAGCAAGTGAGGTGTATAAAGAGGTAACAGAGGTACAGAAAGAGGCAAGAGTTGTGCAGAAAGAGGCAAGAGAGGTGCAGGAACTGGCAGGAGATGTGAAGAAAGAGGGAACAGGGGTGCAGAAAGAGGCAAGAGATGAGCAGAAAGACGGAAGAAGGGTGCAGAAAGAGGCAAGAGGGGTGCAGAAAGAAGCAAGTGATTTGCAGAAAGATGGTACAGAGGTGCAGAAACAGGCAAGACAGGTGCAGAAAGAGGCAAGAGAAGTGCAGAAAGAGGCAAGAGTAGTGCTGAAAGAATCAACAGAGGTGCAGAATGATGCAAGAGGGGTGCAGAAAGATGGAAGTGAGATGCAGAAAGGAACCAACAGAGGTTCAGAAAGAGGCAAGAGGGGTACGGAAAGAGGCAAGTGAGCTGCAGAAAGAGGCAAGAGAGGTGCAGAAAGATGGAAGAGGGGTGCAGAAAGAGGCAAGCCGGGTACAGAAAGAAGCAAGAGCAGTGCAGAAAGAACCAACAGAGGTGCAGAAAGAGGCAAGAGGGGTGCAGAGAGAGGCAAGAGAAGTGTAGAAAGATACAAAAGAGGAGCAGAAAAAGGCAAGAGAACTGCAGAAAAAGGCAAGAAAATTTGAGAAAGAGGCAGGAGTGGTGCACAAAGAGGCAGGAGGGGTGCACAAAGAGGCAAGAGAGATGCAGAAACAGACAAGAGGAGTGCAGAAAGAGGCAAGAGAAGTGCTGAAATAGACAAAAGAGTTGCAGAGAGAAACAAGAGAGGTGCAGAAAAAAGCAAGAGAAGTGCAGAAAGAGGGAAGTGAGGTGCAGAAAGAGGCAAGAGCAGTGCAAAAAGAGGCAAGAGAGGTGCAGAAAGAGGCAAGAGACATGCAGAAAGAGGGAAGAGGGGTGCAGAAAGAGGCAAGAGGGGTGCAGAAAGAAGAAAGAGAAGTGCAGAAATAGGTTGGAGGGGTGCAGAAAGACTCAAGTGCAGAAAGTAGCAACAGAGGTGCAGAAGAAGGCTAAAGAACTACAGAAAGTTGCAGGAGAGTTGCAGAAACAGGCAAAAGAGGTGCAGAAAAAGGGAACAGGGGTGCAGACAGAGGCAAGAGAGGTATAGAAAGAGGGAAGAGGGATGCAGAAAGAGGCAAGAGGGGTGCAGAAAGAAGCAAGTGAGGTGCAGAAAGAGGCAACAGAGGTGTAGAAAAAGGCAAGAGGGGTGCAGAAAGAGGCAAGAGAAGTGCAGAAAGAAGCAACAGAGGTGCATAAAGAGGCAAGAGAAGTGCAGAAAGAGTGAAGAGGGGTGCAGAAAGATGCAAGAGGGGTGCAGAAAGAGGCCAGAGAGGTGCAGAAACAGACAAGAGGAGTGCAGAAAGAGGCAAGAGAAGTGCTGAAATAGACAAAAGAGTTGCAGAGAGAAACAAGAGCGGTGCATAAAAAAGCAAGAGAAGTGCAGAAAGAGGGAAGTGAGGTGCAAAAAGAGGCAAGAGCAGTGCAGAAAGAGGCAAGAGAGGTGCAGAAAGAGGCAAGAGACGTGCAGAAAGAGGGAAGAGGGGTGCAGAAAGAGGCAAGAGGAGTGCAGAAAGAGGTTGGAGGGGTGCAGAAAGACTCAAGATAAGTGCAGAAATTAGCAACAGAGGTGCAGAAGGAGGCTAAAGGACAGCAGAAAGTTGCAGGAGAGTTGCAGAAACAGACAAAAGAGGTGCAGAAAAAGGGAACAGGGGTGCAGACAGAGGCAAGAGAGGTACAGAAAGAGGGAAGGGAGTGCAGAAAGAGGCAAGAGGGGTGCAGAAAGAAGCAAGTGAGGTGCAGAAAGAGGCAACAGAGGTGTAGAAAGAGGCAAGAGGGGTGCAGAAAGAGGCAAGAGAAGTGCAGAAAGAAGCAACAGAGGTGCATAAAGAGGCAAGAGAAGTGCAGAAAGAGGCAAGAGATGTGAGGAAACAGGCAGGAGTGGTG
Source organism: Calotriton arnoldi (assembly GCA_963921515.1). Classification (NCBI taxonomy): domain Eukaryota; kingdom Metazoa; phylum Chordata; class Amphibia; order Caudata; family Salamandridae; genus Calotriton; species Calotriton arnoldi. The sequence continues at coordinate 1,813,317 of CAWUFW010002541.1, read as the reverse complement.
CAGAAAGATGGAACAGGGGTGCAGAAAGAGGCAGGAGAGGTGCATAAAGAGGGAAGAAGGGTGCAGAAAGAGGTAAGAGGGGTGCAGAAAGAGGCAACAGAGGTACAGAAACAGGCAAGAGAGGTACAGAAACAGGCAAGAGAAGTGCAGAAAGTAGCAAGAGAAGTGCAGAAAGAGGCAAGGGACGTCCAGAAAGAGGGAAGATGGGTGCAGAAAGAGGTAAGAGGGGTGCAGAAAGAAGCAAGGGATGTACAGAAAGAAGCAAGAGAAGTGCAGAAAGAAGCAACAGGGGTCCAGAAAAAGGCTAGATGGGTACAGAAAGAGGCGAGTGAGGTGCAGAAAGAGGCAAGAGAGGTGCAGAATGAAGGAAGAGGGGTGCAGAAAGAGGCAAGCTGGGTGCAGAAAAAATCAAGAGCAGTGCAGAAAGAACCAATAGGGGTGCATAAAGAGGCAAGAGGGGTGCAGAAAGAGGCAAGAGAAGTGCAGTAAGAAGCAAAATAGGAGCAGAAGGAGGCACTGCAGAAAGAGGCAAGAGAGTTGCAGAAAAAGGGAACAGGGGTGCAGACACAGGCACGAGATGTACAGAAACAGGGAAGAGGGGGTGCAGATCAGGCAAGAGGGGTGCAGAAAGTAGCAAGTGTGATACATAAAGAGGCAACAGAGGTGCAGAAAGAGGCAAGAGGGGTGCAGAGAGGAAAGAGAAGTGCAGAAAGAAGCAACAGAAGTGCAGAAAGAGGCATGAGAAGAGCAGAAAGAGGCAAGAGAGGTGCAGAAACAGGCAGGAGATGTGAAGAAAGAGGGAACAGGGGTGCAGAAAGAGGCAAGAGAGGTGCTGAAAGACAGAAGAAGGGTGCAGAAAGAGGCAAGAGGGGTGCAGAAAGAAGCAAGTAAGGGGCAGAAAGAGGGAACAGAGGTGCAAAAACAGGCAAGACAGGTGCAAAAACAGGCAAGAGAAGTGCAGAAAAAGGCAAGAGAAGTGCTGAAAGAATCAACAGTGGTGTAGAACGAAGCAAGAGGGGTGCAGAAAAAGGCAAGTGAGGTGCAGAAAGAAGCAAGAACAGTGCAGAAAGAACCAACAGAAGTGCAGAAAGAGGCAAGAGTGGTACAAAAAGAAGCGAGTGAGGTGCAGAAAGAGGCAAGAGAGGTGCAGAAAGATACAAGAGGGGTGCAGAAAGAGGCAATCTGGGTGCAGAAAAAAGCAAGAGCAGTGCAGAAAGAACCAACAGGGGTGCATAAAGAGGCAAGAGGGGTGCAGAAAGAGGCAGAAGAAGTGCAGTAAGGAGCAAAATAGGAGCAGAAAGAGGCAAGAGAACTGCAGAAAAAGGCAAGAGAAGTTGAGAAAGAGGCAGGAGAGGTGCTCAAAGAGGCAGGAAGGGTGCAGATAGAGGCAAGGGAGGTGCAGAAATGGGCAAGAGAAGTGCAGAAAGAGGCAAGAGAAGTGCTGAAATAGACAAAAGAGTTGCAGAAAGAGGGAAGAGGGGTGCAGAAAGAGGTAAGAGGGGTGTAGAGAGAAGCAAGGGATGTACAGAAAGAAGCAAGAGAAGTGCAGAAAGAAGCAACAGGGGTCCAGAAAAAGGCTAGATGGGTACAGAAAGAGGCGAGTGAGGTGCAGAAAGAGGCAAGAGAGGTGCAGAATGATGGAAGAGGGGTGTGAGAAGTTGGCCTGGTATATGCTGTTCACTAATTAAAGTGGACACCTTGCACCAGGGCAAATCGACTCTTATGGTAGATAGGTTTAAGACAACCTTTTAAAGAAAGCTATCCTAGTGGTAGCTGTGGAGAGCAGCCTTCAGGCTAAGTCTCGAAGGAATGTAAAGCAGCTTGTTTTACCATATAATCTCTTGAATCACCAAATGAAAAGACACCACACAGGTATATATATCAAATATATATGTATTTATTTCTAAATAACTCTCTACTAATCTCTTTATGAGATTAGAAGACAAACATATGCACAAATCAACGTTTCACAATAAGTTAAGCACAAAATATGGCTGGGGCCCTAGGGGCGTACCAGACCATATACTAAGTAAGAGACTTAGGGACAACGACTTGCAGGGAGACAAGGCCTAGGGCCTTCAGAAGTGCTGGGGCCTCCCAAAACCACCCAAGGCAGGTAAGTAAAGGACCCACGGGGGACGCGTGCAGTGTGGATACACAGGCGCGGATCGCCGTTAACTTCAATGGAGCAAGTCGCTGTTGGAAATAAAGAGTTTTAGGATACTTCGGGAGAACCTACAAGCAAGTCACTTACAGGGTAAGTAGTTCTAGGCCCACACTCCACAGGAGCACCGTAGTGCTGGAGTTACCTCACCCAGGGAAGCCGGGTGCACAGGTGTCCTTTGGTGTCGGGTCGCGGCGTCGTTTTCAATGGCGAACAAAGAAGACTTGCTGCTTGCGGGAGCTGAAGAAGTGTCCGGTGGAATCCAAGCCTGGATTCTGAAGAAGGATGACCTGAAAGCAGAGGGGACAGTGTTCAAAGTCACTTGGCAGTGACCCGGGCAAGGAAGATGGATGCCCACCGCCGCCGGTCGCTTCAGGTCGGTTGTGGGTGCCTTGACTCTTCAGCCACGTGGTCCAGGAGGCGTCGACGACGATCAGGAGCTGGATTCGGTGTGTACCTCGACGTCTGCAGCTGACTGCGGTGTCGGCAACTCGATCGGAGCCAACAAGCCTTGGCAGCCGCAAGTCTCGGGAGATGGAGAAAAGTCGATGGCGCAGACCAGCAAGGTCTGTGGAACTCACCCAGCGAGGGTAAGTCAGGGCAGGCCTGGAGCAATCAGGGAGCCCTTTGGTTTCTTTAAGAAGTCTTCTGGGAACCCACAAGCCAGCGGGCAAGGGATCGCGAAGACACCTCGGGCGGAATCACTCAACAGGGGCCCACGGTCACTCGGGACGGTGTAGGCCTCTGATCTTCGGAGGGATTCCTGTTGGAGGTCGGGACCACACGTGGTCCAAAGCACAAGTTCGTAGAACGTTGTGAAGGGGTTGCACTCGACAATAGTGCACGGTACCCAGGGGTCGCGGTTCCTCGTTACTCGTGGGGTCCACTTGCCTCAGCTTCGCTGGGGACTCACGATGGCCTGGGAGAGGTCAGGAAATCCACTTCTTGGGCTGCAGGGACTTCGGACTCCGGCGGGAGCGGCGTAGTTTGCGACCGTCGTTGTCGTTTTTGGTGCCTGCCAAGCAGGGGAGTCACTCCTTGACTCCAAGGGAGATTCTTCTGTCTTCCAAAGGTAGTGGAACGTCGAAGGACCAGGATTCTTCTGTAGAGCGTCGTCCAGGGGTTATCTGCTTTGCAATGGCAAGGTTCCCCTCTTATACTAAAAAGAGGGGATGGACTAGCTCTATGACCCCACCTATGGGAGGGTCAAGGGAGGGGTGGCTACACCCACTTCCCTTTGTCCAGTTTCACGCCAGAGCAGGGGCAGGTAGCCCCTGAGCTGGTTTGAACTGGCATATGCACAGAGGAGCCTTCTGCTCCCCCAGTGCAGGACTTCAAAGCACTCTAAGAGTGCACCCACCCAGCCCCAATACACTAAACCCTGTCTGGGAGGTGGTCACACCTCCCTGTGACAGGATGCCTATTGTTGGGCTTCCTCCACTGTGAGTTTCGGTCATCAGCAGGAGGGCAGCCCAGTGTCTGTGACTGGTGGCATCCATTTTGTGATGCCAGGGCTCTTTAGGATTCTACCGCGTTTCCACAGCAGGTACATGTCTTATCCTCTAGAAGGGTGGAATGCTACTCCCGCCGCCAAGATTGGCGGGGGGTAGTATTCCAAGATGTTTGACACCAAACACGACATGTTTTGATGCAGCCATTCCAAAGTTAGCATTTACCGCGAGGATATAATGCACTTAAGAGTATATGGTTTAACCGCATCCACAAACAGCACCAGAGAATGGACTCTGAGAACTGCAGAGGGCCCTGCTCATGCAGAGGCACCCCCTCACATAGAAGCCAAGCACCCTGCCCTCAGGATTGATAGGGCCTGCCTTAGGGGTGACTGATAGGTTTATATGTGTGTGCAGGAGAGATATAGGAAGCCTATATCTCAGTGAGGGGTGCTAGCACCACCTCACCCAGGCTGCAGTAGCAGGCCTGTGGTGTCAGATTTAGACTGCTTCCCAGGGGTGGCATAACATATGCTGCAGCCCCTGGGAGGCCTGTGAGTAGCGGTCCGTGTAGGAGTGCCGGCCGGGCGGTGACGTGGGGCGGGGAGGGGCAGGGTGGGGGTAGCAAGATGGATTACGGACCAATACAGGTAAGCAAACATTTAAATCACAAAACGACTTTCGTTATGAGCGCTGCATCGCCAAATGCGATGCAGTGCGCGCAACGAAATTCGCTTCATTGTTTTAAATGTTTACTTACCTGTATTGGTCCGTAATCCGTACTTTGCTACCCCCCACCCTGCCCCTCCCCCGCCCCACGTCACCGCCCGGCCGGCACTCCTACACGGACCGCGACTGCTGTGAAGTACCTATGCCCTTGGCACCTAAGGTACCATATACTAGGGACTCATAAGGCACCACAGTATCCAATCACTAGTGCACCTAGAGTGCACTCCATGTCGTTTAGAGAGAGCAGATAGACTGGGGCCCTGAATAGCAGGGTCCCAGTCCAACTAAGTCATAAACCAGCAAAACACCATAAAAAAAGTGGGGGCAACCATATAGTCAGATTCCACCTTCCTACATAACCCCCCAAACGAAAGGAGATAAGGCTAACCTTGGCCAGTTGAGCCTTTATTGACTAAGTGGCCATATAAGGAAGCACCTGCACTAGCATGGTTGCCCCCTGTCTTATGGTCCACTAAGCAATCCCTCACCCTAAGGGTATGAGAGGGTCTCCACCATGGGGAATCACTACCTGTGGTGTGCTTTGGTAAAGTACCAGGCTGGTGAGGTGTCTGAGTAGGGAAGTGTGGCCCTAGGAATGTTGGCCTCAGCTTTCTCAGCTCACTGGTCACCATGTATGCCTGTCTTTCCATGACTGAGTGGTACTCTGCTCTAAGGGTCAACCTTTGACTGCCTACAGCCGGGGGTTGGGTCCCTTTGGGTGGAACACTGGAGGGACATGGCATGTTTGGAACCTTTGGTCCCAGGTTTGCCCTTGCCTAACAGAGTCCTTCTGGGGGAGATCCCTACATAAAGGTATGGGGATCCCTCAGTGGGTTGAGGAATTTCTACCTGGCTAGGGCTACTAGCCTGGGTGCCCCTAATCTGCTGATGGGGGTTCCTCTGGACAGGGGGCCCTGGGGGTCCACTGACCTCCCTGACCTCTGCAGCCCTGGGCTGACTGAGGCAGGGTAGAGAGGGGCAGGTTACCTGCTCCAGACTGGGTACCACCTTGTAAGGGTCCTCTGCCATCAGGGGGTGGCCAGGCCAGGCCTGACTACCTCTGTGGCAGTTCCTTCACTAGGGGTAGGGTCAGTTCCCTGAGGAGGCTGACCCTTACCTACTGTCTGGAGGGAAGAAGACTTTTCTTCAACCCTTGTGCTCTCTTCTGGGGGAGAGTGGGCCATTCTTCCAGGCTCCATCTCTCCAAAATCTTGGGCTGGGGCTGTGGCCATCACAGCCCCACTAACCTTTACAGGGACACCCAACATCTTCAGATGGGTTTGGTGTTCAATTTCAGCCCAGGCTGAAATTTCCAGATCATTGCCCATCAGGCAATCTACAGGTAAGGTTGGGGACACTGCCACTCTTTGGGCCTGTGACCCCTCCCAGCTGAGATTGACTATGGCCATGGGGTGATCTGTTCTGACACCATCAATGTTGGTCACCTGGTATTTAAACTCAGGTAAAAGCTGGTGAGGGGGACTAGTTTCCTGCCACCATGGTGACACTAGCCCCTGTGTCCCTAAATGCCACAGCTTTCTGACCATTAATTATTGGCTCCAGTCTGTACCTGCCCAATGCTGTGGGACCCACGGTAAAGGTGGCAAATCCTATACCACCATCAGAATCTGAGGAGTCTGTTGAGGGGGTCCTGTCTAAACTAGGGCCCACCTCTGTTCCTCTTGCAAAAGCACCTAACTTTTTGGGTGCACTACTCCCAACTGGAGGATTACTACTGGTAGTACCAGGAGGGGTGGTAGTAGTTGTTGGAGGAACATTTTCTTTATTGCCATTCCTGGGACAACTGGGATCAGATTTCCAGTGCCCAGGCTTTTTACAGACATAGCAATAGGGTTTATTTTCAGGAGAGGAAGGAGTTTGGGACCCACCCCAGAAGAGGAATTTTGGGGCCCTGTAGTGGACTTATCCTTGGATTTATCCCCACCTTTCTCTTGGGACTTGGTAGAATCTTTCTTGTGGTCACCACCCTGATTCTTAGGCCTTACTCTGGTTCTGACCCATTTGTCTGCCTTCTTTCCCAATTCTTGGGGAGAGGTCAGATCAGAGTCCACCAGGTACTGGTGTAAAAGCTGGTTTTGACAATTATTAAGGATCTGTTCTCTCATCATTAGATTATAAAATCCTTTGAAATCAGTAACCCTACTGCCAACCAGCCAACCCTCCAGAGCCTTGGATGCACAATCTACAAAGTCTGTCCAGTCCTGAGTCTGTGCCTTCTGGGTATCTCTGAACTTCAACCTGTACTGCTCAGTGGTTAAGCCAAACCCATCTATCAGTGCACTCTTCAGGACCTCATAATCATCAGCATCCTCCTCTCTAACAGTGAGGAGCTTGTCTCTTCCTTTATCTGAAAAGGAGAGCCACAAGATTGCTGCCCACTGCTTTTGGGGGACCTGCTGTACTCTACAGGCCCTCTCCATAGCAGTTATCCACTTGTGGATATCATCCCCACTCTGGTAGGGAGGAACAACCTTGCTCAGGTTCCTATGGTCAGGAATATATTCTCTGCCTCTAGGGACACTGTTGCTGCCACCAGGGGGTTCTAACCCCTCTTTCTAGAAGCTCTCTGGATCTCCAGGGCTTCCCTATCCAGTGCCAACTGCTTGGTTCTGAGGGCCACTCTGGCTTCCTCATACTGGAGCAGTTTGCACCTTCTCTCAGAGGAGGTCTCTCTTAAGGAAAAGTATGAGCTCCTCTGCTGGACAAATTCTCTGCCAGAGTGATAAGAGTGGTCAGATTCCCTGGAAGGGATCTGTGCCTCTCCTCCTCTCTGTCAGTTCTCTTAGGGAGAATTCCTCTGTCCTTTTCAGGCCCCTTGGAGCCTGGCCCTTCAATCACAGAGTCTTGGTCATTCTGATTTTCATCATCTGACCCAGATACTATGACTGACCCACCCACTGATTCAAACCCTTTAGCTCCTAGAGCCAATCTAAGGTCATCTGCTGTCAGCAGATCTATCAGGTGTAGTGTTGAGGGACTCTGTCCTAGTCTCAGGTGTCTGTCAACACACATGGCTCTCAAGTCAGAGAAAGCCATGTCCTTATACTGAGGCTGAGTGGATCCACTGGGTCCACCCTTTAAGGACATGCTAGTGTTGTGCAGTGTTGTACTACCTACACTAGTTTGTGGCCTACTGATCCTAGCTTGAGCTGTGGAAAGGGTGTGCTATCCCTTGGCACACAGCTCTAAGTTCAGTAGAACTTATTGATACTAAGCTTGACTTTGTATGTACCTTGAGTACCTATAATGGTTTTCAGTTAGTAATTCAACTAGAGATTTTCTGGTAAAACAATGGCAAGCTGGAATCCCACACGCTGCCCACCAATGTGAGAAGTTGGCCTGGTATATGCTGTTCACTAATTAAAGTGGACACCTTGCACCAGGGCAAATCGACTCTTATGGTAGATAGGTTTAAGACAACCTTTAAAGAAAGCTATCCTAGTGGTAGCTGTGGAGAGCAGCCTTCAGGCTAAGTCTCGAAGGAATGTAAAGCAGCTTGTTTTACCATATAATCTCTTGAATCACCAAATGAAAAGACACCACACAGGTATATATATCAAATATATATGTATTTATTTCTAAATAACTCTCTACTAATCTCTTTATGAGATTAGAAGACAAACATATGCACAAATCAACGTTCCACAATAAGTTAAGCACAAAATATGACTGGGGCCCTAGGGGCGTACCAGACCATATACTAAGTAAGAGACTTAGGGACAACGACTTGCAGGGAGACAAGGCCTAGGGCCTTCAGAAGTGCTGGGGCCTCCCAAAACCACCCAAGGCAGGTAAGTAAAGGACCCACGGGGGACGCGTGCAGTGTGGATACACAGGCGCGGATCGCCGTTAACTTCAATGGAGCAAGTCACGGTTGGAAATAAAGAGTTTTAGGATACTTCGGGAGAACCTACAAGCAAGTCACTTACAGGGTAAGTAGTTCTAGGGCCCACACCCACAGGAGCACCGTAGTGCTGGAGTTACCTCACCCAGGGAAGCCGGGTGCACAGGTGTCCTTTGGTGTCGGGTCGCGGCGTCGTTTTCAATGGCGAACAAAGAAGACTTGCTGCTTATGGGAGCTGAAGAAGTGTCCGGTGGAATCCAAGCCTGGATTCTGAAGAAGGATGACCTGAAAGCAGAGGGGACAGTGTTCAAAGTCACTTGGCAGTGACCCGGGCAAGGAAGATGGATGCCCACCGTCGTCGGTCGCTTCAGGTCGGTTGTGGGTGCCTTGACTCTTCAGCCACGTGGTTCAGGAGGCGTCGACGACGATCAGGAGCTGGATTCGGTGTGCACCTCGACGTCTGCAGCTGACTGCGGTGTCGGCAACTCGATCGGAGCCAACAAGCCTTGGCAGCTGCAAGTCTCGGGGAGATGGAGAAAAGTCGATGGCGCAGACCAGCAAGGTCTGTGGAACTCACCCAGCGAGGGTAAGTCAGGGCAGGCCTGGAGCAATTAGGGGAGCCCTTTGGTTTCTTTAAGAAGTCTTCTGGGGACCCACAAGCCAGCGGGCAAGGGATCGCGAAGACACCTCGGGCGGAATCACTCAACAGGGGCCCACGGTCACTCGGGACGGTGTAGGCCTCTGATCTTCGGAGGGATTCCTGTTGGAGGTCGGGACCACACGTGGTCCAAAGCACAAGTTCGTAGAACGTTGTGAAGGGGTTGCACTCGACAATAGTGCACGGTACCCAGGGGTCGCGGTTCCTCGTTACTCGTGGGGTCCACTTGCCTCAGCTTCACTGGGGACTCACGATGGCCTGGGAGAGGTCAGGAAATCCACTTCTTGGGCTGCAGGGACTTCGGACTCCGGCGGGAGCGGCGTAGTTTGCGACCGTCGTTGTCGTTTTTGGTGCCTGCCAAGCAGGGGAGTCACTCCTTGACTCCAAGGGAGATTCTTCTGTCTTCCAAAGGTAGTGGAACGTCGAAGGACCAGGATTCTTCTGTAGAGCGTCGTCCAGGGGTTATCTGCTTTGCAATGGCAAGGTTCCCCCTCTTATACTAAAAAGAGGGGATGGACTAGCTCTATGACCCCACCTATGGGAGGGTCAAGGGAGGGGGTGGCTACACCCACTTCCCCTTGTCCAGTTTCGCACCAGAGCAGGGGCAGGTAGCCCCTGAGCTGGTTTGAACTGGCATATGCACAGAGGAGCCTTCTGCTCCCCAGTGCAGGACTTCAAAGCACTCTAAGAGTGCACCCACCCAGCCCCAATACACTAAACCCTGTCTGGGAGGTGGTCACACCTCCCTGTGACAGGATGCCTATTGTTGGGCTTCCTCCACTGTGAGTTTCGGTCATCAGCAGGAGGGCAGCCCAGTGTTCTGTGACTGGTGGCATCCATTTTGTGATGCCAGGGCTCTTTAGGATTCTACCGCGTTTCCACAGCAGGTACATGTCTTATCCTCTAGAAGGGTGGAATGTTACTCCCGCCGCCAAGATTGGCGGGGGGTAGTATTCCAAGATGTTTGACACCAAACACGACATGTTTTGATGCAGCCATTCCAAAGTTAGCATTTACCGCGAGGATATAATGCACTTAAGAGTATATGGTTTAACCGCATCCACAAACAGCACCAGAGAATGGACTCTGAGAACTGCAGAGGGGCCCTGCTCATGCAGAGGCACCCCCTCACATAGAGCCAAGCACCCTGCCCTCAGGATTGATAGGTCCTGCCTTAGGGGTGACTGATAGGTTTATATGTGTGTGCAGGAGAGATATAGGAAGCCTATATCTCAGTGAGGGGTGCTAGCACCACCTCACCCAGGCTGCAGTAGCAGGCCTGTGGTGTCAGATTTAGACTGCTTCCCGGGGGTGGCATAACATATGCTGCAGCCCCTGGGAGGCCTGTGAAGTACCTATGCCCTTGGCACCTAAGGTACCATATACTAGGGACTCATAAGGCACCACAGTATCCAATCACTAGTGCACCTAGAGTGCACTCCATGTCGCTTAGAGAGAGCAGATAGACTGGGGCCCTGAATAGCAGGGTCCCAGTCCAACTAAGTCATAAACCAGCAAAACACCATAAAAAAAGTGGGGGCAACCATATAGTCAGATTCCACCTTCCTACAAGGGGTGCAGAAAGAGGCAAGCTGGGTGCAGAAAAAATCAAGAGCAGTGCAGAAAGAACCAATAGGGGTGCATAAAGAGGCAAGAGGGGTGCAGAAAGAGGCAAGAGAAGTGCAATAAGAAGCAAAATAGGAGCAGAAGGAGGCAAGAGAACTGCAGAAAGAGGCAAGAGAGTTGCAGAAAAAGGGAACAGGGGTGCAGACACAGGCACGAGATGTACAGAAACAGGGAAGAGGGGGTGCAGAAACAGGCAAGAGGGGTGCAGAAAGTAGCAAGTGTGATACATAAAGAGACAACAGAGGTGCAGAAAGAGGCAAGAGGGGTGCAGAGAGGAAAGAGAAGTGCAGAAAGAAGCAACAGAAGTGCAGAAAGAGGCATGAGAAGAGCAGAAAGAGGCAAGAAAGGTGCAGAAACAGGCAGGAGATGTGAAGAAAGAGGCAACAGGGGTGCAGAAAGAGGCAAGAGAGGTGCTGAAAGACAGAAGAAGGGTGCAGAAAGAGGCAAGAGGGGTGCAGAAAGAAGCAAGTGAGGGGTAGAAAGAGGGAACAGAGGTGCAGAAACAGGCAAGACAGGTGCAAAAACAGGCAAGAGAAGTGCAGAAAAAGGCAAGAGAAGTGCTGAAAGAATAAACAGTGGTGTAGAACGAAGCAAGAGGGGTGCAGAAAAAGGCAAGTGAGGTGCAGAAAGAAGCAAGAACAGTGCAGAAAGAACCAACAGAAGTGCAGAAAGAGGCAATAGTGGTACAGAAAGAAGCGAGTGAGGTGCAGAAAGAGGCAAGAGAGGTGCAGAAAGATAGAAGAGGGGTGCAGAAAGAGGCAAGCTGGGTGCAGAAAGAGGCAGAAGAAGTGCAGTAAGGAGCAAAATAGGAGCAGAAAGAGGCAAGAGAACTGCAGAAAAAGGCTAGAGAAGTTGAGAAAGAAGCAGGAGAGGTGCTCAAAGAGGCAAGAAGGGTGCAGAAAGAGGCAAGAGAGGTGCAGAAACGGGCAAGAGAAGTGCAGAAAGAGGCAAGAGAAGTGCTGAAATAGACAAAAGAGTTGCAGAAAGAAACAAGAGAGGTGCATAAAAAAGCAAGAGAAGTGCAGAAAGAGGGAAGTGAGGTGCAGAAAGAGGCAAGAGCAGTGCAGAAAGAGGCAAGAGATGTGCAGAAAGAGGGAAGAGGGGTGCAGAAAGAGGCAAGAGGGGTGCAGAGAGAAGCAAGAGAGGTACAGAAAGAAGCAAGAGAAGTGCAGAAAGAAGAAGCAGGGTTGCAGAAAGAGGCTGGAGGGGTGAAGAAAGACTCAAGATAGGTGCAGAAAGTAGCAACAGAGGTGCAGAAGGAGGCAAGAGAACTACAGAAGGAGGCAGGAGAGTTGCAGAAACAGGCAAAAGAGGTGCAGAAAGAGGGAACAGGGGTGCAGACAGAGGCAAGAGAGGTACAGAAAGAGTGAAGAGGGGTACAGATAGAGGCAAGAGGGGTGCAGAAAGAACCAAGTGAGGGGCAGAAAGAGGCAACAGAGGTGCAGAAAGAGGGAAGAGGGTGCAGAAAGAGGCAAGAGAAGTGCAGAAAGAGGCAAGAGAGGTGCAGAAACAGGCAGGAGTGGTGCAGAAAGAGGGAACAGGGGTGCAGAAAGAGGCAAGAGAGGTGCAGAAAGAGGGAGGATGGGTGCTGAAAGAGGCAAGAGGAGTGCAGAAAGAAGCAAGTGAGGTGCAGAAAGAAACAACAGAGGTGCAGACTCAGGCAAGAGAGGTACAGAAACAGGCAAGAGAAGTGTAGAAAGAGGCAAGAGAAGTGCTGAAAGAAGCAACAGAGGTGTAGAACAAAGCAAGAGAAGTGATGAAAGAGACAAAAGAGTAGCAGAAAGAAACAAGAGAGATGCAGAAAAAGCAAGAGAAGTGCAGAAAGAGGTAAATGAGGTGCAGAAAGAGGCAGGAGAGGTGCTCAACGAGGCAGGAAGGATGCAGAAAGAGGCAAGAGAGGTGCAGAAACAGGCAAGAGAAGTGCAGAAAGAGGCAAAAGAAGTGCAGAAATAGACAAAAGAGTTGCAGAAAGAAACAAGAGAGGTGCAGAAAAAAGCAAGAGAAGTGCAGAAAGAGGGAAGGGAGGTGCAGAAAGAGGCAAGAGCAGTGCAGACAGAGGCAAGAGAGGTGCAGAAAGAGGGAAGTGAGGTGCAGAAAGAGGCAAGAGCAGTGCAGAAAGATTCAAGAGAGGTGCAGAAAGAGGCAAGAGAAGTGCAGAAAGAGGGAAGAGGGGTGCAGAAAGAGGCAAGAGGGGTGCAGAGAGAAGCAAGAGAGGTACAGAAAGAAGCAAGAGAAGTGCAGAGAGAAGCAGCAGGGTTGCAGAAAGAGGCTGGAGGGGTGAAGAAGGACTCACGATAGGTGCAGAAAGTAGCAACAGAGGTGCAGAAGGAGGCAAGAGAACTACAGAAAGAGGCAGGAGAGTTGCAGAAACAGGCAAAAGAGGTGCATAAAGAGGGAACAGGGGTGAAGACAGAGGCAAGAGAGGTACAGAAAGAGGGAAGAGGGGTGCAGAAAGAGGCAAGAGGGGTGCATAAAGAAACAAGTGAGGTGCAGAAAGAGGCAACAGAGTTGCAGAAAGAGGCAAGAGGGTGCAGAAAGAGGCAAGAGAAGTGCAGAAAGAGGCAAGATAGGTGCAGAAACAGGAAGGAGTGGTGCAGAAAGAGGGAACAGGGGTGCAGAAAAAGGCAAGAGAGGTGCAGAAAGAGGGAAGAAGGGTGCTGAAAGAGGCAAGAGGGGTGCAGAAAGAAGCAAGTTAGGTGCAGAAAGAGACAACAGAGGTGCAGACTCAGGCAAGAGAGGTACAGAAACAGGCAAGAGAAGTGCAGAAAGAGGCAAGTGAGGTGCAGAAAGAAGCAAGAGCAGTACAGGAAGAACCAACAGAGGT